>CACRXP010000059.1:336642-391629 GCA_902702965.1 Spirometra erinaceieuropaei
CCGCCGCCGCCGCCGCCACCACCACCACCACCACCACCACCACCACCATCTTCGTAACTGAGACCGACACCACCGACTTCTCATGTCCACACTGTCCCCGGGACGCAACTGCGTCCGAGTTGAAGTCGGTCTAGTGGCAGCGGGTCAGTACGCCTGGAACCGCTCGTTGCGAGGTGAATGATCTTGAGGCAACGAGACCTTAAACAGGGATGCCAGGCACAGCCACGATGGCTATCGTTAGCAAGCTCAGGGTGGGCGGATGTATTAATGCGTCGAGCGTTTTGTTCTTGGGATTGATGGCTATATGCAGGAATATAACCGATATGAGACACATTTCAATACGAAGGAAATCTTGCCCACCGAGGAGATCAGTTGAAACTCTCATGCAGAATGCACGGGGAAGTATCAGAATGAGTGAATGTCATAAGATAAGCAGGAGGACCACTAACAGCGAGAGTAAATAACGGATGCCAATAAATACATTATGGGCAGCATTTCACACCCAGGAATGCTTTCTTAAGTCCGCTCCCGTGGTCGCCGACACGACTGATGACTCTTAAAGCCCTTGCGTCCACTGCACGCTCCATATCAATGGATGGCGGTAGCCCCGCGCACTACCTGGCACTGACATTGCGATAGTTCGAGTCAGTCGACGCTGCGACCTTCGCTGATTGGCTGTAGGCAGACAAAACCCAAACGCACGTGCTAGGGCCTGAGAGTTTCAACGACTTCCGCTTGCCTGGCGAGAAGACTTGTTGCCACTGCCCGCTGAACTGCGCGTACGCTGGCCAGCCTCAGTAGAGCTTGTCCACTAACTCTCTCTCCCCTGATATGCGATTTTAGAATTTTTGCATTGTCGCTCCATCGCACTACGACATATCCACCCTAGCAGGAACTTTCGACTAAAACGATTTCCAAGTAACAGTAACTGCCTGTCTGTCTCATGCACAAAATGAAGGACAAACAGACATGTCTTTTCTCGCAATGAAATTCTCATCTGCTCGTCTTTGAACATTAGGAGCTTCAAGACATCCGTGGATGTGCTCAAGTTTGGGGAAGGGGTGGCATATAGACAATATCAGCGGGACTATTTGCAGAATATAAAGAAGTTATGAGAAGGTCGCACTTCTCACGCATCCGTTTAGTCGATCGGGTCGCCGGGGAGTCCACCGCAGCGAGACTGAGGAGACAGTTATTGGAGACCCCATCGTTAGTCCGACCGTCGTTGCCGACGATGTCCACCGTGTGCTACACAGCAAGGTGCAGCAGACACGGTGACTTGTGCGTGAATTAGTTTGTAATGAATGTAAACATGCACAGCATCTGCCGCACTCTCTCCTCCCCCACCTGGGTCCGGCATCAAGGCAGAGTCAAGAAGACCGGAGGCGGGGGAGATCGCAGGTGGATGGCACGGTCGGACCCGCACCTTGGCGCCCCACCCCACGCCCTCTGGTCCACACAGCAAACGACCAGGTTTTTGACCAACAGCAACCATGGGGAGGGCTGCAGGGGTCCCAGCGTGCGCGACGTCTGTCGGCAACCAGGTCTAGCACCGCACCCCGAAATGTCGGCATTTGTTATGGTGCGCAAATCCGACAACGCCTGCAAGAATCCGATATGCCCTCCGGTTTGGTCCAGCGCATCTACCACGTGGCCTCTTTAAGGGGCTCAAGCCCCATCAACACCCATAACTCACGCCTTCACTGCTCACACCGCACTCGCAGGTTCCCCGCACCGCATTTGTCCCTTCCGTCACATGCGCATGCATGAGAACGATCACTGCATTTTCCATTGGCGCGTGGCACGGGATACTACAGAAAGGCCTCCCTGGGCTGCACGTGTTGTCGACAGCCATCATGGCCATGTCTGGCTTCCCTGTGCAAGGCCCCGTTGCGTCAAGGTCATTCACCCTCGCAGTGAGCGGTTCCAGACAGGCTGACCTGCGGTCACTCGACTGACTTCCACTCGGACGCAAATGTGTCTGCAGAGTCGCAGCTACCCACCCACGCGCCACTTGAACTCCCTGCCCTCCTGCGGCAAAAGCCACCTAAACTTCACTCCTCGACAGATCAGCACACACCAATTGAACCCCACTTCATCTTGACCCCCAAATCTACAGTCACTGACCGATCTCATGAAATGCTAGATGAAATTCAGCAATTCGATTTAGATCGTGAAGGATTACTTGGATGGGGTTGTAATATTTATAATCATGCGGCGTAATCCCACAAGATTTCAAAATCAGTGGGATGTTGGCTTTCTGATGCACTTCTTTTGGACCCTCTGCAAAAACGTCACTCGGCAAAAAATGACAAATTAAATAGTACGCCTTTTGGCAGGATAGTATTTCGCAGCCGAACCTGTTAGGAGTTAGAGTTAGGGATTACATGTTATGTTAGGGATTAGGTTAGGGGTTAGAGTTAAGGCTAGGGGTTGGGGTAAAGGGTTAGGGTTGGAAGTTAGAGTTAGGATTAGGGTTTGGGGTTAGGTTTAAGGTTTAGCTGGGGTTTGTCTACTGCAGGTATGGTTACGAAATAAGTTCCGACATGTATTTTTCATATTGGCTTTCGATGGTCTTATACATCCAAATACATTTTATAGAAAGCATGCACAAAACATGCTTTCTTCTACTTTTTCGGTAGTAAATCACGTCGTCTTCATACATTATGTTCGAAGAATGAGTACCATTTGGTTTTACTGAAGTTTTTACTTATGAAATTTTTCAAGGCCGTACAATGTCCATCCATACAACATTGTACGTGTCCGTTTTTTAATGCTTTTTTTCATAAAGTATGCAAGATAGTCCGCATCCATTGAAAAAAATTGTGAATTTTACATGGTATCCCCTCAAAAGCATGGAGGAATATATGATCATTCACATTCCTAAAGCACACACCTTGTAGAATATCGCTAAACGCTAACGCAACGGCTGATCTGGCTCAATTTTTCTGGGAATTGGAAAACTTTTTTAAAACTTAAGTAAACTCTTTTTCCGAGTATAAAATGTAAAGATAACGTGGTTTGCTACCAAAGTAGTAAAAGAAAGCGTATTTCTATGCATGTTTTCTACCAAATATATTCGAATTTAGAAGGTCGTTGGAAATTAGTGTAAAAATGTACACTAATTAGGTAGTCATTCTTTACCGAGTGCAGTTTTAACAGAAGGCCGGAAAGGAGTGCATTTAAAAGCCAACATTCTGGGGAGCCCGAGATATCATGGGATTATGCCGCGTGACAATAAATATTACAACCGCACAGAAGTAATCCTTCGCAATGGAAAACACATTTCAGAATTTCGGTCAACAGTTCATGAGATCGGCCACTCACTGTTCAAAAGCAGCTGCCAGTACTGCCTCAAGCACTCTCAGGCATGACTGGACGCCCTGGCTTTGCCAGCGGCCACTGTCGCTAATCGTTCTGTGTACGATAAACTCCTCATTCCGGTGACGTCTGTCTTCTCCTTACAAAAGGGAATTTGGGCTGAGGATTGTGGCGTTCTAAGCACACACTCACTGCCTAGCCGCTACACACCTCAGTTCAACTGAGTCCACGAAAGCGCACCCGAAAATTTTGTCAATCGACGAAGCCTCTGACGCTGTCAGATAGGCCGTAACCAGAGTTCACGATACCGATAGCCTTGCTATAGCAAGCTCACAGCTATCCGGCCTCTTGTACAGAACTTCCATTTATGTTAGAGAAGCGCAGGGGGCCATATAGGACATTTTAGACAATCAAAACCACATGCCGTGACCAGGATTCGAACCTGGGTTCTCGCGGCCACAACGCGATGTCCTAACCACTAGACTATCACGGCACACCATCGGCCTTCCCCCTATTACATACAATTTTCCTGCAGACACACCAAGTGCACGCACGCCTCCCATTTGTATCACAGTGCAGGCTAGGAAACACGCGAGCCCAGCAATCGCGCGAATGTAGCACGAGCACATTCAACCCCGTGCACAGCCAATCACAGAAGTCCACAAAGTTTGGAATCAAATGACATGCCTGACAGCAGCTGACCGGCACATACGACATACACTCACGTATGTCTCGTGCTGACTTTGATAGTTCTCTCTTGATAAGGCTGTGGTGGGGTACCTGACTAAATTACCTTTGACAATTTAGTCCCATTTTCTTTGACAGAATTACTTGTTTGAATGTGACGAAAAACGACACACCTTTACAACCCGCCTTGCTAGCTTGCTCCTCGTCGTGGTTTTTTGCTAGTTTTCTTAACGTTCAAAAACCTCTATATTATTCACTGCTCAGTTTTACTTGCTGCCTTTAGGGCTAGGGGCTCGTGAGATATAACTCGATAGTTCGTGAGAACATTGCCATTTACGACAAGGCGGACTTGACCTGGTTAGTGTGCTGGTTAAGGTATATCCATTTCCCCAGCACCAGCAGTAGGAGCTCAGTGACGTGTAAGGGGATCATGCGTTCAGGTATATTATCATCTAAATCGTAGTTAGATCTGCTGAATTCGATTGCAATGGCTTACGTGTAGACTCATTCATATAAAAGTGCAGATTGCGTGCAGAGTCCCAGTGGTTTCCACCAGAGTAAACAGCACGTAGGACATGGTAATTAGTAGTACCTGATCTACGTATAAAATAACACATGCGCTTCTTTCTTCTGTAGAACTTGCGTGTGGACGTTACGACAAGGCTTAGTCTGGATTACATTTCATAATGAGAAAAGTGGCAAGTCATGCATATCCCCAATTTATTTATTTAGCCAGCAAATAGTCAATTAATCCATTTTTAGTGTAAACGCGTTCCGAACTCAGTCAAGTGAGTTGCCGTTTTTTCAGGGAATTTATCTGCCTTTCCTTGCGGACAAGGCTCTAGATAGTCAGTCGCGGGTACGCAGCCTTGCCCTGGTCTTGCAGGCCACACAACTACCCACAAATCTTCTACGACCCTAACCTTCTCTGTCATGACGTGATCAAATAAATCGGGATATGTGTCGAAAACGACAGAGGAACCGCGATGATCGTCTCACGTCCACATACCATCAATTAGCGGGCGAAAGCACCTGATAGTTCGACAGTCGTGCCCGACGATGTCTACCCTGCGCTCCACAGCAAGGTGAAACGGGGACAGTGACTTGCGCGTGATTTAGTTTGTAGCGAGAGTAGACTTTCGAAGCATATACCACACGCTGTCCTCCTCCCCACCTGAGTCCGGTGTCAAGACAGAGTTAAAAAGACCGGAGGCGGGGGAGGGCGCAGGTGGATGTCGCAGTCGAGCCCGCACCCTGGCACTCCACTCCACAACAGGAATTTGGCCAGGATTTTAACCACCAGCAAAAACAACAACAACAACAACACCAACATCGCGACGTGTCGGAAGGATTAGGATGACTGAGCAGCCACGTGCATGGGAAAACAAGCGCATCTACCGGCAGGGGACCGGGGGTCAGAGCACTGCCAGTGTTCACCAGGCTGCGAGGGTCCCAGTTTGCTGAATAATGGCGTAACAGACGCTCACAAACATTAAAGTCCAGAAGGGTGACACACAGCCTTACATTGAGCCTTGACAGACACCCATCAGAGGCGGGGTAACTAGTCAATCATCGCCTGAGAGGCACTGTCCATATGCCCACACACACATTCCGCAGATGTGTGAGAATTCCAGAGATCACAGTAAGAGGGAGCCGTAGCAGCCTGACTCTCAGCCCACCAGTCCGTCACTCCGCAGAAACATGCACAACTGGGCTGACTGCGTGGACTGAGTTGAGGCGTTCCGGTGGCTTAGGTTATGGTTGCAGGGGGAAGGTGCGTTCAAGAGGTCGCATGGGCAGCTGCGGCTATGCGGCCGCAGAGGTGTCCGAGCTGTCGGTCGTGTGACTTCTGGTCACCGCGTATGGAACGGCTCACTGCAAAAGGATGAATGATCTTAAGGAAGCGAGGTCTTACACAATGACGCTAAACCGGTCATGATGGCTGGCCGCCACATCCTAACCACTAGACTATCACAACACATCACGGATAATCTATTCGTTTGTCATGGTGTTAGTGCGTATAAGTCTTTAGCTCATGGGTCACAGTCCACGTTAGAAAACACGTGATCATCGCGACCATGTGTGTGTAGCATGATCAAATTCTTTAAAATTTTGAGTTTAACCGGGTCTTTTCTAGACTCACAAAGGGGTTCTCCGAGGTTGTCCAAACCCAGGGCGCCAGAGGCAAGAAAACGCATTTGATAGTTGTTCACGGTCGGTCTCCAGCTTTGCATTATTTTGTGGGACATTCGGTCCTCCATGACTGTTTAGTCTTTAGACCCGAGACCCACCACTGAAGTCCATTCCACTATCCGCCACCATTGGACGCGCCCGGCAACCGGTAGGTAGGTAAGCAGGGGAGCACGTCCTCGCTTCTGAAAGGCGATGCACCTCCAATATTACTAGACGGTGGGCGGATCGAGAGGGTATCACTCAGAGCGGAAGTGGGCGGAGGTATACGTTTCAGCTCCCCCACCACAGGTTCAGCGACACCTTAACAGTAAGCAATCATCAATTACCAATCGCAGATTATGAACATGAGGTTGGGTTCAAGTCCCCATTACAACTAAGAAAACGGTTCCAGAGACGTGGGCTTCGCTGACTAACGAGTCAGTGATTGCAAAAGAATTCCTTAACTGATTTTTTCTTGACCAGAATGCGTTAAGTGAAACTGTCCGTGCAAGTGATAATCGGATGATGCTAGATCTTCTGATGGGGCAACGGATCTTTTTAGCAGTAGTATACTACTTATAGGACGTGGCTATACCGTGGTCGCAGTACCCAGAGCAGGCGTCATGCATAAAGTTGATAAACGTGTCTAAAGACAATCATTCGGACGCTCGCCGGCGCCACTACCAGTCATGTTTTAAAAAATGCGATCGTCAAAGACACTTGATACATTGTGGGCGCTCGAACAAAACCGGAGTTCGTAAAACCAGAAAGTCCTGAAAACGCACAGAGGGCGTGTTGCCTACAGCCGGTTTGCAAGCGGCTCAGTACAAGGTGAGGCATAAAGCATACTGCTCGTGATAGGCCCAGAAGGGTAACATTCAGTGTTGGGGCCAATTGCAGAAAGGATCTATTGGCCAGGCAATGACCTCTATGATGTCGTAAAGAGTGGGGCAACCGCATTCGGCCTGACGGGCGACAAAAGACCGACTATAGTATGTACTTAGAGGCGTGATGAAGCTCGTGGAGTTAACTGAAGTTTTACTCTATGCGTCAATGGGAATTAAGGCTCTACACCCGTCCGCAGTGAGCAACACGCCTAGTCCTGAATCGCTGTGACTCATACTTGGAGCACAACCTAGTGGTAAATTTTTGGTCTTGGCCCCAGACTTAGAAGTTACTCTGTTGGATCCTTTTTGCAGTTCTTACTGGCTGGTGGTTTGGTTCCTGAATGCGGTGTCGGATTTAGTAGATGACTGTAAGTGATTTCGCAAACTAAGAGTTAGAGAGACAGCACTTATGGTAACAAGGAGCGCACCAGTAGCTACATGACAGTTCGACCATCGGTTTCGATAATGTCCACCGTGTGCCCCACAGTTGCAGCAGCAATGGGAGCAGGGACGGTGACTTACGCAGGGGTTTATAGTACCGGCAGACTTGCGTAGCATCTACCCACACTCTCTCCTTCTCCCTCGCCCGAGCCCGGTGTCAAGACAGAGTCAAGAAGACCGGAGACGAGAGAGGCTGTAGCTGCATAGGAGACCACTCAAAGGAGTCGTGATTGCGTGTACTTGAGAGGCCCGCGCGCTGCCCACCGTGGTTGGTTGGCCTTGGAGTGAGGGTTGATAAGATTTGCCCAATCAGGAAGTCCGCATCCACCTGGACGGGCTCCACTAGCGGCGACGCGCAAACGCGATCTGGACAGCCAATGACGGCGGTACGCACCCCAGCTTGAACAGAACGCCAGAGGAGATTCGGAGTCCTGCGGCAGACACGCTAAAAAACTGCGACAGCTACGCTACTACCGGGTTAATCTTCGTGGGCAGTTGCTGTTCTTGTTGTTGTTGCTGTTGTTGTTGCTGCTGCTGCTGTTGTTGTCGTCGTTGTTGTTGTTGTTGTCGCTGCTGTTGCACTAACGGACGATGCGAACAATTTTAAACACAGCATATGTTGATTTACTTTCACAGAGGCAGTAGAATTTCCTTTCCACGGGCAGAAGACTTCACCCGTTAGTCCGTTAGTTACAGACGGCGTTCAGAGGCGGTGGAAAATGGAGCGGCTACTGCATTCAGGCCAGGACACATACAATCTGCCTTCAGGTGTGTAAAAGATATCGTGATATCGTGATGCCCACCCTGTCAGGGTTGGGCTTAAGGGTAGTTCGACTAAAGCAATAGTCGAGATATGGAGTCAGAGAGAGCTCTATCTCTACCTATCTATCATGAGCATAAACTGAAGGGTAGCCGGATATTTCATTTCTTTGTCAGAGTTCCTAAGTTATCATCTACTTGTCTGCAAACACGACGATCAGGCAACTTGCGGACACACTCTACCTGTCGGACGGCAGCCAGATTAGGGCACTGATGGTATCACTGTAGACAGTTGCAGAGCATAAACACAGCCGTTCGTTCCCATACATATGGAATCCACGCGGAACGAGGAAACGTTCAGACAGTTATTCACATTATTGGCTGAGAAAAAATTCGGGCTAGATCGTAGTTGTTTTGTCTACCGGGGCTTTCTTGTGGGGCAAAATAATCATGTCTGACCCATTTGGCTTCCGTTTTTACGTTTAAGGTTAGGATTAGGGTACCCGTTAGTGGTCTCCGATTTTCGGGTTAGGGTTATGCCTTTAGGGCTAGGTTTTCGGGTTACGGTTAGGGTTTGATTTACGATTAGGTTTCAGTATTACAGTTAGGTTTTACAGTTAGGGCTATGTCTAAGGGCTACGGTTACGTTTACGATTTCGGTTAGGGTTAGGGCTGCCGTTAGGGTTAACGGTTTACGTTTAAGGTTAAGGTTAGGGTTAGGGTTAAGGTTAGGATTAGGGTTAAGGCAGCCGTCCGCTTCCCCATTCCTGGCTACCAACTGCGATCTTGCCAAAATTCGGACCAGTCGAAGTGATCACCATCGCGCGATAGACTGCAACGATTCACGCAGCCTCATTCGCACAAAGAGTCAGAAATGTGCTCACTGTCCTCTGCCTCCACGTTCGCCCGCATTTTTCAATGGTCACCTCAGCACCGGCTTCGTATTCAGTTACGCGGAACAGTCGACTACTTCTGACCGACTGCCCAAGACTTCTTCAGAGTCGCAGTCAGGGACAATGGTTAGATGGGAACATGAACACTAATGCCATCAGATGCGAGCGAAAGTCGAATCTGACACTCATATGGTGGAATGTTCTTGAAGTGGATTTCCTATAACAGCAGTTTCTTTTTCAGGCTGTGCGACAGTATCGGAGGGATATCACATCGGCCGTTACAGGAACAATCTTCATATTTGTATTCCTATTTCAGATACACGAACTTCGCTTCTTTCCATATAATCAATCAGGATCAGCTTTGTTCGCCTGTCCCAAGTTAGTGAGGATAGCAAAAATAGCAAGGGTAAGATGTGGCTATGCAGGCGCACCTGATGGACACAATACTGTTGGGGGTTAGGGTTAGGGATTAGGATCAGGACTAGGGTTAGGTTTGGGGGTTAGGGCAAGTATTGCTCAACCACTCAAAGTACAACCACGCATTCCCAATAGCACTTCTTTTGCATAAAATTATTTGACCTCGTCGCCTGTGCGCTCCCTAGCCCCATCTCTAAAAACCCCTATTACCACCGGTCCCGTATTACAGGTGGCTGGGATTTATTTGCCCCAGGTGCGGCTAAATAACCACAGCAGACCAAAAACAAGGTTAACCAACCCTAATGTATGATGCTTCCTCAGAGAGCATTATGTTATTATCGACAAAGACAAGGGAGACTGGAATGGCCATTTTTGGCTTATTAGCCGTCGTCAGTCAGTCATACCCCACCCCGAAGTGTGGAACACCTGGGGCTCGAACTCGCGACCTGCTAGTTAGAAGTCCACACCTCTAACCACTGGGCCACGAGCCCGTTACGCTGTCGGTTTCGATCGGTGAGCCCCCCTATAATTGTATACTTCCGATCGAAACCGATAGGACAACCTGCTCGTGGCCCAGCGGTTGGAGGCGTAGACTTCTAACTAACAGGTCGCGAGTTCGAGCCCCATGTGTTCCAAACTTCGGGGTTGGGTATGACTGGCTGACGAGGGCTAATAAGACAGAAATGGCCATTCCATTCACCTTCGTCTTGGTCGATAATGCTATTCTGACTATATCGTGTCCCGCTGTGCGGCTGCTGATTGGGCTCGAGAGAGAGCCCGTAAGGCACAACGGAAAGAGTGAGTTCCGTATGAACGATCGTTGAGCGTCCCTTGCCATCAGACGCCATTTCAGACTGCTTACTCAGCCTTACCCACTGTCAATCAGACTATGTCCCATGCTCCTAAGAGTTCCGCTCGAGCAGAGACACACAGTTGGATCTTGACTACCTGTTTAGACCATCCCCCGGATCTGTCATATTGTCCTTTCAGGACGCGATACGTCAGCCAAATTTAATCACAAGACTTGTCCCGGAAGATCGGACTACTGAATACCCACTTTCTAGGACCAGTAAATTAATGACATAAAGTATCACTCCCCAGATGCTGATCGGATTCCCATGAAATCAAGTCTGCTTCTTTAACCCACATCGGAACGTCTACCGTCATCTGAATATCAATTACACATAAAAATGTCCTCAAAAGACTTTCCGCGTCAGACTCTTCTCGTTAAAATAATGCAGTAGAGTCATCCCCAGTGGTCATGCGACCAGCGGGAAGCGTCTATCTCCCGACGCGTCCAAAAGAGCCGAACGTGATTCGCACACGCGACGACGGCCCATCCAGTTACGAGGGGAGTGCTGACGGGCCCGCCGATTTTGCGGCAAGTATGGTAGCCGCGCAAGGGAGAGAGCTCATGCGAGCCCTCCAGTGGTCGGCAACAGAGAGGCCGAAGCCTGTCATCAACCAGCAGATAGATCAGAGTTTGTGCGTCAGGCATGACTATAATACTAGACAGGCGGCGAGAGAGAACAAATCCAGGCCAGCAGGAGATGACACCTCGCCAGTCTGATGATGAAAACAAGGGAGTTTCCGAAACGTCGACACAAATACTGTTTGGTCCATGAAGTCGCCTACTTTTCTTCTTCTTCTTCTTCTTCTTCTTCTTCTTCTTCTTCTTCTTCACCTTCTTCTTCTTCTTCTTCTTCTTCTTCTTCTTCATCATCACCTTCTTCTTCTTCTTCTTCTTCTTCTTCTTCTTCTTCTTCTTCTTCTTCTTCTTCTTCTTCTTCTTCTTCTTCTTCTTCTTCTTCTTCTTCTTCTTCTTCTTCTTCTTCTTCTTCTTCCTCCTATTATTATCATTAGTATTATTATTTCTATTCTTCGTCTTCATTGGAGGGTGATTAGCCGGATAATTTATCTCAACATCAAATTTTTATTGATGACGAATAAAAAACGCATATTTGAGAGAAGCCGTCCATCATTCGAGTTGCGGGACCTGATTGGCCCGTTTTGCTTCGGTGGTCGACTACGCTTTTCTTTTGCTATTAGCCCAGCGACGAAACACGGACAGCTAATAGCCAGACACCTTACCCCTCCCCCACCCCTTCCCCCTTGCTTAACTTCAGACAGAACTATAATTCGACCACTGAGCTCTGAACGCCTTCCAACCCCTTCCCCCATATTGTCTTCTATTGGATGTTTAACTTTTGCTATTCTACCCTCACTCATATCACTGTACAGGCCTGATGACGAATATTCGAAAGCCGGACTTGACTGCTTAGATGTCTGTATGGGCACCATCACTGAACTCTCTAAGCATTGAGTCACGCGCTCGTTGTTCTGTCGGTTGCGACCAGGTAAATTAGCTCTGGACGCTAACCAATCGTATTGCAGGCCCGATAAGACCCCTTCGTAATTCTCTGCCGTCCTTTCATTTTTTGGATGCCTCGGTTCCCTTTTTCTTTCAACATCTGGCACTCAAGTTCCTGAAAATCCCTGTAGGTTTTTATCCTCACAAACAAAATCGCATGCCGTGACCAGGATTCGAACCTGGGTTCTCGCGGCCACAACGCGATGTCCTAACCACTAGACTATCACGGCACACCCGTGAGCATCGTTTTGTTTGTCATAATGGCAGTGCAGGCAGCTCAAGCGCATATACGCATTCCGCCCGTGGCAAACACGCGTGATCGTCGCTGCCGAGAAGAGATAGCATGAGCGCAATCAGCTCCCTAAGCAGCCGATCACGGACGTTTACAAACTCAAGAATAATCGTCCAATCAACTCGTCGAGAGGACGCCGCGTGGCTTGCATGCGAGACAGGGGACAGTCCGAGCATTGCAAGCGACGACGTCAACCGCGTGCACCACGGTATGCGCACAACATCGCTGAGTGCGCTTCACCTGCCACTCTCTTTCACCAGCCACCCACCCGCACCGACAGTAAGACAATACCAGGACGACCGGAAGCGAATCCGAGCGCCATTGTCGTCAACGTTAGGCAGCCGTGCACGCATGCCGCATGACAGTTCGACCGACGTGCCCGACGATGTCTACCGTGTGCTCCACAGCAAGATGAGAGCAGGCCTGGTGATGTGTGCGTGAGTTAGTTTATAGTGTTGACAGACTTGCACAGCATCCGCCGCACTCTCTTCTTCTCCCCCACCTGGACCCGGGGTCAAGACAGAGTCAAGAAGGCCTGAGGCGGGGAGGGCTCAGGTGTATGGCGCGGCCGGACCCGCACCTAGGCGTGCTAGTCAACACTCCTTGGTCCACAAAAAAACTGACCAGGGTTTTAACCAATAACAATAATGGGTGGGCAGAAGGAATCCCAGTTTGCTGGACGTCAGCCGGCAACTGGGCCTGCCACTGCACCCCCTAGTGTTGGCATTTGTTATGTTGCGCATTCTGATAACGCCTGCCAGAATTCAATCTGGCACTCATGTTGGCCCAGAACAGCTACCGCGTGGCCATTTTGGGGGGCACGCACAGCCTGCTACTCCCAGAGTCGACCTCACCCTCTCCGTCTCCCAAGGGCCAGTTGCATGCCCGAGTTTCCCAGTCATCTGAGCAGATATCCTGCAGAAACGCCTTCACCGCACTCCTAAAACCGGTCCCATCTCAGATCCGAACTTCCTCAGTTTATTTTTCATACGATTTCCCACGCCATTTTTAGTTTAACTCGAGCACAGAAGGGAATTTTGACCTCAGCCTTTGTAGGAAACGTCCATGATACCATGATTTTGTTACTTTATTTTAGCATACCTTCGATATGGTTTCCAGATTCTGCGTAACCACCAACACGTTAATCAACAAAATGTGCACCTTTAGAGTCCTTTGTTTTTTTGAAGACCCTACCAGCAAAGATGGTTTGGAAACTTCGAGGCAGTCTGATGGTTCTGATCCACAATTTCTGAGTGAGTACTGTCCGCCCTTTGGGTGTCATGATTATTGGTAGTTGCGATGAAACCTACATCTCTGTTGGTACCACTTCTAGCATTCTCCGCTTGATCCTCCGATGCCTTTCAATGTTGCTAGTCCGTGTCTGCAAAAGCTGTCTTTCACACAAGACCACTAGGTACTCTTTGGCTGCTAACATCAGGCTGGAAGTAATGTGGTTATTTTCATGTGGAGCGAATTTTCTCTTCTCCTTTCAGCCTCTGGCTCTCAAATTCTGTGCCGAAAACTTTAGCGGGCGTTCCAACCTCCCAGACAAAAGAGCATGCCGTGACCAGGATTCGAGCCTGGGTTCTCGCGGCCACAACGCGATGTCCTAACCACTAGACTATCACGGCACATCGTTGTTTGTAGTACAGGCAGCTCAAGTGCACAAACGTCTCCAACGCATGGCTCACACTCCACGCCACAAAATACGTGTTCACTGCGGTCATTGCAATTTGGAGTACAGGCACTGCTACAATAACTGCCCGGAGTGGTTGTTCGAGGCTGTCTACCCTACCGTTGTACATCAGTTTTCCAACTACAGGGCATCAAACACAATCAAAATAAATTCCATCGCGTACCGCCAGCGCCATGTCACGGTATGGTTATCATAAGTCAGTTACCCCTCCAAGACGGCTTATTCCGCGGACGTGCGAACCTGCTTAATTCGCATCTGACTTTGGCTAAAGCTCATTGCCCTACCCGAAAACTGTTGAGATGGTATAGTCGACAAGACAGAGGTCCCCAAATCAGAAGTCAGAGAGGACTGATTGGGTTGGACAACCTTTACTAACGTGCAAGAGGCTCGTCAAGCAGTCAGCAGAAGCTGTCTCTCTGGGCAAGTTGTTCTGTGTATGCAGCTGGGGTAATTAGCCCCCAGCGCGTGTGTGCGCCCTTCACTCTGACTCAGTGTCCACCGGCCAATCAGAGAAGCGGAAGCGTTGATTGGTCTCGAGCACTCGCGAGGCTAGTGGCAAGCCTCGCGCTGTTCCAGCAGCGAATCGACAGGGAGCGTGAGGCGGACAGAAGGGCAGCGTGACAAATCGGCGGATATCAAGGAAGCGCGGACTGTCACACATCCACGAACGCGCCGATTAGCCATTTGTTAGGCTCTCGAGTGAACCCATCCTCCCTGCTGAAAGGAAACCTAGTGCCTATGCGAGAGTGGACGGAATAAGTCCTCGAATAATACTTACCCTCATCTTCACTCAGCGCACCAATGGCAGAGAATCCAGAATCTTAACAGGGTGTGTGGGAGCATCGAACGACGACATCCATTTAAAATCCAGTAGCTAGTTGCAAATAACTCACTAATGCTGCTGCCCAACACAACTGACTCGTTGTTATCCGCAGGCAACTGACCTTTAGCTGACCGATGCCAGCTCGAAGCCCGGTTTAGCACAACCGGTGAGGGCATGGGGTGCTTTTTAGACTTTCGGTCTATGTTGCCGGAAAAGAGAGTTATTCGAGCTTCTCAAACGCGCTGCCGCAGACTGTCATGCGTGGTGAGGCACAGTCGGCTGCATCATAGAGATTGGTCAGATCAAGCAGGATTACAGCCGCATCAAGTACAGGCTTCATCAACATCGATTTCCACATTCAGGGGAATGTGTGGTCCACGTTGCTCTAAAAATGGTCAATGCATTTCTCTTAACACGGAAGGGACGTAAAACTGTTCTGGTTTGCCTGACCGGGGTTGTATGATAAAAACAAATCAGCTGGTTCACTGAGTGCTGCAGCCAGCGGATCTCAACGATACCTACATGAGGAAAAACGGATATCTTCCGGCCTTTTTCGAGTCGCATCATATATGGAGCCTCGCTTGATGGGTATGTAGATAAAAGGGGAACGGATGGGGCCACAATCAGTGCAAAGTGTAAAGAAACGCGTTAAAATAACGAGAGCCTACAGGTCGTTCAGGGTGGACCGAACCATCCATCGAAAGCGGATTGGTGACACATCTGAGTACTGATTGGATAAGTGCAGGAGGAAATGGAAGACCAAACAGCAGCGCGCACTCCACGAATATGTCCAGTCTGTTGCACAAGAGGCTGGATTTAGCAACACATCATACATGGCGCGGCATAGAACTTCAAGATGCACAACATACAGCCGGACCCGGATATCCTAAATATCACACTTGATTGGTACCATACGCATAGCTTCACTGATAGCATACTAATCTAAACAAATCGCTGGACTGGGAAAGGGAAGAGAGAGTGTGGCGGTCAAGGATGTGAGATCGACTTAAACCACGCACAATAAGTTCGTTACGTCTACTGTCAGAAGTCAGGGAGCTGTGAGGACTAGTTTATTCTGTACACAGGGCAGGTTGCCGTAAGTTGGCTGTTTGCTTGCAACAGAGAAAAGCGTCCGTTCACGGAGAGCGTCAGTCGCGGTGTGTGTGTTGTTTATGCGGGAGTGCGCCTGGGTCAGCAGGAGGGGTGACTGGCTGAGTGGTGGTCGTGTGATTGGACAAGTTAGGGGAGGAATAAGGGCTGCATGCACAAAATGCCTCACGGGTATCAGGCCAGGGCGTTAGACGCGCGTGGGGTGATGAAAGTTTGTGAGGTCAGCCGACAGTCACTGAAGTTGGACCGGGGGTGTCTGAGTGTTAGCCGGCGGGGGTGGCTGTGTGTCAACAGCTGTCGCGGCCATTGTTCAACAAAACGGAGCCGGAGAAAAAGGAGGACTGGAGCAGCTGCTACAAGAGCAAGCAGAACTCGAAACACGCGCAGGGAAGCGCATGTGAACCGATGGTTGGCATAACCGAAGGTAGCATGTGCACACTCACCGCGGCACAGCCACTCGCTGGATTAAGAGGATAAAGAGAGTGCGGTCGGAACTAGAAGACCACGAAAGGAACGGCGTGTCAATTCGCAATACATGGCCGTCATAGTCAAAACGACGGAGTTCCAATCCGTCTGAACAGTACCATTGGCTAACCAACTTAGCCAGTCGCTTGATTAAGATAAGAAAGATGATGCATGCGGAGCTCGAAACGGGAGCAGGGAAGCGCGTGTGAACTGATAACTGCTGTAATCCAGGTTGGCCTGTAGGCACTCCCGCCGCCGAGGTACAGAAAATCGCCGAATGAAAATAGACGGGAAGGCACAGACACGTGATATATGTGAAGTCAACGTAATCGCACCTACTAAAATTGTTTTAGACAGCTATCCATATGGTATTAATAAGTGGGGCTGCAGGAACAAGCCTCGCCCATCCGGTGAGTTTCTCCACCGGAAAGTCACGGAAGTTAGTAAAAGCTTTGTCCGTTCCACGTCAGTATATGAGACCGCGGACTAAAGAATCAAAACAATCGCAAGAGGAACCCCAATGACCGAAAAAGCAGGCATGCATGCCGCAGCTGGTAGCATCTCCGCTCAAACCGGTGTTGGCACGCTCTATGGCAAATTAGTTCGCGCACACCTGTCGCCGCTGGCATTCGTGGGCGGATTCAGGGACCGCGATCTGTGACCTGTAGCAACCTTCACGCCACGGGCCAGGCAGTTATGGTGGGCAGTGCACGGTGTCTGAACCATCCACTGCACAAGGAGTCGCAGACCTTTTTCTGTGACTGTTTCTGGTCATGGGTTCGAGTGATAATTAGAGACTAAAGACCCATAGGTTTCTTTGTCCAGCGGCCGCACCTTTTCCTTCTTTATTCCTCATCTTTTTTTCTTCTTCTTATTCCTCTTCCTCTTATTCTTCTTCCTCTTCCCCACGTTCTTTCCGCATCCTCTATTTCGGTTAATGTCGTCTCCAGGAGCATGCTGCCGAAAAGTTCGCTAACCCATGAAACAATTTGTTCTTGCTCATATGTTGTAGGATAGGTCCTAACGAGAGTTTACGGTGCTGTCAGCTTTGCCTAAATCCCCATTATGCAGAACTAGTGCAGTCTGCCTAAGACGGCCCATCGGAAAGCCAAAACCACATGCCGTGACCAGGATTCGAGCCTGGGTTCTCGCGGCCACAACGCGATGTCCTAACCACTAGACTATCACGGCACACCACTGCGAATCCTTATGTTTGTAGTTCAGGAAGCTCAAGTGCACACATGTCTTTAGCTCATGGCTCACACTCCACTCTCCAAAATAAGTCCTCACTGCCGTCACCGTAATTTTGAGTAAAATCGCTACCACACTTACTGCTCAGAGTGGTTGTTCGAGGCTGTCTCCCCTAGCGTTGTACTTCAGTTTACAACTGCGGGGCAAGGAAGACCATCTAATTTATCTTGTCCCATTCCGCGGTCGCCATTTCACGACACAGTCATTGAGCTTCGCAGAATTTTATAAGTCATTTGTTCCTCCCATTCAAGTTTTTTTATTCCCGTGATTTGACAGCCTGCTTAGTTCGCAGCTGCCTTTGTCTAAATCTCATTGCCCTATCCGCTACCCATGGATGGGATGCGGAACTGCTCCGGTTTATCTGTCGGCGGTTGCGTGATGGAAGCTTTTGAGCTGGTTCGTATTTCATAAGCCTGCTGGCCCTTCAAGACTGCTTAAACTGTGGACCTGAGAGCCTGCTTAGTTCACAGTTGAATGTGGCGGAGGCTCATTCCAGCCAGTGTCTATATGAGAGGGAACCGAATACATTTTCGAAAAATAATTACTCTCATCTTTTCTATGCAAAACAACGGCAATGATCCTAAAGTCTTACCTGGATATGTTGAAGCATCGAATTACGGGGCTAACCCAAAATATAATAACTACCTAATTCTGCTGTCCAATGAAACCGCCCTATTGTCATCCATTAGCGAACCGACTTCGGCGTTCTCACCATTTTTGTCAAGTCAGTTCGCGCGCACCTGTCGCCTCTGCCATTGGTGACTTGTTCTACTGCAGGCATTCGCCTAGGCGGATCCAGGGCCCCCGATTGGTAGACTCACGACAACCTTGAAGCCAAGGCCAGACAACCATGCTGGGCAGTGCTCGCCATAAAATTGGCCTTAACGCTCCCGTTTACCGCCATGACCCTCTAAGCCCCAAATCCCGTAAATCTAACTTTAACCTTACCCCTGTCCATCCTAACCTTGAAACCGACCCTAAACTCCCCGCTGCATTTTAGGGAGTGACCACCTGAAATACAGGGGTCCATATTACTGTACTCAAACGAGGCCTCAGTAGGACACAATTGGAGTTTGAATTGGGAGGGCAGTTAATCTTCCTACCGTATTTTTGAACCAATTTACAGCAGCCGAGTTAGGAGTTTACCTCGCGGATGTGATGCAGTAGAAGAGCATTTACTTGGCAGTCAAACATTTTCCAGAGAAGTATATCAGACATTTAATAATTTCTCTCCTTTCCACAATGCTAGGATGAGTTTATGGCCAAAATTATTGGAGAGATTGCCTCAGAATAAACGGTCAAATGCCGGCAAGGGATGAAGTATATGAACGGGGAAGGTTTACATCCGTTACTCGCTACGACCTGTGTGAACTGACACCACCTGTCACTCCCAGCCTTCCATCCCTATTGGCTGCGTACTACCTAGAAGTATAAACTGGAAGAGCAGTTAATTCTCCTACGGTGTGTTTGGACGACTTTACAACAGCCGAATGAAGGGTTGGCCTTGTGGATGGAGTAAAGTGGAAGTAGGAAATGAGCCTTTATTTGACAGTTAAACATTTTCCAGCAAAGTCTCTCAAGGATGGTGATAAGGGATGCGATTGAGATGACGATCTAGGTTCGGATGACTGGAAATTACTAGAAACTACCGACTCTGTCCATGGAAAAGCCGCTATTGGTCCAGATAATGTTGATTACAACGGTTGTCGTATGAATGAGTCGGCTAGATCGCAGTTGGTAGTCAGGTCCCGTATTAGGGGTGGCTGGGGGGTTTGTTTACTGGGGCTATTTTGCGGCGTTTCATAATCACATGTGACCCATTTGGCTTCCGTTTTACGTATGAGGTTAGGATTAGGGTACCGGCTAATGGTTTCCAATTTTCGGGTTACGGTTAGGGCTTGAGCGTACGATTAGGTTTCAGTATTACGGTTAGGTTTTCCAATTGCTGTTATATCTAAGGGCTACGGTTAGGTTTACGATTTCTGTTAGGGTTAGGGCTGCCGTTATGGTTAACGGCTAAAGTTTAAGGTTGAGGCTAGGGTTAAGGTCGCCGTCCGCTTCCTCATTCCTGGCTACCAACTGCGATCTATCCGAAGAGTCTTTAGTCTCATCATTTTTTCCATAATACGTGAGTCAGTTCCAATGTTAATCGTCCCATAAAGACCGACCTGGTCAGCACCACCCTGCAAACCTGGACAACCCACCAAAGTCAAACACTTTTACCGCAGCCGTCTTCGAAGTATATGAAAACTGAAGTGGCAGGCTAGAACGCTCTGTCTGGAGTCGCCGTAGAATTCTCCTCAAAACGAAACTGGAGATGCACAGGGCTGTCATGCTGAATACAGTACTCCACGGTGCGGAGACTTGGACAGCGGTTACCCAAGCGGCACACAACGGTTCGACCGTCGTCTTCGATGATGTCCACCGTGTGCTCCACAGCATGATGAGAGCAAAACGGTGACTTGTGTGTGAGTCTGTTTATAGTGAGTGTGGACTTGCACAGCGTCTACCGTACTCACTCCTCCTCCCCTGCATGGACTCAGTGTCCAGACGGAGTTGAGAGGACCGGAGGCGGGGAGGGCGCAGGTGGATGGCACGGTCGAGCCCGCATCTTGACGTTCCACTCCACACCCCCTGCTCCACATAGCAAGTGACCAGGGTTCTGACCAACAACGAAAGGGTGGCTGGCACGGTCGGAGCTGCACCTAGGCGGGCTGCCAACGTCCGGCTCGGATCCCACGGATTAGGAGGCTCATAATGGCCACATTAAGAAGGAGCCATTGCAGCCCGACTCTTAGACCACCAGCCGGACGCTCCACACGCAAACACTGGGACGGCTGTCTATCAGACAGCCTATCAGATAATCATCTGCTTTAACCTGTGCGACGTTCTCAAAGGAATGCGCAGTATTGCAAATAGAAGTACTTTTTGCACATTGCTCAAGAAGCGGCTAGCCAGGGCACAAGCAGTGTTTAATTTCTTGATTAAAGAGGTCATATAAGTACAAATTATCGAAAGGTTCTGAGCGTGGGAACTGTCCACTGACTAGAATACTGAATGTAATTCGTGGAAGCAACCAAGAGTATGCAATTGCCTGCATACCAGGGTCATTTTTATTCCGCAAAATAACGATGTCTTTTCTGCGGACAGTGGAGGCCACCGAATGCCAAGGTGTCCTCAGAATGTCATTAAGTACCTTGCCGACTCCACCGTGTTTGATCGAATGATGGATAATGCGATTTTTTATTTACTAGCCGTTAAAGTTAAAAACCATACCACAGTTCTCAGAAGAGTTTGCCCCATGGAGCGTGTTCGAAGTTCTTTTCTCTCTCAACTTACTGTTTAGACTACATTTGTAAGGTAATTAAGGTATGGAATCTCATCGCCGGAAACATTAAATTCCAACATAATATACATATGCCTGATTTAATGGAAGGTTCTTTCAAAATTAGCCTATTATCATTTTTTAAAGCAAGGTCATGAAAAAGCTTAAAAACTTTCCGGCACTCACACACTGACTTGATCGCTGCTGATATAAATCGCTCAGCAAAGGAGACAAGCGGTCGATCTTGAAACTAAGAATGTAAGATCCTATTTTATTATTCACTGTAAAATTACCCGATAGAAATTAGAATGAAGAATGCGACTCCAGTTCTGTTCCTAGAATACATGTCGGCTGGAAGCAACTATTAAGTAATCACCAGATCTTTTACGAGAAAACTAGACTGGCAGGGACCTGGTCGGTAATTCTTGCAGTTACTTAATAGGATATTTATTTATGCTCGGAAATTATCACAAATGACCCTTTGGTGTTATTACTGGGTTTTCTGAATACCCCTACCGTAAGTCATTTAGAAGAGGTTCCCTAAGAAACCAGCTTGCAGCATACTAAAATTCGGGTTAATGCATCCCATTGTCTGCTTTCAAAGCCAATAAATGACAGGCAGAACGATGAAGGCGAGTCTGCGAAAGGGGTCTCTCACTATTTTTTCCATAATACGTGAGTCAGTGCCAATGTTAATTGTCCCATAAGGACCGACCTGGCCAACACCACCCTGCAAACCTGGACAACCCACCAAAGTCAAACACTTTTACCGCAGCCGTCTTCGAAGTATATGAAAACTGAAGTGGCAGGCTAGAACGCTCTGTCTGGAGTCGCCGTAGAATTCTCCTCAAAACAAAACTGGATGACTGCCATCCTGAATACAGTACTCCACGGTGCGGAGACCTGGACGGCCTGTTAAGGACAAGTGAGAAGGCCAAATCGCATTCACTTAAGCCGTCTCCAAGGAAGATAAGAGGTAAAGAGGCAAGGGAAAACTGCGGACACACATGGGGGCTTTAAACGACAGACATGCTGAAAATAAATGCTGTGCTGAAGCCAATCCAATTATGATGGAACGAACAAATTATGCGGATGATCAGCAAGCGCATACCAATATGACTCTTGCAGGCATTTCATGCAAGGTAGCTGAAAACCGGGTAACGAACAGATAAGTGTACCGTACTCCTCCTTAACCATATTTCTACAAGATGTATTTTGATACATTAAAGCATGCATGCAGTTTATTTATATTTAAGAATACCACATTTCTTCTCCTGAAAGTCTTCCGATGTTACCATTCATGTATCTAAAGGATTTGAGCCATGGTTATGACTGGGGATGGGGTGGGGGTGGGGTGGGATCGGTACAAATCCGTTTCCGACCGAGAACATAGTCCAACCGGAAGTTCCCCGATTTAACCAGGGGTCTTGAAGCAAGTTTGCAGAAGGCTGGCAGGAATGGCGACCGACAGTGAAGACTAAACTAGCTGATTCTAAGGTCAGCCGATCCGGGGAAGTTAATGTGAAACTACGGTCATAAAAGCCACGAACCAGCACTGCCAACGACAAGCCCTCAGGGCTCGTTCAAGGTTCGGATTGATCTTGTTGGTCACCTTCAGACATTTTGCTGTGCCCACGTTGTCAACATGCCTTCTGGGCACTGAAACATCACCACCAGCACAACAAACACTGAAGGCACAGGACCAACTTGTCCCAACTCTGGCCACACACTCCTCTGACCCCTCAGTTGCTTGCGCGTACATTGCAGCGTAACTGTATAAATAGTTTGTGGAGCTCTCACCAACACCCATCACTCACGTCTTCACTGCCAACATTGTAAACGCACGCTCATTCCCAGCGTACGTCTATTCCGCAATATGCGCAAGTATGACAACAGCCATGATAAGATCACCAGGCCCACCAATTACTATCGTGATCGGAGGGACTGATTCTGCAGATACGTTCCCATGCTGCCGAGAAATTCGTTAACCGACGAAGCCTTTGATTCGTGCTCAGACTTTGTAGGATAAGCCCTAACGAGAGTCCACGGTGCCGTCAGCCTTGTCAAGACCACCATTATGCATTTCCGGTGGAGTCTACGGAAGAGGGCGTTTTGGATATCCAAAAGCGCATGCCGTGACCAGGATTCGAGCCTGGGTTCTCGCGGCCACAACGCGATGTCCTAACCACTAGACTATCACGGCACACCAACGATCCTCTTCTATAACATATAATTCTGCTGCAGGCATCTCAAGTGCATGTGTGCCTTCCATTCGTGACACGCGTTCCAAACATGGAGACATGAGAGCTCCATTATCAGAGGGATTCGACCCCATGCACTCCGTCCATTAACTCGAAATAATCATCCAATCAACCTTCTATGCTGGCGCTGACCGGCTCGTACATAAGACACACTTAGTGCTTAACGCTCACATCACTCCTGCGGCGAGTTGCGTGTGCGGTCGTGGAGAAGGTCTCGTTCCGTGGGACCATAAACCGCCACCGGCCGCCTCGTACTTTTTTCACTCGTCCATTTTGTTCTGATGATGTTTGTGTGATTTGTCCTCTTACGGAAGGGACGCAGAACTGCTTTTGTGAATAGGCATAGATAAAATTGAGAAACAAACTCCTGACAGCCATCGTTTAGCTGGCCCGCCGTTCTTCACACAGACAGTCGTCTAGAACCGGGGGTAGTCATGTCGCATAGTCGGGCATCCTCCGGCTGACGTGACAGTGTTTTAACTCCAATCAGTCGCCGAAGGTGAGCCGCAGTGAACGGAAATAATGGGGTTCGAATTTGAATCCAACCTGCCAAAAAATATTCTGGTCACATGAGCTATTTTTTATTTTTACGGTTCAGGTAGACTGCAGAGTGGCTTGGTTTCCGCATACATTCTTCTCAGTCAATAGCTCTACATTTGCTCTGTTCAAGCTCAGATTAACAGGAGTAGGCGAGAGAAAGGAGTACGAGACGGCTGGTGGTGGTTTGTGGCCCCACAGTACGCGAGCAGCTCCAAGACCGCACGCGCAACTCGCCACAGGAGTGATGTAAGCGTTAAGCACTAAGTGTGTCTTATGTACGACCCAGTCAGCGCCAGCATAGAAGGTTGATTGGATGATTTTTTTCGAGTTAATGGACGGAGTGCATGCGGTCGAATCCCTCCGATAACGGAGCTCGCATGCCTTCTTATTTGGAATGCGTGCCACGAGAGGAAGGCGTAAGTGCACTTGATGTGTCTACAGTAGAATTGCATGTAATAGAGGGAAGATGGATGGTGGGCCGTGATAGTCTAGTGGTTAGGACATCGCGTTGTGGCCGCGAGAACCCAGGCTCGAATCCTGGTCACGGCATGCGCTTTTGTTTGTGAGTTTGAAATTCCCCATTGCGGCTTCCAGCTGAAACTTGGAAGACAGTGGTCGAGAACGAAGAAGAAACTACGCTTCCAGAGGCATATTAGTGATCAGAGCATACGGAGAGGTCATCTGGAAGGGCCAGTACTGCAATGCGCGAAGGAATCCAGGGAAGAACAGAAACATAAGCTTCAACACCTAAACAGAAGATAATCGTTAATGCGTAATTGTAAGTTTCGATAACATTGCCGATAGTGGGGTTTTCAACTAGAGAATGGGCTCCAGACTAATGCACTTCCTTAATTTGCGAGCCAGTGTTTGTGGTGATTTTGAGGGAATATGTATGAAGCGATTGTCTTAATTCAATTTGTTGGAGAGGGCTACCTGAATGGGACGGCCAGCAGGGATAATTTTTATGAGTAATCAATAATCGGATGACACTAAATAGTCTGATTCGATCCAAAAAGGCAAATTCAACAACATGGTGATTTTAAACGCGCTGAGGAAGTGGTACCGAGTGTCACTGACCGACAACTTTTAGAAGGTGGCATCTCCCACGTACGTGGGGAGCGTGATCCTCGGCTCCATTGCTATCTTAACCCTGAGTAACCCACCCCCTGCTTCGTGCGGGACAGTCCGTGTATGGCATGCGTAGGCGAGCTGTTTAGCTCTGTCGATCATCTGCGCCCAGTCTCCGCATCAGATGACCGGTAGAAACAATGGACTGCATCCTGGCAGCGGGCAGAGAGAGAGAGAGAGAGAGAGAGAGAGAGAGAGAGAGAGAGAGAGAGAGAGAGAGAGAGAGAGAGATAGAATGGGGCCGACTATGGGTACCCCGTTATCAGTGCGCTGAGCGCAGATCCCTCACTATAAATAGTCTGAAGTGCTTTCAAACTACCACGGTGCGTTAAAAGCTGTGGCATAGACGTCTGTCAACTGAAAAAGTAATCCGGCCCTTCGCCCAGGACAGGGAGTCAGGCTGCAATGGTTCTTTCTTAATGTGGCCTCTATGAGAACCTCACTATGTTAGGATCAGAGTCACCCCCCTCCTTGTTTCCCTGAAATCCTGGTCCATCCTGCGTCGACAGGCTGTTTAACTTTGTCAGTCACTGCAACCAATCCCGAGTGGGGTTCTCCTGACCGTGTCTTGCCACGGGTTCCAGGTGGCGGAGGAGGGGAGAGTGCGGCAGATGCTGCGCAAGTCTGCGATAAAGTCTGCACGCTCAAGTCACCGTTCCTGCGCCCACCCTGCTGTGAGGCACACGATGATCAGAGTCGGTGACGACAGCCTGACTGTCACTTTCTATGAGGTGAATATACTGCAGTCGCGGAGTCTAGGTAATCCTTATGCCAAAATTTGGCATGCATATCAAACATATGCCAGGGCAAAGTAACAGAATGGCGGTATTATAGATACTGCTCGCGTAAGTGGTGCCAAACAGGGACGTAGGTTTCAGTGCCTCTGTCAGAAGCGCTGGCAAAGACTACCCGCCTACCCGTAGGTAGAGGCCAAAATTCCACTTTTTGATTGTGCCTGAGCGAAACTGTTAGAAGAGTGTATGGTATCGCCTGATTGTCAGCGGATGAAGCTGAGGAAGCAGCCTGGGAATGCTGGCTGCGGAATTGACCTACATGAGGGTTGATTAGCATTGAATTTGGTGCCCTGACTGTCTTTGGGCAGCTGAACAGAACTTATTGCTAGTGAAGGAGCCGCAGTTCCTGCATCTGGATAAAGAATAGAAATACGAATATGTGCAATATTTCGCACAGTTTTGAGTACTCTGACTGATTCGGATTCTCCTTAGCCACAAGTGTTAGTATATGTCATGGCGTTTCCTATTCCACTGTGATCCCCACTTAGATGTCTACTCCCGTAGGAAAGGACGGTACCGCGTTGTCGCAACTTCTTTGTGCTCTGAAACTGTTCTCACAAACTTCGTGAACTCCTCACAGGCACCAACGTTTTCATGATCTGCATGCCATCTGACAAGTGGAGCGCGTCCTCGGTTGGCCTGTAACTCCTGGTGTTGGAAGACACATAGACGAGCGGCTCAGGAACTCTACATTTGTAGTAATCCCTGGACATTGACTCGGGTGAAGAAATGACTGTTAGATCGCAGTTGGTAGCCAGGAATGGAAAGCGGACGACGACCTAACCCCAATCCTCAACCCCTTAACCTCAACATTAAACGGTAACCGTTAACCCTAACGGCAACCTTGACCCCAACCCTAACCGAAATCGTAAACGTAACTACAGCCCTTAGGCCTAGGCGTAACTGGAAAACCTAACCGCGATACTGAAACCTAATCGTACGCTCAAACCCTAACCGTAACCCGAAAACCTAAGCCTAAATGCATAACCCTAACTCGAAAATCGGAAACTATTAACCGGTACCCTAATCCTAACCTCAACCGCAAAACGGAAGCCAAATGGGTCACATGTGATTATGGAGCCCCACAAAATAGCCCAAATAAACAAAACCCCAGCCACCTGTTATGCGGGGCCTGGCTGCCAACTGCGATCTAGCCGAAATGACATATCTAGTTCCTCCCAATTTTATGCCCATGAGATAGAGCCATCTTGCCATGGATTCTTATTTTGGCAACCGTTTTAGCCAAAATGCCGTCAGAGTAGACCCTCCCGTGCACATGGATGCTACCAATGATGTCCCTAGATAAATTTCTTCGCTAAGGCAAAACTACCTTTTCGTAGTTAGGGTTTCCACTGCATATCTTATGAAATGCAGAAGCCTAGTATGCTTTCGTGTTCTTTGTGCATTATTTTCAATCCAGCCTTAAGATCTGATACGGATTGGTTGGTCCCAAGTCGATGATCAAGCCATATTTTTTTCAAAAAATCATCGAGGTCATCTGTGGAAACAACGAAGTCATGACCAGATTGTTCTAAGCAAGAGTAAGAAAATCAGCAACTATTATCTACATGCCGATGTCCAAGCCTCTAAGTGAGGTTCTTAGTACGCTGGCAGGTAACAATCGGAAGATGGCACCCAAAAAATCCATTACCTAGAAATAATACTTTCAACAGTGGACTCAAACGCCTTCAAGCTAATATCAGCGGTTGCAGGCCTACTTTCGCGCACTACTTGGACTTTCCGCGACGGCCTAACATGGGCTGGCCGAACGAACATCGCAGGAGGTTACATGGACGATGGTCGCTGTTACTCAACCTTCCCCATTGTTACACACGGACACCTGAATATACGGCATACATTCGAATTATGGCAGTTTATTACAAAACAAAATCACTTTTAAATAGGATAAGTCTGCACAGCATGTGACAGGAACAGTTCCCAGGCATCTTTTAAAGACATGGCATTGAGGCCAAACCAAAGACGATACCGTACTTCGTCTATGTGAGCCCACACAGCTCGACCACATAGAGGGCCTCCCTCGTAGAGTTTCCTTTTCAGTCTACTCCAGTATGCCTCAATGGCATTGGTGTGCCGTCCGGTGGTAGGGTCCTTAAAGTTATTTGAGTGGTTAACAGAGAAACGTAGATAACCTTCTGAGGGAAGACGATTATACGCCTTCCACTCGTCCGTTACCACTATACTGCCTTTGGCGACCCATTTTGTAATAACGGAACGGAGAGCGGACCAACTTCGATCATTCACCTGTTTAAATAAGGCTTTCCGTCGGCTAGTACCGTATACCTCGGCCAGCCACCACCCATGCCATGGATTCTTATGTTGGCAACCGTTTTAGCCAAAATGCCGTCAGAGTAGACCCTCCTGTGCACATGAATGCTGCCAATGATGTCCCTAATGAAATTCCTTCGCTAAGGCAAAACTACCTTTTCGTAGTTAGGGTTTCCACTGCATATCTTATGAAATGCAGAAGCCTAGTATGCTTTCGTGTTATTTGTGCATTATTCTCAATCCAGCCTTAAGATCTGATACGGATTGGTTGGTCCCAAGTCGATGATCAAGCCATATTTTTTTCAAAAAATCATCGAGGTCATCTGTGGAAACAACGAAGTCATGACCAGATTGTTCTAAGCAAGAGTAAGAAAATCAGCAACCATTATCTACATGCCGATGTCCAAGCCTCTAAGTGAGGTTCGAATGCGAAATATCCCCAATGTGAGATCACTTGTCTGCCCTGCTACTCCGTGTTAAATTTCCAGTTTGTCTATGCCTGAAAAAGTGCGTTTCGCTGGCGGGAAAGTCCGGCTACGAACATCTCATCGTTCGCAATGGGCGAACCATGAATCAATATCACCACATTCACAGTTCGACCGTCGTTGTCGCCGATGTCCACCGTATGTGCCAAAGCCGGGTGAGGACAGGCACGTTTACTTGGACGTGAATAGCAGACTTTCGCTGCATCCACCGTATCCTCTCCTCCTGCCTCACCTGAACCCGATGTCAAGACAGAGTCAAGAAGACCAAAGGTGGGCGAAGGTGCAGGTGGCTGGTGTGGCCGGAGACGCACCTAGGCATACCGCTACACTCGGCTCGGACCCCACGGAGTGGGTTTCGCCACAGAGACCACACTAGAAAAGAGCCGTTGCAGCCGGACTCTCAGTCCTGCAGTTCGTCACTACACACAAACGCACAGTGGGCTGACTGCGAGCTCCTAGTTATCTCCTCAGTTGGCAACCTTCCAAGGCACGGCTTTTAGCGTATCGTGATAGCTTCAAGCGCCTCCGATTGTTTATAGCGAGGATGGTGCGCTGAGTTGGCGACCCCACTCTCTTTTCCCATTTCCGGGCCCTAGCCACTGTCGGAGCTGGTCGGCTGTCTGGTGCGGGGAATGGGTGCAGTGGCTGAGAGGACTTGAGAGCACTTCCGCGTGCACCACATGCGTGACCGGACTCCCCAAGCGCGCACCCCAGGGGGGCCCTGTACCACTAATCAGCAAGGAACTAACCTGCAATTATGCACAGGCTAAGTTGAGAATGCCTTTGTCAGCTAGCAGTCATTCGAACCTGATCATGCAGACAGAGCTGAATGGGATTCACGGATACCATTCTTCATAGCCTGACAATGTGATTATGGTAAGGCGCATCCGTACTTTGTAATGTTCATCTTCGTGCAGACCACTGGCACAGAATTGTTCGGACAAGCCTAGCTGAGGATCTTACTACATGTCGGCCTCTAAACTCTAGTACCTTTCTACCTGGTTCTAAACAGCCGTAATTCAAACAGAATTCAGTATGATCGTTGTTATTTTTCAAAGGTAACATAAGTGGAACCCAATGTTACTAAAAAAAAACACACTGCCTCAATTCAGTTTTTCCCGTTTTTAGTGTACTTTTTGGTTACCTGATCATGTCTGTTGCATATTCCTAGCAAATACAAGAAAATCATGCGAACTGTGGGCTGTTACGTTGTTCTACTTGATTATTTGCAGACACGAGTTCTGAAAACGACGGACACAGTGATCTCTGTCCGCAACAGGTGGGTGTTTTGATGCATTTTGGCGTTTTTTTGCACTACTGCTGTTTATTTATACCTGATTTGAGGGAATGAAAAACTTGTAATTGTTTTACAGTCGCCCTGACAGACAGACGGATAGGTGTGACCAAATTTCATAAATGATTGCGGCTTAGTTTAACCGTACGAATTTACATACAGAAGTGACTCATGCGAAATTAAGCCATTTTCTGTCAATAACAAAATGCAATGGAGAGACATCGTAACGTTAAGTCTAATTTAATTCTTCTAGTGAACCTTTTAATCGTTTATACAGTAGGTGAGCTAACTCATGAACTGTCAACTGACATTCCGAAATGCGTTCTAGTTCCGAAAAGATTAATAAAGTAGACTCGTAAAACTAGCCAGCCTGCAACATAATTCTATAATATTTCAGTTACCTCAGGATGGCAGCATTCGAATAAACTTCCCATCGGCTGCATAGAAAGAACACACTCTGTAAAAATGACTGCTTGCGTAGCATGAATTTTTCTCATTTATTTTCGATGCCCTTGGAAATTTAATTATATTTCATGGAAAACACGCTTAAAAATATTCATTCTTTTATTCATTCGGTAGAAAATTACGTCTTCTTCTAATTTTATACTTGGAGGAAGGACATAATTCGGGGAATGGGCACAGCGGCTGACATAGCCAGTGACCCCGTTTGCGTGTGTCACATACACGACCTGGCCCTCCGAACACAAGCACCCAGAATTTTACACAGAAGGAGGTAGCCGGCATAAATCAAACATGTGTGAGGGTGTCAGAGGTCCCAACATAGGTAAACCTGTCCGTACTCCTTTATTTGCTCATGGAGGTTGGGAGACGTGTTAATGGGGCGGTCGGTGACTAGTTTTGGAATAGGAAAGACGTGGAGAACCTCCCAGCGCCGGGTAACCAGTGGATAGGCTAACGGTGAACTCACCTTCTCTATTGGAATGCAATGCTAATGTCTGCGTGAGAGTAGGCCGAACTATTTTTTTATAAAAATAACTATCATCGAACCTTTGCGCAGCAGCCGCAACAACTACAAGCCCGGAATTTGTATTTCGGTATGATTGAGCAGCGAGTTATGGTGTGCATTTCAAAAGAAAGGACCTACGAACGACTGCTACCACCATCACACTACCCAACACAACTGACCCATTTTAATTCATATTGACTTAAATGTGAAAAACTCGGCGCCTCGGTGGGATTCTAACCCACTACGGTAAGGGGAAGGCTTTAGTACAGCCAAGGCTCTAACCATCTGACCTATTTTAGCCTACACAGAAGGCGACTTTTGGCTGACCTGCCGAGGCCTGGATCCCAACGACAGCTCCCAAATCAAGGAACCACCAGCGACTGCCCCCCACCTTCCCACTATGCAGTGCAACCGACCCATTTTAGCCTACACAAAAGGCGACATTTATCAGATCTGCGTGATGTGATCAGAATGATGCAACTGGTCCACCGAGGCCTGGAATCCCCGAGAGTAGCGGTGAATGCCAAAGACACCTATCTAACGAGAAGCGGATCGCACATTTGCTGACCTGAATACAGTAGCCGCTCCTCTTTCCGCCTCCTCCGAACGTGCCGTTTGACCAATATCTAGACTGACAGGCCAACAACCCTTCCCTGCTAAAAAAAGAGGAGATTCTACCGCCTTTGTGAAAGTAGATCAAAAATATGCTCTGGTGAAAATTAGTCGCATTGTCATTCAGTGCAGTAGTAGCGGCAGCAGCAGTGGCAGCAGCAACAACAACAACATCAGCATCAACAACAACAACAACAACAACAACAACAACGATAACCATTCTGGAATTATAATCCAGTAGTAGCGTAGCTTTGCAGCGGCCGTTATAGCACGTCGGCCGCATCCCCTCACCGCACGTGCGCGCCGCCCCCCGCCAATGTGCCTCGTCCGACTACTGGAGCTCGTTCAGGTGGATTCTGACTTCCTGATTGGTCAAATCGTATCAACCTTCACCCCGAGGCCAACCAACCACGGTTGGCAGCGCACGGACCTCATCCACTCAGTTGCACGCAGTCACGACTCCGTTGGGTGGTCTCCTATGCACCTACTGATGCGCTCTTTGCCACCATAAACGCTGTCTCCCTAACTCTTAGTTTGCGAAATTACTTGTAGTCATCTGCTACACTAGACACCGCGTTCAGGAACCAAACCTCAGCATTAAGTCTGGGGCCAAGATCAGATGTTGCCAATCGGTTGCGCCCCAAGCGTGCGTCTCAGCAATTCAGGGCTAGGTGTGTAACGCAATGGGCACGGGTGGGGGACCTTAATTCCCATCGACCCACAGAGCAAAACTTCAATGAAATACGCAGATTTCACCACGCCTGTATGCACGTAATCAAGTCGGTCTTTCGTCACCCACCAGGCCGAATGGGATCGTACCAATCTTTAAAAAATCATAGAGGCCATGGCCAGTCAACCCTTCCTGCAGTTGGTCCCAATACTGGGAGATGCTCTCTTCAGTTTATCACTAACAGCCCGTGCCTCACCTTGTTGACACCATTTTTGCTGCACCGCTTGCAAACCTGCTCTCTGTGCGTCCACAAGCTTCTGTGGTTTCATGAATCGCGGGCTTGTTACGTGCGCCTACAATGTATTAAGTATCTCTGACGGTCGCATTTTGAAAAAAAATGACTGGTAATGGTGTTGGCGAGTGTCCGAGACAAGCTTACCAGCTTCAGGAATGACGCCTGCCCTGGTTGTTGCGACTACAGTATTTCCACGTCCTATAAGTAATAGATTACTGATAAAAGATCCGCTGCCAATCGGAACACTTAGCATCATCCGAGTAATGATTGTACGGACCGCTTCGTTGAGGACACTCCTCGTCAAGAAAGTGCCGTTAAGAAAATTTTTCGTTAACACTAACTCGTTAGTCAGCAAATCCCACGCCCCTAGAAGTGTTTCCTTAGTCGAAAGCCCTACTATCAATACTGTTATGGGCACGTAGACCTTTCTATTCCCGTGTTCGTAATCCGCAACTGGTAACTGACAATTGCCTACTGTCACGATGTGGCAGAACCTATGTTGACAGTTCGACCATCGGTTTCGATGATGTCCACCGTGTGCCCCACAGTTGCAGCAGCAGTGGGAGCAGGGACGGTGACTTACGCAGGGGTTTATAGTGCCAGTAGACTTGCGTAGCATCTACCTACACTCTCTCCTCCTCCCTCGCCCGAGCCCGGTGTCAAGACAGAGTCCAGAAGACCGGAGACGAGGGAGGCCGCAGGTGGATGGCTCGGACGGATCCTCACCTTGGCGTTCCACAACATCCCCTGGTCCACACAACAATAACCAGGATTTGAACCAACACAACAGAGATTTGGAGGCTGGCACGACCGAAGCCGCACATGGGCGTGCCGCCAACGCCTGGCTCGGATCCCACACTGTGGTGGGAGTTCCATAAAGGCCACATTAAAAAGGAGCCATTGCAGCCGAACTCTCAGACCGCTCTAGTCAAGGAGGAGGTCCAAGTTACCCCGTCAGTTGGCAACCTTCCAAGCCACGGCTTTTAGCGCACCGTGATAGCTTCAAGCGCGTCAGATTGTTTATAGTGAGGAGAAAGTGCGCTGAGTCGTCGACCTCACTCTCCCTTCCCACTCCCACACCCCAGCCGCTGTCCGAGCCGGTCAGCAGACTGGGGTGGGGAGTGGGCGCGGTGGCTGTCATGGTCGACTGACCATGGCTGCGCGCGCCACGGCACTACCTGGCCCCCCATACACACAACACCAGGATTTCACACAACGGGGGTTGAACGGCGTGTCTCTCACTTGCGTGAGAGTCGTCAGAACCTATGGTAGTGGTGTTGGGTACCACTCTGAGTGATATTCTCGTGATCCCCGAGTGTCCTATAATGTTGGATGCGTATTGCATTTCAAAAGCGAAGATAAGCTCACCCACTAACCCACCTACCGCTTACCGGATGCGTCGACTGTTGACGGATAGTGGGACGAACTTCAATGAATGCCAGCTGTCACATAAACAGGCACTGAACAAAAAACAGTCGTGGAGGACTAGATGTCTCATAAAATAATGCAGAGCCCGAGCCCGACCACGGAAAGTGATACAGTAAGTGACCTAACAGATGAAAGGTGTCGAAATTTAAGAATGATTGCCAATCACTCGCAAACCGACACCAATCCGTGGACCCAATAGATATGTTAATAAAGTTCAATTTTAGAAGAACCAAAAGCATAAGAGAAATATTAAAGGAACTGTTGCTTTGTTTAGAAATGCTAATTTTTTTAGAAAGGCACAAAATCCCGAAAATGTCAAAATGGTTGTAATTTAGTAAACGTTGCTTTTAGATGGGCAGAATGTCTTCCCATGCAAAAACGAGCAAATATGGAAGCACAAATAGAATAATAATGTTTCAGTTAAGTTTGTGTTTAAATATCCTTTAGGAATTAGTGTAATTCCAGGTATGGCGGTTTGCCAACAGCCTACATTTTTAGTATAGATTCCAAAACAGTTTCCGAGGATTCGTGGGATCCTTTTAGCTTTTGAATTAATCGAGATGCGATTCAATAAGAAAAACTTATTTTTTTATTGATATCACCGATAGGGACGTCATAGAAACAAAAGTTTTCATAAGGTCACATGCTGCCGGGCCGATCGGTGCATAATACATTTAGATGGAATTGACATGTGTAATCGTAAACATATCACTTAGCGGTAAAATAAGTTTGCTTGCCTCTGGTATCTTGGGTTTTGATAACTGAATTACAACACTAGGAGGCGACAACCTCGAACAACCCCTCCAATAGTCTGTAAGGTACCCGGCTTTACTCGAAATTTAAAAGAATGCGCTCGTATTACATTCACGCGGTTGCGATGATCACGTGTTTTCTAGCGTGGAGTGTGAACCATGGATTAATGACACAAAGAACCGCTTCCCCATTAGAACATGTAGCATCATCCCACTTCTGATTGCACGGACCGTTTCGCTGAGGGTACCTCTCGCCCAGAAAACACATTTGGTTCATCCTCGCAAACACAAGGTTTTTCGAACCAAGAAAGGACTCTAAAATGCTCACTTTGTTGATAAGCAGTTGATGATTTTGTAGAATCCAGTGCAATTTTTACATATGAGTGAAAGATGCTTGTGAACTGTGTTGACGAGGAGAATCTGAATCGAACCTGCCAGGAGAGTTATTTTTTCTTTCATCGATAGTGGAGTAATGCTAGATATTCTGGTGCGAAACACAAAATAGAATTTTTTAGTATTGGAATTGTGAGTGTTGATTTCTGTCAAAAAAGTATTATTTGCAGGAAGTGGATATGCCGTATTCGCGGTTCCTAGGACGAGGTTTGTGTTTGAGTTTTGAAGGTATGCTAGAACAAAGGAGCAAACTCGTGGGATTATGGACGTTTCCTACACAAGCAGAAGTCAAAACTCACCTTTGCGCTTGAGTAGAACTGTAAGAAGTGTGGAACATCGTCTGAAAAATAAATCGAGGAAGTTCCGATCTGGGATGGGACCTGTGGTAGGAGTGGAATCAAGGCATTTCTAAAGGATATCTGCTTCGATGACTGGGATACTCGGACAGTCAACTGACGCATGGGAGGTGAGAGTGATTTTGATTCTTGAGAATCCATCCTCACGGCACTTAAGCGCATTACTCACTATAATAGATGTGACGCGCTAAAAGTCGTGTATTGGATGCTACCAACTGACGGGTTATATCGGCCCCAATGGGAGTGTTTTTGAGTGACTGTAGACTGACAGTCAGGTTGAACTTGCTCATTCATACTGTGGCCTATATGGTACTCTCGTGCATGTGATATTCGAACCACCGGGAAAACCTGATAAGAACTTGGGGTCAAGTCGTGTGTGACACACGTGCACGGCTGTTGTGCTTATTTGGCAGCGACGCCCAGGTCCGTTGATGGTCGCCCTGACATTGACTTGCCATCTGTGTAAGGTGAGTGATGCAAGAGAGAGAGAGAGTGTGTGGCAGGCGCAGCACAAGTCCGTCTCACTATGAACGATTTCAGGCGCAAGTCACCCGGTGCAGTGCGCACAGCGTGAGGCATGCCCACGTTTGCGACGGTCGGCCTGTCGCGCGTCTCACGTGCCAGCCCAGCCAGCATACGCATGACGAGTTGATTGGTTGATTATTCTAGACTTTGTAGGCTTTCGCGAATGGTTGTCGAGGCAGTTGATTACGCTCATGCTATCTCTTCTCGATAACGGCGCTCGAGTGCTTCATGGCGTGCAGCGTGTGCCACGCGCGGAACGGGTATGCGCACTTGAGCTGCCAGCACTATTATTATGAAAAAATGCTAGTCGCGGCGTGCCGTGATAGTCTAGTGGTTAGGACATCGCGTTGTGGCCGCGAGAACCCAGGTTCGAATCCTGGTCACGGCATGTGATTTTTGATGTTGAAAACCCATTTTCGATTCTCAGGAAGGAACATGAGAGCCAAATGTTGGAAGAGAAATGGAACAACTGAATCGAATAAAATGAAAGAGCGGCGATGCTGGGAGCGAGGGAGTACGATGAGATTATACTCGCCTTCAATGCTGCAAGGCGTCTGGAGACCGGTAGAGCACAAAGGCAGCGGGCAATCATAAATGTACAAGTGAGGGTCTGAAGCATCAGAATGTAGATTGTGGGTTGCCGACAAAAAGGGGATATCGGGATGGTATTTATGGCTCATTAGCCGTTTTCAATCGGCCATAGTGAATCAGGTTTGCAGAACCCGCGGGTTCTGAACCTACCCCTGCCAACACATGGCCCCGGCCCCGTACGGGTTGCCTGATGATAATGTCTCTGTGTTAAACTGGGACATAGCGTGCAGTCAAGGCTTAATCAGTTTCGTTTCTTGCTTAAATGTTACGTTCCACGCGTCGCGGTTTGTTATCTTAGTGCCCTGCTAGCACCAGCCCCGTCTAGCCCCGCCTAGCCCCGGGGCCAGACGGGGCTGGGCCCCGTTTCGGCGGGGCTATGACGGGGCTACGACGGGGCTAGGGACGCGATAGCCCCCGCGAGCTCTCTGCAAGCTCGGAACGAGAAAACAAATCAGAAATATATTTCTTATCGTACACCAGAACATCAATTAACTCTCTATCTGTTATTTAGCTGTTTTACAGTCCAGGTAATCACCAGGACTCGAGAAACGCTTATCAAATTACATTTATTGATTGGTAGATGTAACTAATTTTCGCACATCGAGTTTAGCTTTGGTTTGCGTGTTGCAGCTGAAAAAAACAATGGTAATTCGACTGTCGTTGCTGGCAAAGTCCGCCGTGTGCTCTACAGCAAGGGTAGAGCAGGTACAGTGACTTGCACATGAGTTATTTTGTAGTGATAGTAGACTTCCGCGGCATCGACCGCACTCTCTCCTCCTCCCCCACCAGGACCCAGTGTCCGGACAGAGTTAGTAAGACCGAAGGCTGGAGAGGGCGCAGGTGGCTGGCATGGCATAAAGTCGCACCCAAACGTACCGGCACATCGACTGGTCTACAAAGAACACCGATCAGAATTTTATACCATAAGTAAAAAAGGGGGAATGGTTCGGATCCCAACTGATGCGAGGTGAATCGCAAGTAGGCTTGTCGCCACACCCCAATATTGGCATTTGTTATATGTGCGCGTTCCCGATAACGCCCGCCGGACTGCCATTTGGCCGTTGTAGCGATCCAATGCATCTACCACGTGACCCGTGCTAGGGGCAGCGAGGTCCATCTTGGTCTGCCATAATTCAGCCCTATCCTAAATACTGACCTGCCTGATCTTCCATATTTCCTCGCACACTATTTGTTCTTCTCGTGAACTCACCTTACAAGCTCGGGTTTCCCGTACTCTTCCTACGTTTCCCTGCTAGCATCAACCCAACGCATTCCAATCCGGCTCAGTGGGACTGGGTTGGGCCGCCGGGCTGCGCTAGGGTGTGGCATGGGCGAATGTAGCCCGATTGGCCCAATTACCAAAAATGCACAGAGGAGCTGGCCTTTCCACCCTTTACCGCTTCCCTTTTTCGGATATCGAAATCATTGGAGGACATAAATGGGCTCCCTAGCCACTACTGATCATGGCAAATAAAATCCAATCACGACCAATATTGATTTCCGCGACCCACCCAATTAATTATAAAAGCCAATGCTTTCGATGGAGCCACGAACGTAAGCCGGGGCGTCTTTAGTAGTGTTCTTGGATCCTCGGGAACCTCCGGATTGTACGGATGCCACATATCAACTAACCTCTTTAATGTGCACAATGGCATCCACTCCATCAACAAAACTCTTGCAAATCTGAGAGGAAACATCTGTCTTGGCGGCTTCCAGACCTTCATTTTATTCTGCAGACCCTACCCATTTCATCAAATTATGCTCATTAAATGCCTACCCGTCGCAATTTCTGGGGTTAGTTTGGGTATTTCCAACTTCGGTGACTCCTCTGGCACGTACAACGTGGAGGGAACGACAAGATCAAGATTATTCATTGTCGCACAATAGTTTATGTTAGCGGTGAAACGCATAACTTGAAAAGTGGAATCGCTTTCGCATTGATCAGGAAAACCAGTTAAATGAGGTTGGGCCAAGGCCGCGCCCAGTCCAATTGTAAGATGGGTTATCTGTTGTGGTTGATGGACTTCGGCCCAAATATCTATATATATAAAAATGGAAGGTTTTTTTTTCTGTGTTATATCTAATCTCCGAAAGTACTGCACGGATTGCGCTGAAATTTGGACACAACCCGACCCGCGCATAGGGCCGGGTTTTTGGCTGGTCAGTTGTGTAATTATGCCGATGGTATGCCTGTGATGGGTAAAAAACCGGATATTTTTCGGCATAACAACGTCACCTGCTGCGGCCACTTGACCTACATCGCGCGCGGACACAAGTGTGCCCAGACAGCGGCCACTTGACCGACATTCGCTCAAACGCACGTGCTCCGCCCGACAGCCGCTCTCACCCCACCACCCACCCCCTGCAGACACTTGAGCAGGCCCTCCACCCTCTCTGGGCCGCTGCAATATGGGTCGCCAGAGCAAACCACCCACCCTGCAGCAAAAAAAAAACACGCAACTCTTGGGCTCCACTTGAACTTGCCCCACACTACCCACGTAATTGGGCTGCCGCCGCTTCCGCTGGGATTCTCGGGCGCGACGACTGGATACGGTTAACAAAGCCCCCTTCCCCCCCTCCCCACGCACAACCCACATAATGGGGCTGTCGTCCAGTGTCAGCCCAGTGTCGTGCAGCCCGGCTTGCGGAAGCCCGCTTGCGGTCACGGCCACCGCGTTCGGCAGCTCCAGGTCTGCTCCGTTCATAGCAGGATGAATACAACAAACCGAGAGTGGCTGAATGACGCCAGCAAGGAACAGCAGACCAGCGTCAAACACGACTCGGTGATCAGCGTTCACGCTGCGTGATGCTGTTGTGAACGACGGTACGAAAACCACCGTTGGAAAACTAATGATTTTAGGGTAAGGTGATAGCATATATATCGGCAGTCCGAGACCGATTTCAACGCAGTATCTATTTTCTTTACGGGATGGTACCGATGGGTATTACTTCAACGTTAAGATGATAAACCCAGTCAGTGACGAGGAAACGCACACGAAATGCAGCGCAATGAGCCACTACTCCTACCGACTTATGATTCGACAGAATGTAAGTAATCCCCTTTTGAAATGCCGTCAATTGCTTCATCACTACATTGTTGATATGTATGCAAAAGTAGAAACTGAACGCCTGCTTTTCATTCGCTTGATGCAGACCAAGCTGCGCTCTGAAAAATGTATTCATCTGCATGATACAGTTGTAAACGACGGTAATACGACTAACGATTTTGTCGTCCACATACACAGACAGTCCACGCCATGTGCTCGGGTACGCTGAAGGTGCAATTGCTTATGTTTGTCAGTACGGGGCGTCCAGACCTACTCATTACATTCACATGCAATCCAGCTTGGGGGGATGTTTATCAGCTCTTACCTCCTGGGCTATCGACGGTAAATAGGTATGACATCACAGCACGTGTTTTCAGGAAGAAACTGCAATCGCTGATGAACTTCATGGTGAAACACGAGGTGGTTGGGTCTGTGCGCTGATGGATGTATTAGGTGGAATGGCAAAAGAGGGGACTGCCCCACGCACATGTCTGGATCTGGCTCTATAACAAGATCGCTTCCAACGAAATTGAGGATGCGATATACGCTGAATTACCTGGCGCCGACGTCGACACTAATTTGCCCGAAGTCGCGGCGAAAAATATGATAAATGGACTTTACGGTGCCCTGAGTCCCAATTCTCCCTCCCCCCACCCTCACCCCCCAGTATGATAGACGGAAAACGCTCCAAGAAATATCCTCGGGCATTCGTATGCACCAGTTACCGGTAACGACAGAAGTTCCTTATACCGAAAACGATCAGCGGAAGACTTCGGCAACTTGGCACCGTACGAATGCGAATCGGTGACTTCAAAGCCACCGAGGTATTCTCACAGTAATTGCTGGCAATCGGGAATGCAACGGTTCACGCTGATCCGACTGAGGTATTCTCACAGTAATTGCTGGAAATTGGATATGCAACTGTGCACGCCGATCCGACTACAAGAATGATTTCCCTACGTCTTAGCCTCGGAAATTTAGTGTCCTCGAAAGAGGAATTGGTTGAGACGGTGTCTACCACTATTCAGACCGCTTTCAACAATCCCGGCTGATTGAGCGAACGAGCGCTTCTTGCGGCCAAAAACAAACACGTGTACCATCTTAGCCACATTATTCAGTCCAAGATTCAAAGCGGGGCAGTCAAAAACTCGTCCGTCGACACTGTTGTGGAAGCAGACGAGGCAGGTTAATTATCGAACAGAGCTTTTGAATTCATCTGAGCCACAGCAACGCGTGGCGGGGTCCAGCTAGTTCATATATAAGAAGTTTGGTCTGAGCCTATAGACCTTAAATATGCTGATCTACTTCAAATTCTCAGTTAATTTCCAAAGAAATTAACAAGCAACAAAAAATGTTAACTCAACCGTCTTGTCTTCATTATGTGTACACCTACAAAATGAAGCATATCCCACCCTATTATCATGGCACTGTCACCCAATGGACATTCATTCATCTAAACGGACTGGGAATGACCCTGATGATGCGGCGTGGGTTGTCGTTCACGACACCCGTGCGATATTTTTACTATAGACAACAGTTTTTTCCAAAACTTCCACATCTGTTAGGTCTTTAACTTATATCATATACGGTACTACACCCTCTTTATTCCTATTCACATTTTCCAGACACGCATAAGTCAGTTTTCTCATAGCCCTGAAGTAGGTTGGCTCCAATACGCTCCTCGGCATCGTGTTTCTGTCCGAGAATACCATCTTCAGCCATAAATAGTAAATGTCACTGGAATTTACTTATTTTCTGATGACATTACTGAGCGACTATAAATTGATTATATGAATTTCCTTAAATCGAGCTCGCTTTTGAGGAGTGTGATACACGTCATCCACCTGATTCAGCCATTTGTTTATCTGGATGTCTTGGTTCCAGATTGGTCGAAAGTTATTAAGATGGCTAAGAAAGTAATTACCCGGCCATGTTGGCACAATGGGGGCACAGGAGATCATGAGTGCGTTTATGAATGGCTTGGACACACCATACTTTTCATCACCCAGCGGCGTCATCACATTAAGGAACAACATGAACTTTCTCTGGTCAGTTCAGAAGTGACAATAAAAGCCGTCATTTTAGACTGGGGTTAACAATCCGGTAACAGTAGGTGCAATACATTGATTTATGTGTTAATTTTTGGTTTGCGGTTATTGACAGCGTTAAGGCTCGGGTTGAGGTGAATACTAGGACTAGGTTTAAGTTAGGGCTAGGGTTAGATGTATGTTTTGGACTATTTTTGATTCAAAGACACTGTAGAATCCTTGGTAAATTGAGTCACGCGTATAAACCAAAAGAGATTTCGGTGTATATACGGTACTATAGATAGAATAAGGTACGAATAAAAAACGTACAAACCTCAACAATGGATACCCTAGACAAAGAATTGCTTTGTTACTGTTCGAGCAAATCTAATCCCTAGCTGAAGGTCAGAATACAAAAACTAGTTAATCAAAAGAACACCGATCACGCTCGAACGAGGGTTACAAGAAGAGGATGAGGAATGTCAACAGGGGTCAAATGTGGAAGCACTTGCGAGGAAGGCGTGGAGAATTCCAGGCGTTGACCTGCTGGACACAACAATTAGTGTTATGTCTTGGATTAAAGAGAGGGCAGTGGTTAATCATTATGACAAGTTAAGGGCTATTGTCAGAGTTATGACTAGGTGTTAGATCAACATTTGTGGGTTAGCGTTGACCTTAGCGCTGCACCATCCTTTACATAGAGCGTCTGCTTATTTATCAAGTTTAAGCTAACAGGTGGTGCTGCGGTTGTGTTCGCACAGTAGGCTAGAGTCTGCGTCAAAGTCAAAGGCTTATTTCACACTGCACTGCTGTGCATTGACATAAGTACGCACTGCACATCTCAGGAGCAACCGGGACGGATATATGGTACAGTTTGCTGTCGTACAGATAGTCCTACTAACTTAAGTCTATCAGGGGCTTTAAAATTAATGTTCGCACATAAATTCGTTCACCTGGTCCAACACCATTTCCAGGAACCTACGCCAGACCTACTGACATCAGTTTTTTCAGTTTGAATTCTAATGCTGACAAACGTAGCGGGCTGAATGATGAAGTAAATCTAAGATGAGGTCAAAGATGAGAAAGAGAGAGTGAGAGAAATTTACTCTATTTTGAAATTAAAGTCAAAGTTTTCAGAAAAAGGGTTTCAGTCACTGTGGACAGGAAATGAAATAATAAATTACTCAAGGGTCAAAATTTTTGCACAAAAAGGGACGATTATCATGGGTACAGTTCGAAACCAAGCTTTTGTACTTCTGACTCTTCGCACGTAAAATAGCCAGCCAGAGATAACAAAAGAGAATGTAGATATGTTGATGCATTACAAGGGATGAGTCATAAGCCACGGCGCACGTGGTAGGAAGACCTCGCGAAGACTAAATCGGAATGCAGGGGGTGGGCAATGTCATCCCGATTCAACCAGCAAGTTGCTCGAACGTTTTGAAATGTATTTGTAAGATTAAACCGACTAAAAAGACATAAGGCCATCCTTCAGAGACTGGAGATGGGTTTGATTTTTAAGACAGTAACAAAAAACAACGTCATCACACTTAATTAATAGACAGTCGTTTGGGGATCTTAAATCCGCAGTGTGAAGGGAGAAGAGGGGAGAGAATAACATGGAGACTTTAAAAGCTTCAGTCTTTGCAAAGGACCGCAGATTTCCGCTTGCCGGACTGGACAAAGTGAGTGGCAGAAGCAAACTAATAGCCGAGCTAAGAGACAACCCACGAGGATGATTTCGTAAAGAGAAGAGGATACGGGACGGTTTTGAAGGCGGAGAATATGTCAAGTAAAGCATACGAATACCCGCGGCACCCCATATATAATTCCCTTAGGGCAGAGCGTACCACAAGAGCAACAACCTCTTAGGTAGTAAGCTTGGCTTTATATGTAACTTGTAAAAGAAGGGAAAAACTGGAAGAGAATGGCTTTAGAGTATGCGGGCAACTCGTTCAGCAAACGTTATTAGTGCGGGAACACGGGCAATTGGACGAAAAGATTTATGACCAAAATTAGCGGATTTTTTAGGGATTGGATTGATGTTCAATGTACGCAAGGCGCTAGGAGTCTTAGACTCCGCAAAGACATGTTTATAAGATGCGATAAAATAGGCTCTGTTTGAGAACGTTTATGCAGTGAACGAATGATCATAGAGAAGGAATATCGCCAGGTCTCTCCAAGTTTTAAAGCGAGCTTGATGGCTCAGAAAGGCCACATGAAAAGAAAATTTGGGGGAATTAGAAAGTTACGATATCATTTTCAATTAAACAGTATGCTCTTCCACCTGAAAAATCTCTGATGGACAAAAATTAAAAAAAGCCGGATACCAGATATATGATTCACCACATCTTCATACCATATTTTATTGCTGTCTCTATCTACCCCTAATTCGATCATAACCAACTGAAAGCGGGCGAAGTGTATGTTTTCTGTATTAACGAAATCAGAGATATGTTTCAAACCACAAACGATAGTAATTGTTTATGCAAGGTCCAAGGGTAATTTCTATACTTCGGGTGACAGAGATAAACGATATTTAATCGAGTTGTAAACGATAATCCCCTTGTATATCTGGCGGATTCTGTATTAAGTGTCTGAAAGATTTCCATAAAGTGTACCGGAAAAAGAAGTAGATATTTGGAAAAGGAAGTAAGTTCGACAGTCCGAGCCTAAGTGCCTGAAAATATTCTAACATAATTGGTCGGAAAGCCTGCAAGAAAGACGGCACAATATTAAGTACTACAATTTAAAATGCTGTGTTTTAATGCATCAAAGTACCACGAAACATTACGAAATTTATGCACTAGCGCGGAGCTTGTGCTCCTTTATTCCGGTGTAATCATCTTTGCGGAGAAATAACATTTCGAAAAATCGTTTGTAAGCCATTTGTTTTGGCTTTTTTATCTTACGTTTCCTCTGTACTCTCTTGTGGTGGGTTCTTGCTTAATCTTCTGCGGTTAGTCGTAGCGCAAATGAAAAGTCATTCTTTAATACGGAGATGTTTTCGTTGTAATTGGTTTTTCCGAGAATATGCATGGCCTTACTCACGCTTGATTCTTCTCATACTTTAAACTTTTGGCCTCTCGCGTTTGCTAGTTACTTTATGCACCTTCACCCGCCTCCAGCACTACACTTATCTCAAATGCATACGTTTAAAACATGGGTATGCGCATACATATGTTTCAAACATATGCATCTGTTCCTTACCTTACTGTTTATAAACTAACGTACTCTGCAGTTTGTAACTGCTAACAAATTTTTTAAATGATGGGCTCAAGTCGCTCTAACACGAAAACGCTGTTTTATCTGTGCATTGAGATAAGGCCGCATTTGTTAGTTCACAGCGATATAGGGTCTGGAAGGAGAATCCTTCTTGCAAGCAGAAAGTTTGAGAGTCTGTCTTTTGTGGTTCGGTGTTTTTCCTGCTTTACACTCTTTCATCGTCCTTCCTAATGACAAGCATATTTTCCCAAATGTCGGGATTGTTTAACGTCAATGCAGGCTTAATAAGTTTATTAAAGGCGTAGGAAACAATAACCAGTTAACGGGTTCCGTTGCACTGTCGTCTTTTTAAAGAGTTCGTCATGGGCTGATTGGGCATCACATTTAGTTGAGACGTTTTGACAATAGGAAATACTGACATCAAGGCGACCGTGCGAGTGGGTGTGTTAACTTCTACAGTTTGAGTAACGGGGTGTTTTGCGTCCGGATATTTAACTACCGTGCGATCCATGGATGTAACTCGAAAGCCTCTTTTTTCTGCACCGTCGGTGCTTAGTATCCACCCATTCAGTTGCATCTACGCGTGCTCATCAAAAGACAACAGAAATACGGTCCGACAGACCCGGAGGCAGCTGGATGCCCAAAGTTTTGCCTTGTTGATTGTTATGAGCAGGACCCATCCGGCCTGAAAACGCACTGAACTCATTAAAAAACTAATTTTTGTCTTAAAACCGTCGTCCACCTTAAACATTTTTCGTCGTCTGTCTTGATATGCCGTGTATGGGATAGGCGCCACAATTCGGAGTGCCCTTCCAGCTGGTAATAATAAACAACTGTCAACATTAAGCAAACCGTCAGTATAATTGCTTGGAGAGTGGTCTACAAAGTGCTCCAACGTGTTATGAAGTCTGCATGGCTAAAGTATTTGCATCAGCTGGTGCATGCACGGAGACATCAAAGTTCCATGCAGAGAATACGTATTAGACGCTGGGTATTTGTGAAGATGTGTTTGGACAACATAAAACCTTTTCCCTGCTTTGTTGCCATGAGCTTTTTCCTTCGTTTTAGATTCAAATTATCCCGTGCCTTAAATGGCTTTAAATGTTGAAAAGCGCGCATGCCTCGAAGAATGGGCCCGACGCATCCTAAAGAAGGACGTTTCCTTGATTGACTTAAAGAGCTGGAGCCTCTTCTTTGAACTTTTGGACAAGGCGTAGGACAATTATTTTTTACCCACTTTGTAGTTTTGAACACAGACCAAAAGAAGGGATTTTCGAAAATAGAGCTGAGTCCGTAATTGACCGACTGAATGGTAATTCACTTTGACTTAACCCATAGCTTCAGATTTTTTCTCTACAAACTTCGGCGAACTGCTTGGACTAAAACCGGACATCTCCGGAATGTCAGATTTTGCTGTATCCTGCGTAAGTCTCTTTGTACATCCTTGAGACTGCCTTTAGGTGATGCTTCTTATTCTTACAGTGGGACTACGCATAAACGCAAAAGTTTTTATGGATGCTGCATTTCAACTTCAACCATCGCTTCACGCAGATGTTGTCCAAATGGTGAGACCTCTCATCGAAGGAAATTCGGTTTCGATATCGTCTTTTGATACCCTGCTTTCCTCTCCCTTCACCCTCGACTCGCCGGAGTACAACCGTTGTAAGCTGCCATAATGCCAGTTCACACCCTTTTAGTTGAAAAGTTTCCCCTAACCTGCCCCCCCGCTGCACGATCTGGTCGTCTGTCTGACCTCTCAGTTAAGAGGTTTGATGAAAACTCGCAGCCCGCCTTGTCTGATAACACACCTGGATTCGTTACTCCCTTCCATCGAGCACTTCCATCTTCAGTTGCGAAGCTGAAGCGCTACTTGACGTCTGATAACATACAACCAGAAGCAGAATTAACTTCGACTGGATCTCCGTTATGTTCCCTACAAAACATCCTTGACTCACCTCAAATGGCCCAGAAGGTATATTGAAATAAGTAATCAGTGTTATTGCCCAACATACTGGTTGGGGCGATAGTGACCCCTTCTTTCTGGTGATTCTGAACAATTTCCCAAATCACTACCACTTTTAAATATTGCCTTTTTGCGTCGCACGAGGCTTGTTTCTTGAATTTCATTCGCTTTTATTGGCCTCACGACAACATCTTTCGAAAATTCGGTAATTTAGGAGCAACAGGTGATGGCTCTTTGTCGGCTGAATTCCGATCTGTTCGCCACTTATATTCTTATACTTCGTTTTGGACTTTACTACTGACCACTTGCCTACCTCCGTCAGTTTCCTTTTGCGATGCTTGCTCATATTACCGTGAAGTCTGCCTGCGAAAAAAGGCAACCTATTGCACTCAACAGGTAGTGTAAAGTAAATATTTCTGTTTCCACTGATGCAAACGTCCGATCACTCGCTGTAACAGTTACTTTTACGATCCATTTTCCTTCCGCTAAGTATTCGACCTTACCGTTTCTTTGTCTTTCGCGTAACTTACTTCGATCATATTTCTAGTCCCACTCCACCTTTCAAATTTTGGTCAGAATTTACTAGTATCAAAGTTGGAGGAGATCCGCAGCTTAAAGTTAAGGCTTGCTCAGCGTGAGGACGTTTGTGAAGAGTTGGAAAACGACAACTGTCGGTTGAAAAAAGCCGTCATAGAAGGCGACAGACGTATTGCTGAGCTTGAGCAGCGCGTAAGGTCCAGGGAGATGGAGTTAACTGATCTCCGAGATGAGGCTGAGGAGGCCAAGTTTTTGCGTACCGAAAAGGACACTTTGGAGCGACAAAACTCTCGGTAAGTACTGGCTATATTTTTAAGGTATACAAGGTTTTTTTTCAAGACGGCCTCATTCGTAAGAATGTCAGTCGAGGCCCATCCATTCGGAACATAGATATTACTAGATGCACCCCATTGGTTATGGCCCATTTTTAAATATTCCATTCTGATTGTGTGCCGATCATGTGACTGAGCATTTGACCAGGATCATATGGTTGGCTGAATCCTTCTTACTCGGTGATTCAGATAGCTACCACATGTACTCTGTCGCCACTAGAAGTGGACGTCTTCTGAGGTATTAGTTGACCGAATCTCTACCGGTGTCGAAAGCGCAGACTAAGCATGTGGCATACTGGTGAGAACAAGTTACCAGCGCATGTTTGACTCCATAATTAATTGTCTGTTCGGCATGCCAACTAGGTTAACTTCGCGCAGACGTACGTCAAAGACTGTCGAAAGGAAGGGAAGATTATTTGAGACGCGGTTACTTTTCGGTACTTAATCAACTGAATTGTTCACAATGGTCGCCGCTTTAGCAAAAGGAAGATAGTGAATAACACTAGCCATGATCTCAGTTCCTTCTGGTCTGGACAGATGAGTGGTGTCTGAAGACAACAGATACGTTCATTATGGTCTCACCCTTTGTTCCTCGTAAATAGCTTCTTGAAACTTTCCTTCAGTAATCCTTTGCTATGATAAAAAAAGGGGCGCATACAAGCCTGATTTATATATCTAACAGTAGCCTGGAGTTTTCCATGTTCACTTCAATATGGCACCGGATCGAGGAACTTGAAATGGACTGAGTATATAAGTGCAGAAAGACGAATTTTGACTGCCTAATCATACTTTCGTTCCATGACAGGCACTTAAAAATACAGTAGGTGGGCTAACTCATGAAATGTCGACCAAAATCCCGAAATGCGTTTTCGTTTCGAAAAGATTAATTAAGTAGGGTTGTAAAACTAATCATCCTGTAGCGTATTTCTATAATAATTCAGTAAACACAGGATGCCGGCTTTCGAACGAACTCCCCGGCTGCTTGCAAAAGCTATACCCCATAAAAATGAATACTTAAGTAGCAAACACTTTTCCCACTGATTTTCGATGCCCTTAAAAGTCCAATTATATTTCCTGGAAAACATGCACCAAAATATTCATTATTTTGTTCATTTGGTAGAAAATGACGTCTTATTCCAATTTTATAGTCGAAGGAAGTACATAACTCGGTTTTCAAAGACTTCCAATTCCCGAATAATTTTGAATTCTACCTGCCGTTAAACTTGATTTCAGGGTTTCCAAACTGCAAGACGCACATTTTCCGCGTACGGGAAACCATGCATTCCTCTACGGTATTAAGAGGAGACTATAGGGGAGTTCATAGAATCTAGCAGTTGATTTGAGCCATATTTTTAACTTTACAAGCCACACTGGTAAATGCAGAGACATGACGTTTTATGAACGGCCATTTCACGGTATTGAATAATTTCACAATTAGAAACCTTTTTAAAACCGAATTGTACCCTTCCTTCGACTATAAAATTGGAATAAGACGTCATCTTTTACCGAATGAGCAAGAGGATGGATATTTTTTGTGCTTGTTTTCCATGAAATATAATAGAATTTTTAAGGGTATTGATAATAAATGAGAAAAATGCTTGCTACTTAAGTAGTCATTTTTTACGGAGTATAGTTTTTGCATGCAGCCGGAAAGATGTTCGTTCGAAAACCCGCATCCTGAATGGAATTATGCTTTAACCTTTTCGAAACGAAAACACATTCCGGAATTTCGGTTGAAATTTCATGAGTTAGCCCACCTACTGTAGAAATGTGTTCTATTTTTGCAGCCTAACTGCCTAAATAGTTTGTCGCTGCTGAGCAACGATACGAGGACGCTGACCCACAGTTAGTTAGGGAATAACGAGTTGGGTGTTTGACAAAGAAACCGACTAGACTCAATCGTTAATAGTTGACAGAAGTACGCCTAGTTCGCTGCCTGCGCGGAACTTTTTTTGGCCAGGTTCTCCTTTTTGCGTTTGGCCACCTGGGACCTTGCCTTTTATTACTGCATATGCCTGTTTTTTCGACACTTTAGTTTGCGGGAACTGCTGGAATCGGCAAATGAGAAGGTAAACACCTTAAAATACGTCCAAGAGGAGAACGAAAATCTGGCTAGAGAAAACGGCGAACTCGAGAGTCTTGTAGGTTTCCCATTCCCCATATCCTTCTGATTTCCACTTTTTAATCACTCCCAACTTCCTGTCTTGGGCTCCTTAGCAGTGAGCTATTGTGATGTTTCTGTCTACTTTGAATCCCAGGTAAAAACTCTCCAGTCGCAAGCAGGCAAGTCGGCCTCCTACGATCGGCTTCACTCGCAATACCAGCAAGTACGATCTGCCCTCGAAACGGCTGAGCACACTGTAAGCTTTAGTTTCTCTCGCTCTCTCTCCCTCTCTCTCGAAAGAGTTTTTTCGTGGATTATCTGCATAGCTTTCCGCTGCAAACCAATGACTTCTGCTATCGCCGTTAGTAACTGCCAGTGTGCCTTCCTCGACATTGTCTCAGAAACCCTCCTTCACCCCTTCAAACTTTATATTTCTTCGAGGCTAGGCGCTGCATGCAATGTAGAGTCAGTCAAGCACTATTTCCGCAGCAATTATCTGTGACTAAAAAGTTCAATTGCCCACCGACTTCCTAAAATTACATAATCGGTAGATCAATCAGTACGTTACAGGAATTTTGACTGGTCAGTTTTAGCTACCGTTGGTGAATACATCTGAAAAAAGGACGTTATAAGGCCACAACAATCAGACTACTTTCTAAGGAGTCAATTCTTTCGAATAGTCGCATCTGTCACTTCACGCCGACCATCAGATTTTGGAACCAGGAGGCTTGGGTGTTCGTCATAAACGGAAACTTCGACTTTCCCAGGCTACCAGATCGACCACTGTTCAATGAGGTGAACCCGAGGGTGTCCTGTGTATGAACTTGTTTATGGTGAAGTAGACTTTAGAAGCACCCACCAAACACCTCCCACACCCACCGCATTCCGATACTAATGCAAAGTCATGACGACAGGAGATGGGTTTGGGTACGCTGGCTGACGAGACGAAGACCGCATCTACGCGTGCGACACACGTCCCGATCCCATGGCCCACGCGAAACAGTCCTTAGATAGGTGAGTTCCTGATCTCACATAGGTAAGAGTTGGCAAAAGGTGCGTACTAGGAAGAAGCGCTCGCAACCTGACTGCCACTTTATAGGAGGACCGGGTTATCCCGTAAATTGGCGGCTTTCCACACCAAGACGGATTTCTCGTCGCAGTGGCTTAACTCCTATCAGATTTGTTATGATAAATGATGCACGTTGAATTGCCATGAGGACGAGTAGTACCCCGGTGTTAGCCGCACTCCCTCCCTTTCTCGTGTCCAATCCCATTGGCTAATTGATTAGGAGATCGGTGGCAGTGACTGACGTGACTTGGACCTCTGTCTAGTGTGCACTACCGCATGTAGGGCAATGGTTAAGGGCCCGCGTAGGCTCAGCGTAAACTGACGCATACCATGAAGCAATGTAGTTCCAGTTTTTCCTTAATGCAACAGCGGCGAGGTCCACTGTCCGCCTGTTCGAGCGAGTTGGACAACTGACTGTCGTGATGGCGGACTTGCGCAGCACCTATCACACTCGATCTCCTCTCTCACCATCGCAGATCCGGTGACAAGGTAGAGTCAAGGTAATTGAGGACGCACTCCATGTAAAACGTGCCACGCGCATGTATGGCAAAAGTTGAAAACTCATCCAAGCCTAGCGCAGCTCCATAAATGCGCGTTAGGGGGCCAGCATGGCCCCTTGTTTTGGCTCAGCACACCTGTAGCGCAGTCTGTTTGGTGGAATGTGGGGGACGTACACGAGAGTTTGACCGTCGGTTTCGATGATGCCCACCGTGTGCTCCACTATAGACTGTGAGCAGGAACGGTGACTTGCGCGGGGTTTATAGTGCCAGTAGACTTGCGCTGCATCTACCACACTCTCTCCCCCGCCTGGACCGGGTGTCAAGACAGAGTCAAGAAGACCGGAGAGGGGGGGAGGCCGCAGGTGGATGGCACAGCCGAGCCCGCACCCTGGCGTTCCACCACACTCCCTGGTCCACACAACAAATAACCAGGTTTTTGACCAACAACAACAGAGATTGGAGGCTGGCACGGCCGAAGCCGCACCTAGGCGTGCTGCCAACGCCCGACTCGGATCCCACGCAGTGGGAGTGCCATAAAGGCCACATTAAGAAAGAGCCATTGCAATGAGTACAAAAACAAGAAATTAGCTCGATGCCGCACTATGATGCGAATCACGACTGTCCGCCCGGGATGGTGTTGGTCCTTGTTATGTCTTTTGGATGGTCTATTTCGATGTGGTCACTATTCAGCAGGCGCGGCGATCTTTAGGTACCTGTTTTAACTGATCAACTGCTCCACATACCTTCGATTCGTCGGACGGATTTGGCATCACTCGCGCGTGTGTGTTTAGTTTTTCCACCACACTTGGCACATCACGTTGCGTATGGTACCTCTGGCCATATAATGCGTAAATCAAAGTCCTAGGCCAAGGTGGCGACTTTTATTATCTGTTATACTGCCGTTTGATTGTTCGACCTCTACTCTCTCACTCTCGCCTCTCATCAGATATTGGAATTTGTGAAGGAGCGTGAAAGCACCCGGGCCGCTTCCGAAGCGGAAGCTCGAGTTCTGCGCTCGGCTACCCTTAAAAGACCCTGCGAAGGTACTCCCACCACTCAGAACCAATGCACCTGCACATGTCACCATTCCTCCAGCGTCGACACTGGCAAGCCTGAACCGCCTTCTCTCATGGAGACTGGCTCCCCACCCGTGGACACGATCATGGATGTGTCTATATGCAGAGATGCGCATCTCGGTGAGTACAGTCCCCGCCATCGCCCGTATTTTTTCCCTTTGAAAACACTACGAACCTTGTACCGACCGATCGTAGATGGAGGGGATTATACTTAGTCGCACTTTTGGTGGCGTTCATTTTGAATGACTCAGTCAATCACAGACTGTAAGTTAATCACATATCTAGTAGTTCCCTCTCCTTGCCGATCGTTTGGTTCAAGGAGGCACTGGTTGAAAGGAATTCGGAAAGGAAACTCACGCTTTTGATGCTGCGCAGCATAGTGGGAGTTCAGGGGCAACGACACGTTTTTCGTACCTTATAATTCAATTTTCGAAAAGTGTACCTGAAATTGACATTCTTGGCATGGCTAGCGAGCAGCAGGAAGAGAGAATGACCATTTTGTCCATCGAAGATGGTAAGGAGTGTTTTAAAAGTAGACAGTTCGACCGTCGTTGCCGACGATGTCCACTGTGTGAGCAAGGACGGTGGCTTGCGCGTGAATTAGTTTATAGTGATAGTAGACTCGCGCTGCGTCTACCGTACTCCCTCCTCCCCCAAGACAGAGTAGAGAAGACCGGCGGCGAGGGAGGGCGCAGATGGATGGCACGATTGGACCCGCACACTTTGGCGCTCCATTCCACACCCCCTGATCCACAGCGCACACTGACCAGGATTTTACACAAAAGAAGAAAGGGGGCGGCCCGGATTCCATTGACTGGGAGTGCCATAGAGGCCATATTAAAACGCCATTACAGCCTGACTCGCAGTCCACCAGTCGGCCACTCCGCACAAACACAGTGGGCTAGCTGCGGGGTTCGAGTTATCCCGCCAGTTGGCAACCTTCAAGTCACGATTTTCAGCGCACCCTGATATATTCAAGCGCGTAAGATTGTTTGTAGTGGGGAATGCGTGCTGAGACCATCAGCCTTACTCTTTCCACTCCCTGACCCCGGCAATTGTCGGAGCCGGCCAGTTTTCTAGTACGGGGAATGGGCACAGTGGCCGACATATCTACTGACATCGTTTTCGCGTGCCACATACATGACCTACCCCGCCAAACATAAGCACCAGGAGTTCACACAGAAAGAGGCAGGCGTCATGAATCTCACATGCGTGAGAGGGCCAGAGGTCACGTTAAGAAAGGCCACTGCAGCCTGAATCTCAGTTAACCAGTTAACCACTCAACACACAAACACACACCGTTGGACAGACTGCGTGGTCTGAGTAAAAGCGTCAATGGGTGACCTTCCGAATTACGGCTTTTAGCACATTGTGATAGTTTCAAGCGCTTCAGGGTGTTTTTATTGAAGAGTTTCGTGCTGGCAGTCGACCTTGCTCTACCCTATCACTTGTACAAGTCGACTGTCCGAGCCGGTCAACCAACCCATGCAAAGATTGACAGAGGTAGCTGGCAGAGCTGAGAACGGCTTGTCTGCTCATACCACACACACGATCTAGTCCCCATACACCAGGATTTCACACAGGAGGGTAGATCGCTTGTGTCTCACATACAGCAAAGGAGCCTCATGGAGAAGGGAGCCTAAAAACACTCTTTCCACCTACGGGATAGTTGCCGGTGGTGTGGGATGTTGGAGATGTTCATGTGTGATACATGTGTTAATGGGTTAATGTGGTTATGTCTGCGGTGATTTGCCGCAGGTTTCCATGAATGCGCATGTGGTCGAATAGGCCTGTGCGATGGCTGAATGTGCGAGAGAAATGCGGGTAGTTGGACCGATGGCGTCTGGTGTATATTGGTGCTCCAGGCACTGGTTTGCTAGTTTCTATGCGACGGATTCCAGAGTGACCGATGCGTGAAGTGCATGTGTGCTGACAGTGTGGGCAGGTTGTCGCTTTTTAATTGCCTCAGAAATTATCTACAAATTTGGAGTAGATCAGTTCATTCATGGTCTACAGGCTCAGACCGAGAATTGTATGTATTAATATCTGCACCAAAGTCCATCAGCCACAGCAGGTAACCGCGTAGCATTCATTAACTGTCGACAGACAGTTAGTAGTATACTTTAGGGTAAGTTGATACCATACTGACATATTGGCTGGTACCCGTGCTGTTAGTATGGTATCGCCTTACCCTAAAGTATGAGCAGGATAAGTCGGGAGCTGCAGAGTCGGTTTCGGTGGTGATGCGGGTAGTGGTGGGCGCGCTGGACGATGGGGAGTTGATTGGGCCGGAGATGGGAGGGTTGGTGGATGTGGAGGGTGTGCTAGGTGTGTCAATACTGCGGTGAAATCCGCCGTTGTGGACACGCATGTGACTGAGTAGGCCTCTGCGGTAAACAAATGTGCGTGGACAGTGGACGTGGATGCGGCGAGTGTATGAGGGGGCTTTTGACACCGGTGCGCCGGTCGCAGTGCGAGGGGTTCGCAAATAAGTGACAAGACTGATACGCGATCTCAACGGGGACATGCTGGGACGGAGTCCACATTGCTGGAGGTAGGGATGGTAACATCGAGAGCGGTAATGGACAGGGCCTCGGGAGGGTTTTGGTCAGTTGTGGTCGTCGTCGTAGCTGCCTGAGTTTTGGCACCGATACGGAGACATTGATGATCGACGGCAGCGAGACAAGGGAATTCAGAGCAGCGGCGATGAAGGTGAGCGCTGTTGTGTACGCCGTGGAGGTCGGAGCAGAGGCGGTCGTGAAGGTAGCAATTGGTGCCGTCGGGCGGTTGATGCACTGGGTCCGGGGATGTACGACGAGG
>CACRXP010000059.1:392946-404997 GCA_902702965.1 Spirometra erinaceieuropaei
CTCGCTCATTCAAGATTACACCCGTCCGAGAATAGGTATTCGTGACATCTGGTTGGATTTGCCGGCCCCTAGTTCCATACTGCCACCACCGGTACTGCCAACTTAAACACATGTACTGTGCCATGTTGGCCGTGCGTCAGATGAACTATATTGATACACGGGATTAGTCTCTTTTCCTCGTTCCGTCCTGAAGTATTTATATAGCGCTATGACGTTGTCTGACCGTGACATAGATTGTACAGACTTCAATTAATTATACGAGCCGCGCGTAGGTAAGGACTTTTGCAAGCTCCTTGGCAATGGGCTGACTAGCAACAGCCCACTACAAATATAGCGACTTCTGTGCGTCGATCTCTCCCTTTCTCTCTCTCCTGATCTGCCTCATGTGACGAACCCTAGTATATATCCGAACCGTCAGGCGAATAAACCGTTCGTCCTTATCTAAATAACAACCTCATAAATAATGCAGCCGTGAAGAAGGAGACACGATCGCTAGAACAAGAGCTTTATTCGCCTGACGTTTCGGATTTCTGCTGGAACCCATCATCAGGGACAATGTGCAATCCAGGCTAGCAAACCTAGGAGATCCGGGTCGGTAATCTGAGGAACAAGAAGTGCCCACCGGATTGGGAGGATTGTCTTGCTGACGTTTCGAAGAGCTTGGCCAGCTCTCCATTATCAAAGCGTCTGGTGCAAAGACCGATCAGAATTTTGAATAGACAGCCTTTTATAGTCCCTACACATCGCCGTCTCCCTGCCTCCCTGTCTCCAACTGAGGATTTAAGTATGAGTCTGAAGTGTCAGGCGATCGCGTCTATCTCTTATTTAGGAGTTGGGGATGGCCTTTTTGAGTGTGTAGACTTCCCTTCGTTGGCTTTTTCTAATGGGGAATTTGTAATGAAAAGGGAAGCGGTCTTACTGCTCCTTTGATGCTGAAGATGCGCACTCGCTTTGAGTGGGCAGCAGCGTTTATAGTGGCGCCAAGGTTGATTTCTATAGCGACAGGCAAGTTGATGCAACCAACAATTTTAACCAATGACTTGAATTTATTGATGTGGACACAAACTGGGAAACTGAAAGTCTCAAAGGCGGAAGAAACTTGTGTGCACGGCTCACCACCGATAATGCCGCGCGAAGTCTGGAAGTTAGTGGCTCTGCTCCATCTGACTGCACAAGTTTTCCCGACTGTGCAAGCAGAATCCATTCTCCCTAGTATTCATTACAAATAATTGCAAATTTTTATTCCTCACAAGGCGTTTGTACACTTATAACTTTTCGTTTGATTATATTACCGAGTGGCCGCGCGTAACCGCCAGAAAGCAACCGCAAAGTGATGACTGTTATCGTTTGCGACTGCAATTGCGTACGCCATTAGCCGCCGGACACGCACTTTTCGCCTGTGCTTCCGGCTCGGCTACGTCCTTCTTAAACTGTCCATTTTGGCGACGCCAGCTTCAGCCTCCTCAGGTCATTGGGGTGGCGGTGCAGGCAAAGTTCCTTACTAACTTTCAAACAATTTGATCAGGTCAACCGAGTTTGCATCGCCAGCAGACCACTGGTTCTGTTGACTACGATGCTGCTTGTCACCGGCTTTCCGAAGGGTTTTCTGTATATTTGAGCTCGGCCGCCCATGTCCACAGGCGCGACCATCACCACCACCAGCAAAACCACTATACTACTACTACTACTACTACTACTACTACTACTACTACTACTACTACTACTACTACTACTACTACTACTACTACTACTACTACTACTACTACTACTACTACTACTACTACTACTACTACTACTACTACTACTACTACTACTACTACTTCTACTACTACTACTACTACTACTACTACTACTACTACTACTACTACTACTACTACTACTAATACTACTACTACTACTACTACTACTACTATTACCACAATCACCACTATTTTTATTATGTCTACTGTTAATACCGCTGCTAGTCTTATTATTTACTTATTGCATTGTTGGTGAAGTTACAACCTGTATTCTCACCCATTCTGTGTTCTGAAACTTGCTTCGTTAACATCAGCATGCCTACGGTTGGGGTTGGAGCTAATTTTGCGTACAGGATTTTAAGGTCAGACTTAGTGTTACAGTTTTAAGGTTAGGATATGAGCTGGGGTTGATGGTCGGTTTTTGAGGTTATTGTTACGGTTCAAGGTTGGGACTAGGGTTAGGCTTTTACAGTTAGGATTAGTGTCAGGGTAGTGTTTTAGGGTAAGTTTAAAGATAGGATTTTAAAGTAAATTTTAAGGGTTGGCAAGGGCTTTAGGACTAAGTTCAAGGAAGTAAGGTTAGGACCAGGGCTTTGGAATTAGTTTTGAGGGTTCAAACTATCTAACGAAGACACGCATAACGGGTCCAATGCTGACTAATAAGTCGCTAATGTCAGTAATGCCATGTGTCGCGGGATCTACCATGATCGGCTGACGAAGATGCGCGTGAGGGATCACACGCCGACTGATAACGTGCATTTGCTGCTCTTGTGAATAATTTTCCCATTATCTTTTCTTAACATTATTTTTTTCGCATGCCGCTTTTTGTGTGTCTTGCTTCTGTTTTGTTTTCAATAGATGCGTTTTTTCAGCCATTGGTATTTTGGTTGAATTTAAATTGATTCCGATTTTCCGGCGGTCTGTGACTAGGCTAATCAGTCAAATCATGTTTTTTTTTCACATTTTTGGAATTACACGCTAGAGCTTTTCACTGGCCGTCAGTGTGCTCCGACAAGATAATAGCTTAAATGCAATTTTTTGCATTTCTCCTTCGAGGAGAGAGTTAACTTCCCTCATTACTGCGATTCCGAGGCCGGTCATCCTGAGTTTGGAAGCATTTATCATCTGAATCCACTTTCGATGCCGTTGCGCCCGTCTGGAACATCAAGTTTCATCTTCGCAAAGGCACTCGCCCGCACCGTGGCGTCAGTATTCTCGTGTGGATTTCTGCTATACAGACCGACACTTTGACCGTCACAAGCGGGACATCCATTGCGTGCCCCACGGTGTGGGCGCAGCGATGATTCGCACAGAAATTAGTTTATGATGAGGCGGACTTGCTTAGCATACACCGCGCGCTCTTACGCCTCATCCACCTTACTTCGATAGAAAGACAAAGTCATGACGACCGGAGGTGAGCGCAGTATCTGACAAAGTGAAGCAACCCATATACGCATGCCACACACCACCTGACAGCGCCCTAGGCGTAGCAGGTTACAATAAGGATGGCTCGGGTCTCGCATGGGCGATAACGCCATAAATCTCCCATCGAGGAGGAACCATTTCAGTTTGCCTCTCAGTCCTGAGAAGAGGCGAGTTATCCAGTCATTTGGCGGCCTTCAAACCATGAGTGGCAATACGTCGTGATAGATTCAGACACGTTAGGCTTATTATAGCCGGGAACGTTGGCGGTGACAGTAACGAAGTCATTTTCTTTGTCATCCACCCACGCAGGCTCTGGTCCCTGTTTTGCGACAGTGTGCACGAATCAGACCAAATTACTCTAGTGACATTCTATCATCCAGTGGGTCATAGTCGGAAAACCAATGGGAAGCTAGCTGTTGGTAACAGTAATGGTGTTCGGGGGTCCGACGGAGCGAGGAGTGCTCATCAAGATGTCTCAACCGCACGAATTCCTCGTCCAAGCTTCTTTTTACAAGCAATACTTACCAGGTAACAGTTCTGCAAAGACTTTTGCGGCAATATAAAGGAAACGTGGGCCAAGATGGTTCTCACTCCATGATCTGCTGTTTTTCTTGAAGATTGGTATAAAAACGCTCTCCAGATTTAGTTCGAAAACTCATGTATCTGGTCAGTTGATGCTGTTGTAGGTAAGATCTCGTTGGGTGCATCGTTATTGCCGATTTTTGCTGTTGCTTCAAGAATCTCCTTGGCTGTCGTAATATTCACATTTGGACGCGGGGGCATTTGAAACCTGAAGGGTAGCTGAGGCGTCCTAGCCTGTAAAGTCCAGAAGTTGGTAACGTGCTTCGTAAGGCATACGGATTAGTGAACTGACTCATTTTAAAAATCCAACACAACCTAACCAGACCCATTAGTCGGAATGTTTTGGAGATGTCAGGCAGTTTTGCGGAGTTCTTGGTCTTATAACTCTGATCTGGGCGCTTCCATTGGTGATGATCAGTGGAGTGGTCTTCGGTGGAAGCTAACCGCGAAGTAAAGAAACTACTTTTACGTCGGGCGCCTAGTTATAATTCTGCAATTGGCTCGGAACAGTCAACAGCAAAACAAATGCCAGCATAACTTCTACCTAAGACCCTGATGCGAATGGGCCACCACAGCCGTTTGGTTGTAAGAAGATATTCGTAAGTCCGTGGAGCGATTTGGAAGACCAGATGGCAAGTAGGCCTATGCTGTCAGGTCTAAGTGCTCGTGAGTGAGACATCATTTTCAAAGGAAAAAAATGCGGCAGTCTAGTCTGGCCCATCCGAAGTCCTTACGTGGACGCACTCGAGAAAGCGTGGTTATATGGGAGCAAAAGAAGAGAGAGAGAGACAGCCCTCCACAAGCTTTTCGCACTTCTGGACAATCTTGCACGATATTCGAGGAAGTCATCCTATTAAAACCATCCTGGAAGCCTGCGAAGACCGGTTGATGACATATGAAATGCCAAAAGGCGACTCATTGATATCGAGAAGGCAGTCGATGCAAGCGATGGTGGAGCGTCTTCCAACTTTGCAGCGGCGTTTTACTTCTCGAAGGCCAAGTCAGGTGCTTGTGGGTTGGTAGGTAAACATTCTGTGAGTTAAGTGTCCACTCCTTGTTGCTGCTCGAAAGGCCAACGCTACTGGCTGCTACTCTCGTCAGCCAATCCTATGGAAACATCAGGCGGAACTGTGGAAATGCCCCATCTACGATGCTGTCGATGATGCCAAATAAAGGAATTGAAGTGCTTCGACATCTTTTGTGGCCAACTTTTGCAGGACTTTGCGAGTGCACATCCAAAATAAGACCACCTCACCTCTAAGGTTTCGGGAACTACACTTTATATGCACAGTAATACAGGTCCTTCCTTCAGAGTAAGCATCTTTTTTTCGGAAAACTTTCTGCGATGTCGACCGCAATTTTCAGAACTTGCCTTAGCGTCCCTCCAAAAGAGCCCTTACTGAGCAGTCAGGGGGACTAGTAGCGGCTAGTGGCTCGCTAATTTTCGTATTTATCCTATTCCATCTCGTTTCAGGAAGTACTTTCAGGCCTGGAAAGCGACATGGAGTCTGTCCACAATGTCCTGCAATCTAAAGAGCGTGAGGCAAGTGCCATTTTGCAGTTGCTGAGCTGCATTCTTGCTATAGCAACTTTCTACCCGCGCTTTACTCTGAGTCCTCCGCTCAAAGCTCGCTCATTTTTAACCGTTTTCCTTTTGCTGTTGCTTGTGGTGTGCTCATAGTGTCCAGTGATATATTAGTCATGCTACTCACAATCAAGTAGTAGGTCGTATATTAGACTGTTTTATTTATTCGTAGCTGGCTGCGGCTGTGGTGCGAGTAGAAAACCTGGAGAATGACTTGGCTTATGCCAAAGAGGAGGGTGACGGCAAAGCCACTCGGTGGTCAGAACAGCGTCGTCAGCTCACGGAGGAGATCCAACGATGCAAACAACAACTTCAGGCCCGGGAGGCCAATTTGAACGGCCAATTACAGCAGGCTAAAGCCCAACACCAGACGGAACTCTCTGAACTACAGTTCCAGGTACCCATCAAGAGCAGTTTGAATGCATATTTTAAGCTTTGGATTTCTCGCTTCCAACGAGTGCATTTCTTCTCTTTTGCGTAGGTGGAACAGTTGAAAGCACGCATCGGCGATCTGTCCCATGAGCACTCTAAACAGCTCTCCTCGCTAAACGACAAACTGGCCAGCGAGCGGGCAAACTTTGATGGCCAAGTTGGCTCTCTTTGCTGCGAAAAGGAGGCCCTCATCCACGAACTGCAGGAGGCCACCATTGCCCTATCCACTGCCCGCGACGAGACTCTGCGTCTCGACACACAAACCAAAGAACTCGAGGCTGAGTTGGTACAGGCGCGCAGCCAAGTCATCAGCCTCTCAGATCGTCTTACCACCTCGTCCGACAACGTAACCCGCCTAGAGGCGGAGTTGGGAGTGTGTAAGAAGCGCCTCGCTGAAGCGGTGGCCCAGAACGGAGAAGAGAGTGATGCCCTCTCCAACGCCCGAGCCTCCTGCATCAACAACCTGCGCGCCTCCCTGATGGGCGCTGAACAGCGAGAAGCCGAGGCTCGTCATGAGGCCTCCATGGCTCGTTTCCTTTGCGAGACGACAGAAAAGGAGAATGCGCGTCTGGCGGGTCGGATCGCAGCTCTAGAGTCGCGACTTGACTCAGAAGCTGCAGAACGTCTTAATCTGGAGGACCGACTAGCCAAAGAGGCAGTGCGCTGGCATCAATTGCAGGGCACCTGTCAGGAACAGGAGGCCTTGGTAGCGAGCCTGAAACACCAGGTGGAGACCCTAACGGCTCAGAAGGAAGCCGCTGAAGAGGCACACAGGACGTCGATGTTGCGTCACCTGCAGTCCTTCTACGCCCAACAGGAGGCTGAGGAAAGGGTGGCTATTCTGGAGTGCAGTCGGAAACACAGCACCTACAGTCTCGAACACCTCCACAAATACTCAACTAGTATGATCGACTCCAAAGGCAGGCACCGAGACGATCACGCCTCAGTACCGGCTCTCGGACGTCCCGAACTTCTGAACATGACCGCGAATGTCACTGGCATCTCTGGTCTGCACGACAGCCCCTGTGCAGATGCCAGGTCTGGAGATGTTGCGCCAAATGTGCTACGGACCAGCTCAATACCCTCTGCATTTGCCCCTGTTGGGCGTTCCCCAACGCACGTGCTTGTCGCAAATGACGGTGATGTTACCAATAATACCGAGTCGGAGGAATTTGCACCTATCACTGAACTGATTGAATCGCAGACAGAGGATCACCATACACTGGCTGCACCGACACTAGTGCGTTTCATTAGTAACAGTAGGCCCTAGAAGTCTCCCACTTTTTGTAAAGCTACTTCTTTCCGCTAATTCGGAGGCGTACTAAAATCACATTACATGCATTTTAAAGACTCGTGGTGCACTTTGTGCTCCACACCACCACTTCGACCTGAGCAATTCAGCCTTGTTCGGCAATTCTATCCTCTATTGAGACGACGGAGAAACTAACGGCCCACTCTCAATATTGATTTTGACCCAAATCCCACCCACGCGAGCTGCACTCTCCCCATATACACCCGAAACGGAACGCGTGTGGCGCACGTAGTCGTGCCTGCGCCTTGTCAGGCAGAAATAACCACTGTGCCATCTCCGGGGCACAGTGATCGCCCTCGTCACCCTTAGCGCACCAGTTGACCCTGTGACATGCAAGCCTGATCCTGTATAAGAATTACAGTGTTATGTCGACTAGAGTTGCCACCGCCGCCGTTGTGTATGCATCTGCGCGCGAGGTAGGAAAAGTCATACTGTGCCGCGTCAATATTTGCGTGCCTCAGGGTTTAAGGAATATGCCCTGTCTTCCAACAGACTGCGAATTCCTCACCTGAAGTGAGATGGGTTCGGCTTTGTTGGGTACTTTGGCTCCCAGCAAAGGAACACCGGGAAACCACTTATTTCCTGACGCTGAATGATCTGCAGGTACATGGATCCGTTTATTTCACAAGCAGGTTTCTATAAAGTCAATCTCTTTATCCATGTGCGTGTCGCGTAGGCTGCGAGCAGGCCTCGTTTTACAAATGTTTTGCTCTTATCCTGTTAGACCACAATCTAGCCAAAACTTGCCATCCCTTCATCGCCTCCTCCAAATCGCAACGCTGTTTCTCCTATTCAGTGATCGAGTTTACCTCTCAACTTCTGAATTTAGACTAGACGTCGGTAAAACTTTCGCCTGTACAAATCTCGAAACGATCGATCGTCGGCTGTCTGATCCGCCGTGATGGGGGTTACTGTTAGACGACGTCGTCTCCATCGCGGCAACGTTGCACACTTAGGACAAGATCGGCCGTTAAAACATAACGTGCTTCTGCGTGTTTCTTGTGGTTTCATGCGGAAGTGAAAACTTTTGGCAAATCCACCATGCTAAGAATCCCAGTTTTGAAAAAAGCTAATTTCCTTGCAGACCGCGTTTGCGTCCACTTCTAGCCCATTGCTCTTTGTGCTATCTCTTAAACTTAGCCTGTCTCATTTAACCCATAACAAAAGCTTTGGCGTATATACGACGCCACTCGGCTCGACCTATATTTGCCCCCGCCATTGAACACTTTGCAATTTCTTTTGGTGACTGTTGATTTCTAGAAAAAAAACGACATGAAACATATTTCCTATTTTAGCCTCTGGAGCAATTCTGCAATTCACCTCTTTTTGATGGTGACCGTGCACAATTCAATCAACTCTCCCCGAGAAGCCCCACATGTCCCTCCTCCCAAGGTATGCTCATGCCTTATTTTGGTTCATCTTAGCGCACTATAGGTCCTGCCAGGCTGGAGAGTCCCTCGCCCACCTCCATTTCCAGTGCCATTTACTCGGAAACCTTCGAGTCCTCCCTGAACTCTGTCAGCAAGTCTCCCAAGCCACCGCCATTGGTCAACGCAGGCAGCAGCATACCCTGTAGCCCGGTCTCCGTGGGCACGGTTTCGTCCATCCCACCCTGCCCTGAGGAGGTCTGCCTGACGGTGAACTATGTCACCTACAAGAACTTATCAGTGGCAGATTATGCTGCCTCCGTACAGACTCACTGCGCGGAGCAGATGCGCTCTTCGCCGCTCACCTCGGGTAATTGCCATTATGTGTGCTATTGTTCTGGGGTGGCGGCACGCCTAGGGACGGCTCCGGCTGCGCCGGCCGTCCGCACCTCCGGTCTTCTTGACTTGGTTATGACATCGGGCCCAGGGGGGAGGAGGGAGCGAGTGCGAAAGATGCGGCGCAAGTCCACTACTTCTGTCCAAGTCACCGCCTTCGCGCCTCCATGCTGTGGGCACACGGTGGACCTCGTCGGATACGACAGTCAAACTGACATGCTAATGTGCGGAGGTTTCGACCATTTCCTCCCTTGCTGTGTCTCCCTCCTCGTTTCTTCGGGTGGTTAAATGCGCCTTGCAGGAGACGTTGTCGTCACCCTGATCTTTTCATCCCACACCCTAAGAACTCGCTCGCTTTAATATTGCATCGTATGAGGCAAAATCACATTCTCAGCTGCTTGGCAAGATCATTAGCTGATAGTGCCCGCACACACCACCCAATCGCAGTACCGCTAAAGTTATTGTTCGCTTGTTGAACGGCCTACTGATATGCCGCCACACCATTCTGAAAGTTGAAATAGAAGAACCTGAAGGCCCAACTAAGCAGCACTTTCACTACGTTTGCTGTTGTTGGTCGGAATGCCTGACGACAGTCCAGTTGCACGCCGAATAGGTGACACAAATCAAGCGATGGGGTTGCGCTGGACGACGAAAGGATGTTGTTAGTAGAAAAGGACAGCTTGCGGGGGTTTTGGTTTTGTGGTTAACCGTGCAATCGCTGTATCTCATGTTGAAGCACCAGACGTCACGAGCGTGTGAGGACCGATATGGTTCGCTTCTTGGTAAGAGGGATTCCGTTGACGAAGGCATTGGTTGTGGGTCCGGCGTCTGAGAGGGTTCAGGGTGGGTTTCGATCGCCAGTTATTCCATGGCAACAAATTGTGTATTTTCTTGTGTGGACAGAGGGTGAGTAGTCTGAACTTAGGATCATTTTGTAAAAGCATGGTTTATGACCTTCTCTTCGCAAAAGTTCTTTGGCAAGTCATCCTGCAACTGGCTGGCTTAAGAGCCTCATTTATTTTCGAGTACTCTGTTCCACTGATTCTCCTTCCTCAAATCAGCCTTCTCTAAAACGCGTGTATCATAGTCTGAGTTCAACACTTTCGACGTTTCAATACTCTGTTCACCCATCATCTGGCATACTAAACTGAAGCACTCACAGAACTGTGCAACCACATCTTACAGCAGTGCACGTTTTTTCTATATTATGTCACAGTTACGTCTAGCCCAGTGCATTTTAAGATGTTGTGCTTGGTAAATCCTTTATGCTACCCATAGTAGGAAAAGGGTCTGCTTTCAATTTGAACAAAATGTAATTTTGCCCAACGCCCCGACGACGCATTAAAGTGCTAGCGTGCTTCAGTCAAACACTTGAAAAATAACGATTCTTCTCAAAATAACATGTATTCTGTTATTACGTTGTCAATGTGAATGTTGAATATTTTCAAAACCACTTTGTAATCGCAAAATGCCAATTTAGCATACGGGCAGCCGACCATTTTATTTAACAGCACGACTGCCTACTAACATATAACAAGTAACTTGACAGCGTACCATAAAATGAATGAAGTAATGTGGAAGTGCACGTGATGACGTGTTCGTGAAACGCGTTTGTTCGTCCGTTTGACTGTGCTTTCAAGCCTGTTATTACTGTGACACTGCCTTATTGCACCGCAAGTACCTTCCTCAAAAAACTCCACAAAATTCGCTGCTGGGAAAACACATTGCACTGATTTGTTTTGTATATCCGTCTTGAGCTCCCACCCATATTATCAAGAGACTACCTCGGCGTCCGCAAAAAAGTTGCCTGCGGCCGACGTCACAGTCACTGAATGACCGAAATATGATCATCACTGTCCCGCCCGTAGCGGGCTAAAACAATATTTAAGAAGGACGTTAAACGTGGACATTCAAGAGACACACTTTTTGTGACTTGTCACCTTCTCGGGCTATGACCTCCAAGTTTGAATTGTGTACTCTAGTTGAGGCCGTCTAAAGATTCCATGTCTTCCGCCTGATACGTTAGTACCTGGTTTAATGAGAGCGCATGTTGCTCTAAACAACGTCATTATGCGTGTGGTCGGCCCTAGAGTCTGTATTTTGTCACTTGAGCTATCTTGTATGACGACACCAACGCCATTTTAGTCATTGACGGACATTATAACTTTAAATTACCCAGCAGACTGTTAAAAAATAATTTTAGAGAAAGGGTTTTGGGCATAGATTTTTGGGAAGATTATTTTTGCCAGGAGCCCGCGTTACATGGAGTATTGTCTGATTTTTCGCACTCGATACACAGTAATATGACGTCATGCAAGGCCGCCAAAGCCCTCGACCTCTGATCTCATGCTGGCAGTTTTTTGTTGCCCGATCAAGTCTGCTTTTGTTGATCGTGCTCGCTAGACTTGCTGTGGCTTATCTTGTGTCGCAAAATCGAGTCCCTTTACTGCTTCGCCATTTCGGCGTAACCTAGCTTGCCAACCTTCACTTATCAAGAACTTTACTTTTCATTTGTTACCAGCTGACTCCTCGCCAGTATCCTCTGTCCATGCACTCCCCTACGCCGATTGTACCGCCGCCGTTAGCCCACAGAAAGACCATCGGCTCCACCTGCCCGTCCCAGACGCGCTTCAACTGCGACGTCTCCAACGCCTGCTTCTTCTGCCCGCAGCAGACGAAGACGCCTCCTGTGCTCTCTGCCTCGAGTCCAAGGTGCTCCCTCCAAAAGTCACAGTCCTCTCATGCGCCCGCCTTCCAGGTGGGTAAAATCACGTATTTGTTTGCCAGCTCTCCTGTGAAACACCATCTTTTTTTCCGCCCGTCACTATATGCGCGTCTTATCCTACGGTCTGAGAACCACGTTCCATTTATTTCTCTTTCATTCCGACTTTCCTCTAGATGCTGATAAGAAGTCCCCCTCACACCCTACGACTGCGGTCTCTGGATTGGAGACAGCGTCAGATTCATCAGTTCGCGTGAGTCCCCATGGTGTTAGTTGTTGACACGTATTCTCTCTTGCGATGGTCTTGTCTTTCGAGCTCGCCGCCACAGTTTGTAGCCCAGAGTCTGTTATCGGCAGTCGGTGGTGGTAGTGATACACGAGACTATGGTTAGCCACTGCGGCCTCCAGTTAGTTGGACTCTCAGTCTTGCCAGTTGTATACGGCGGAAAGAGGCAAGGTTGGGCAAGACTGATACTGCGCTCATGACCTTA
>CACRXP010000059.1:418661-449624 GCA_902702965.1 Spirometra erinaceieuropaei
TACCACCACCACCACCCCTGAGTGCCAAGAACCGTAGAAAGGCGGAGTTCGCCTTTCAGTGGAAGCACAGATTACTTGACGCGTCCACAGGTGGTGAGTGGTAGGACTACCTTCGGCGAAGGTTAGCTACGAAATAGACCGCCACTGGAATCTTAGGAGTGAGTAGTCGCAGAACACACGAGGGCCATGACGGTGTACCAATCTTGCAAACTGGTCGCTTATCAAAAGGTTCCAGGCCATAGTAATATTACGCGATGAATGCCACCGCCTGCGTTTCGGACCGCTTAACGATTTTTGACAAGGAGCTAAGTGCGTGGTTTTGTGGTAAAACCTATACCCGCGCCGTCACTATGCAGGCGCCAAAGCCACGCAGCAGCCCATTTGGCAAAGTTTGACAACCCGGTTAGTCCACAGACACCTGCCATGCGCCGGCGTGCCTAGTCTGCATTTCGTAATGTAGCTTTTTATTTATAGAGGCCTGGAATTAGATATTTCTACCGTCGTTTCGACGACGTCTACCGTGTGCTCCACGGCAGGGTGAAGGCAGGGATGGTGATATGCGCGTGATTTAGTTTATACTGATGGTGGACTTGTGCAGCATCTACCACACTCTCCCCGCCTCCCCACCCAAACCCGGTGTCATGACCAAGTAAAAAATACCGAAGACGTGAGAGGCCGCAGGCGGGCAAAAACCTGCGCCCAGGCGTACTACTACATCCCCTGATCCACAACAAACACTTGACACTTACCGAAACACCTCTATTCTTATTCATCTCTTATCACCGAAGTAAGCATCAATTTATTACCTGACCTGTTTATTGACAGTTTTTTTGCTAAAAGACAAATTAAGAATAAGAAATTTATTTGGCCTGTCAGGCATATTCTCTCCCTGCGCTCCTTTGTATTTGGCTTGTCTGCCTTTTTCTAGTTCCACCTGCCCATCATCTTCGGGAAGAAAACGACTAAGGAATCCAAGAAGAAGGTACTTCACTTGCCTTTCCAGCCCACCCTTTGTTTTTTTCGTTTTTGACCCAGCAGTATTGGCCAAAAGAAACAAAATTTTAAGCGGATATGTAAGTAGGGCAGATTCGGTGCGGCAGTTAATGAAATCTAAGGAGGGCATGGAGAACACTGGCATTTCTGCCATATTTTTGTTTTATTATTCTAACGAGATGCCGGGACAGACCGCGCACTTTGAAATATGCGAATTAGAGGCGTGTAAACGGGCGAAAGGTAGGTAATCCAAGGCCATTGGTTAATGAAGCCCAGAATGGGTATGAGGGTATGTGGCAGGCAAACTTAACCCTTTACCCAGCCCTAAATGTAATCGTCTTTATAAGTTTTAACCGTAGTCGCAACCCATGTCTTGTTGTTCTCCAGCCTGTCTTGCATTTTCCTGTCTACCATTTTGCCGCATAAAGCTTATGCTTGATTTTAAAAGCTCATTTTACACGTTTTTAGGAGAACACGAAGCCCATGAACGGCTGAACTTACAGGAGTTCTGTGCTTTCCCCATTCTTCTTTCTCGACTTTTATTTTTGTCCGCGTTCGTGTAATTATCTGTTCCTTCCACCTCTCTATCCTGTTCCTTATCCTTCCCGACTCAACGTTTTGTTGGCTTTTGTACATATTGTACGTCGGGTTCTATGGCAGACTCTGTGCGCCGAATGTGCTAGTTCACATTTAAATACATTGTTTTCACAAATGAAGGCGACTCTTCGAATTACAGGTGTGTATGAATACGAAAAAAGACTAGTCGGGTCGCGAGACGCTTTATTTTTCCGACTTTTTGAGGTTCCGGAGGAGTCCATAATTAGAGATGAAGGCAGCAGCAAAGCAAGCGAGAGTTATAGGGAATATTAACCAATAAACAATCAGTGACGCAGGTTTGGAAGTGATTGTACAGAGCTGTGCATGCCGGCGCCGTTGTCCCCATAGGACGAGCCGCGCAGGAGTTGCGCTGGACAAACCTGGCGGTCAGATCAGGATACGGCACGCATTATTTCCGCTGCGCACCCCAGAACAGATGCCACATGTTAGGGGGGGGGGGGTGGTGACGCGCCCAGGCGCAGTCTCACGCGGCGTAAGCCATCTACGCCAAATCCCCATATCAGATGGCTGACCGGCTCGGGCGGCGGACAGATGTGCCTGGGTAGAGAGCGCGAGGTCGGCTCCGGGACACTCGGTGCATATTCCTCACTCCACACCATCTGGCGTGCCTGGCCTGGAGGGCTGTTAACTGACGGGATAACTCGGTCTTCCCCTCAAGACGGAGAGGCAGGCTGCGATGGCTTTTGACCCCTATGACATTCGCACTCAGGTGGGGCCCGGGCCGCTCACGCATCTGCGAGAACCGGGCGTGTATGGCACGCGTAGACGGGCTGTTTAGCCTCGTCGGCCCCTTTGCCCGATCTCGCATCCGCCCTTCTTGACTTTGTCTTGACAACGGGCTTAGGTGGATGGGGGAGGGGGGGGGGGTGCAGCAGATGCAACGGGAGTTTACAACCACTACAAAGTAACAGCCTCGCTGGATGCTTACGGTTCCGACCCTCTTCCTCACCTTGTTTTCCCAGACTGCGTTTTTGTTTGGTAAGATCTAATTTTTCTGTCTCATAATTTTTGCGTGTGGAGGCTCAAAGGGACCCATCTGCAGAAACACTTGCCTCGTCTGCACTTTTTACCATCTGTCAACATTTCCGATCGAAACAGACTTTTGAGCTCCCACCTCCGTGATGTAAATCAATGTGACGTCCCAACTGCACAGTCTCTCCCCTCGAGCAACTGACAGGTCATCATACATTGCTGTTGCTTCACGTTAGGCAGGACGACCGCTGAAGAGCCAAACCCTCGGCAGACTGTAATCCTCCTTGTGGAAGTCTCGGCATTCTCTTCAGTGACAAACTGACAGTATGCAAGGTTGCCATAACCAAAAGCTTATCTCGGCGACACAGAAACATGGACCGCCTGAGAGAACCGATCGGGGAGATCCAGCCTTAGTCGTTCTCTCACGATCGAGGAGCGCAGGACACCATGTTCTGGTATCGATTAGGATGGCTTTATATTAATGAAATACTATGACAGATTTAGTTCCGATGTAGCGGACATGTGTAAACGGCAGACCATCGCCTGATTAAGCACGCAGCATGCAAAAACGTTGGCGTCGCCAGGGAGAAAAATGCCGCTGCTAGGGGGATATGAGAATCCTCACTCGGGTATCTCGGAGTGCTCTTGCGAGGGATCGGCTGTGAAGGATGGAGCTGCAGTCTTGGAGGCCGATCGGTCACGACAGTCCAGGAAATGTCGGTAATGCTATTCTACCTATACTACGCACCGCGGCAACGGTATAGAGAAGGACCCCACTTAACTGTCAGTAGACTGTGGATCGTATCATACGTGACGTATGGTAAAGGGAGTTTTATGAATGGGACAGCACCCTAGACAGTTGGCTGAGAAGATGAAAGAAAACACAGAAATTGCCCGGACTTATGCCGAAGGTCTTATCCTACGCCATTATATGACAACGGAAATGAGAGGAGTAATTAAACAATAAACAAAAAATAAATTTCGCAAAATAGCGGATTGTGAGTTAAGGTGTGAGGTCGTGGGAAGTAATCGTTGTTGGCAGTGTAATTTCTGCAACAGCCTGCAAATGTAGGCTAAGATAAAGCCCCATATGAAACGATCTGACAGTTAAGTGGTGTCCTCCTCTATACCGTTGCTCGCAACGCTTTACGGCTGATGGAGGCGCTCGAAAATGAACGCCAAGGCGCAACTGGACGAGCGAGTTCCGTGACGCGGCCGGCGGGCGCCTCCACCAGTGACCCAACCACGCCACGTAGACTTACTCAATGGGATGGCAACTTCCCGATCAACCTTCGTCCGTCTCCGGACACCAGTCGACGCAGTTACCAGGTTATGATTGTGCTCAGCACAGCTCCGTAGCCGGTGGAAACCGAGTAGCGGGCGAGACCAGGGTGGAGTTGCACACTCGCGCAGCCAAGCGTTAGGAGATCGTCAATTCGCCTCGAACACTTCAGACAGTTTGCCTGCAGAATATTCCTCATCCATAACATGACAGTGGGGGATCACGTGACAGCTCGATCGCCGTTATCGACGCTGTCTACCGCGTGCCCCACGGCACGGTGGACGCAGGAACGGTGCGTGAGTTAACTTATAGTGATACCACACCCTCATTGCATTCACCGCACTCTCTTTTTTCCCCCACCTGAGCCCCGTGACGAGGCAGAGTCAAGAAGACCGGAGGCGGGATAGGGCGCACTGGCTGACAAAGTTAAACGGCCCGTCTAAGCATGCCACACGCCTGGTCCGCGTACACTGGAACAGGTTTTCATAAATTTCGAAATGCGTTCTCGTTTCGAAAAGATAAAGTAAGTAGTGTTGTAAAACTAATCATGATGCAGCATAAATCTATAACGATCCAGTTACCTCAGGGTGTCGGCTTTCGAAAGAACTTATTTTCGGCTGCATGCAAGATCTATACTCAGCAAAAATGACTACTTAAGTAGCATGCAATTTTCTCATTGATATTCGATGCCCTTGAAAATTCAATTATATTTCATGGAAAACATGCATAAAATAGTCATTCTTTTGCTTATTCGGTAGAAAATCACGTCCTCCTCCAATTTCGTACTCAAAAGAAGATAATAATTCGGTTTTAAAAAACGTTTCTAATTTCCTAATAATTTTGAACCCGACCCGCTGCTACACTTGCATTCAGGGTTTCAAAACTACAAGCTGTATATTTTCCGTGTACGGAAAACCATGCATTTCTCTACGGTGTTAAGAGGAGACCATATGAGGTTCATAAAATTAAGCAGTGGATTTGAGCAATATTGTTAACTTTACAAGCCACATTCGTAAATGCAGATACATGACGTTTCATAAACGGCCATTTACGGTATTAAAAAACCTCACAATTAGAAACTTTTTTAAACCCAAATTATACTCTTCTTTTGAGTATGAAATTGGAAGAAGACGTGATTTTCTACCGAATAAGTAAAAGAATGAATATTTTTATGCATGTTTTCCATGAAATATAATTGAATTTCCAAGGGCATCGAGAATCAATGAGAAAATCGCATACTACATAAGTAGTTATTTTTGCGGAGTATAGGTCTTGCATGCAGCCGAAAATAAGTTCTTTCGAAAGCCGACACCCTGAGGTAACTGGATCATTATAGATTTATGCTGCATCATGATTAGTTTTACAACACTACTTAATTTATCTTTTCGAAACGAGAACGCATTTCAAAATTTTGGTTGACATTTCATGAGTTAGCACATCTACTGTAAGTGCATTGTGTCAACAATAGCACGATCACGCTGTCGTGCCCAGGCACTGATGACTGAGAATCCCAGATTAATGCGCGTCCCTCGCCCCAAACAACAAAGTTTTCCCCAATATACTACTGATAAGACGACGACCAAAAACAAACGCGCGTGTCGGTTACGGCAAAGAAGTTTTATTCAGACATAAGTGTATTTCAGGGAAGGTGGGCGAAGGCGGTGACCCGTTAAGGCTGATGGGCAGGGGCGATAAGATGGAAATAGGCGGAAGAAAAAAACAGCCCAACGCCAAGTATGTGCACAGAGGGTAAGGAAGTAGTACACTCGTCTTCGCACCTTCCCCTTGAAGCCGCATCTATACGGCGTGGCGGCGAAGAGGTGGAAAGTCGTTGCCTGAGGAGATGCCGGACAGAAAAAAGAACATTTAACTGACATTAGCACCAACATTTTCATTGTGGTGGTTGTCTGGGCTCTCTTCGACCACCTACCACAGAAGAAAGGACAATGGGGCGGAGGAAGGAGGAAGGGTTTGGAGTGTTACGACAGAGATTAAATGCAGAAGCACGCGACCGCTGAGAGGGGAGGGGGTTCGAAGTGGCGACCCACGACAAGGTCCCACGGAGGTTGGCGGGCCGCGGAACGGTGTAGAGAGGTATTTCTTTTTATCCAAAGTCTCAACGTAAATCCGGGCCAGCGCATGGCAGAAAGAGAGAGAGGAGGGAGGAACTGAGAAGCGCATGCAAACTGCCGCGAGCGGAAGACGGTGGAGGGGGCTGGTAATTTCCAAATGCTAATGCTTCCCTGCCTGTCGCTGAGAAGCAGTAGCGCGCGCTAGTCACAAAGACGAGTCGTGTGCCCGCGCGTGGGCGGAGCAAGGGTAAGTAGGGGGAGAGGTGGGGGAGGGGGGGGGGAGTAGAAGCGCGACAAGTCCAGCATACAAGCGCGCGCCTTCGGATTGTTGGCGTGCTCTGATTTCTGTTTCTAACTCAGCCTCTGCGCAGCAGCTCAGTTGTAGCCTGGGGCGACAAAGTTAGTGAACTGGGGATGTGTGGTCACAACGCCAGCGGTGCCCGGTGGTTGAGCCGGTTGGATCTGCATCGGCGGCAAGATGGTGGGATAGGCAGCTGTGGTGGCACAGTTGATGACCGTGGTACCCGCCGGCAGACGACCCACCACAATCTGATGCGGCGCTCCCGGAGTTTGGGCTTGTAGCACACCCTGTGCAGCGAAAGTGGTGGTGTACGGATGGATGAATTGGGGATGCTGGCCGAACTGGACGGGGTTAACTATCCGTACGATGCTTGTCTGCCCAGCCGGGTTCACTGTGACGATCTAAAGTTGAGACCAGACAAGGTAGGCAGTGGTTTTGAGACAGAAAGGAGGAAGGTTGTGGAGGCAGCAAAGAGCTGGCGTTTGAGTGTATTAAGAGAATACAAAAGATGTCAACTAAGGCCTCCAAACAGGCTTTGGAATGAAAAATGATCCCTTAGGCCACCGTCTAATCCTGGCATACACGCGATATTTTCCCAAATCACTGTGTACGCAGTTGCCCGCCAAGTTCTCAGCGAGGATCTCCCCAACCAACAGGTACGTGTCTGGGCTGTTGATTTCTTATCATGGGAGGTGCATTCATCAATCGGTTTACGGGACATACTCGTCCTGTTGAGCCATGAAGCTCAATCTAGAGACCTCGCATGCGGTCACATAGCAACCATTAATTGCACGAGAAGGAATACTGACAATGACAAAGCGGACCGGTGTGGACATTTCTAGCTTACCAGTCCTCATCGGTCGACCGTTTTCAACCCTAGGCTTTTCGAGACCTGGGACTCGAACCCGGTTTGTTTGTTCACTGAGCAGCCAAAAACGCTCTATCCAACCACGAGCACGCTGCCCCATAGGTTGTGATCGGCAATGTTCACGATTAGGAAATCAGGTCCTGGAAAGATAGTATTGGGTAAGATTGGCTGATAACAGCCAATAAGTCAGAAATGGTCACTACAGCCTCCCTCCTCCCCGTCGTTGTTTCTTCTAGTATTGACTTCTAGTTGCCATGCGACCATAATTGCTCTCAAATGGAGCTCCACTGCAAAACGTGGCGCTCGCAGCTCGCGCCGCAGTCTGGATATACGGGTTAGCGCCCTTCCCTGTATTTCCATTTTGTCCCTTGCGAAGACTGCTAAACTCGGGGTTCGTAGCCGGACCCTCTGGTCATTCAGCATTACGTTTACCATCTACCCATTAAGTAACGATCCCGCCGTCCTGTCAGTTACGAACGGGACTATTAATTAGCAAGTCCACCGAAAAGGGCCCAATACTTCCTCAGTTGAGCAACGAAAACTATATGTGAATTGAATTGTAGTGAGGAGATTTGCGCAGTATTGAGTTCTCACATTCACCAAGTTGCGAAATTGGATCGGGACGACTGGAATTTGTTGAAGACGGTGACTTGCCGCCTACATGTGCAACGGGAGGGCTGGTTTCTTTATGGACTCAACTCACTCGATGGGACGGCAGTCCCCCAGTCAGTCTGTTTCTGCGCGGCAAGTGAAGCGTTGAGTGTCAAGTTCAAATTCTTGCCAGTGAGCCACGAGCCCGCCGTCCTATCGGTTACGATATCTCATCATCGATATAGTTTGCGCACCGAGCATGCTTGTTCCGTTGTGCTTTAGAGCTTATGATGCGACTGCGTGCAAGGCCTCCGGACGAACGTGTTCGGCGCCGTGGCTGGCTCGGTTAACCACCCTCCTATACCAACCTTCGACATGCTTGGCACTCATGTAGTGCGAAAGTACCACGGGCTAAAGGACATCCTGAAACGCCAAAATATTGTAACGAACAAAAAAGATAAGGCAGGTCCACAAAGCTCGGGGGTAATGAAGTGAAAATGACAAAACATGGGAGCGGAAAGCCCTAGATCAGGGACATTCCACGCTTTTGTGACCTCTTTCCGGAGATGCAAGTTGCTCTATAAATGTGCAGAAGCTGTGGGGAGCTGGAAAGCCCGTAGAAGGGAGTAATTTCTTGTGAAGACTGTTGCACGTGAAAGGCAGCAAACTACGCGTCTTTTACTCGAAACACGCCCAAGGAGTTTGGTCTAGACTTACACATTGAAGGCAATGGATCACGCTTAAGAGCGTCTATAACTCATGCAAAATAGTTGACGGGATCATATTGGACTGGAAGCAGGGGGGACTCGAAGGTACCGTTTTACCTTGGCGCTATGGTCAAAGGACCCCATCGACGAACAATCAAGGATTACCAAGGATTACCGCGACAAGAGAAACTGGAATGGCAATTCCCAACTTATTTGCGGTAACCAACCAGCCATATCGGGGTTCGAACCAAAGCGGTTAGAAGCCTGATCAACTGACGACCACAAATGGTCGTTTCAGCATCCCTCGTCGGTAGTGCTTCCAAAGTAGTGACACAGGCCTTGCAGTGAGCGCGTCGGCCATTGAGATTCGTCGGGGCACAGAATCATTCTAAGACACTGGTTTGCAATTCCCTACTCATTCATCACTACTCCGAGAGAAAAGCAGCGAAAAGACAGACGCAAGATCAGTCCAGTTGGTCACCATTGCCAAGGTCTACGCCCGGGGAAGATATAACTGATGGAAACCACGACAGATGAAGCCACTACACCCCTCGCCCATAAAGAGATCAACTATTCCCATAACTTTTCGCACAGAGATTGAAGGCAACCAGGGTGAAGGAGAAGAATAGTACTGGAGATCAACAGAGGCCGCCGTTTGTGCCTGAGAGTATATGCAACCAGAGGGCTAGGGTGTCTTTGTGCACCCCAGACGATAAGTCGATCTGAAACCCTGCCACCGACAGCGTCTTACTCGCCTAGACAGCCTAGCCAACCACTCCCTCATCAGCCGTGTGTCCACCCCGACTGGGAATTAAGTGTCACCCGCCCACGTCCTAAAACAGCTCAATTCCATGGTACCAAGATCAGAGGAAGCAGGCGTACCTTTGCTGTCGGGGTGCCCGCAGAAGGCGCGATCTGGGATACAGCTGTGATGCCGCGCTGGGCAAAGTCCATCGGGAGGATATTTGTGACAGCAGTCACCGTGACGGTTGGCTGAATGTACGGAGTAGATGCGAAGGTCACCGCCGGTGCAGGGGACCCAGCGGGGGAGGGCACGGCGGCAGTCGCCGGACGCGCCACAATAAACTGTGTGGTGGGGGCCGCCGCGGGCGTTGACGTCGAGGCAACCGTGGGCGCGTAAATTATTTGCGGCTGCTGTGCAGTCACCGCCGGAGACACGGGTAACCGCAGGATCTGCTGTTGTTGTTGATGCGGCGGCTGCCCACCCGCGACTGTCATCACCGGTGGCGGCAGGGGGGAAGAATGTAAACTGGTGGTGGTGGTGGTGGGGGAGGAGGAGGGGGTTGGATTTTCAGGACCACTGTAGGCAGTGATGCATGCGCGCTTTGTCGAGCCTGAGACGACATTAGCGCCGAGGAGACTGAGCTTACTCTCCGAGGCAAGCAGCAGGTTGTTGGCATTCGCGGAGTAGAGGCTGCCGGCGGCGGCGGTAGCGGCGACCGGATTGGAGGCCTGTTCACTCATCAGACCGGCTACACCTTCTGCATTCAGCCAACTGATGGATTCGGAGGGCTTAGTCAGTGGTTTCGGTGTTTCGTATCGCTGCAAGGCAAGAAGAGATTATGTAGAGGGGGGGGGGAGATTTCATCGATGGGGGTCACAAAGATGAAAATGCTAACCCGTACTACTGCCTAAATCCAGCACTGAAAAGGATAGGATATTAACATAGGGCATGCGGATTAGCGGAAGGGATTGACTATGTAACTCAACTGAGAAAATAGAGCACAGGTACTCATGTATACGGGAAAGATGGTGGTATTTGTTTTGTCAGTAGGACAGATAAACGCGGCAATTAACGGAATCTAAAGAAAACATTGAAATGACTCGCATTTCTGCCATATGGTGGTTTTATTGTTACACAGAGGTGCCGGAACAGACCGTTAGATTTGAAATATGTGAATTCGGGGCTTGTAAACGAGTGGAAAACGGGTAATTCAAGGTTGGTAAATAAGTAAGGCCGGAGTGGGTATGACGGTAATCGGCACATAACCTTAACCCTAGCTCTGGCTTTAACCCCAGTCCTAACGATAACCTTAAACCTAAATCCAGCCCTAGACCCAACGCCAAACATAACCCTAAATCCCAACTCCAAGTGCCAGGCTTACCAGCGAAATCCGAGCGCCAACCCTAAATCCGAATTCTAACCCAATGTGCCTCACCACGGATAAACGCTAGCGTAAGGTGCCTGCCTAAATAAAATAAGTAGGGCTTATATATTCAATCTGTACCAACGCGGCTTATTCAGGACTTGTGCGGCATCAAGCTCTTTAGTGGGCAATACGGCACACAGCACCTGTAGCCCTTACGTGAAGAGGATAGCGCTGATGATGCCGCATTGGTTTATAGAGCACTAGGAGTCTAGAGAGAGGACAGGATAGGCATCGGATTCCGTGAATACTACGAAGTCAGACAGATGGCGGTTTTGGGCCCAACTGTCAGCCATCATCCATGTTCTCAGGTGGCGCGCTTTCTGTCATGAGTGAGATACTTCCTGGAAAGTCGCTCCAAACGCCGTCCGTCAAAAATGGCATGAGTCCCCACTTTCCTAGGGAAACGGACATGAATTGGAGCATAGCCGGCCCCTGTAAAGTTGCGTTTAATTAGGGTTTTGAGATGGACACCCGATGTAGTTTGAACAGTGTCACCATCCTATGCAGCAAGGCACTTGCTGTCTCTGTTAGGTCACTAAAGTGACTACCACTTCATCCGCTCGCTATATACAACCTTTATCAGGGACAATTGACCAGCAGAGACGACGGGTCGTATACACTAAAAAAATGCATATCCAAATGAGAAGGGTCGATTTGATCGGCATATAGGGATTCAGACAGGTAGACGTCTAGACCAAAAACCAAATATTTACAACACAATACTGTCGACTGAAAAAGCCTGACCACAACCCATTTGAGGAGGTCGTGTGGGCAAGAGAACTTAGGGATGCGACTCTCGCACAGCGGCCGAATGAGACCAGTTGGGTGGCCTGAAAACAGCTCCCATATGTCCGGCCTTTAGAGTTTAGATTAGGCATATGATGCTAAAACGCTGTTCCGTGTGCCTGAGGATTGCGTTCGCACATATGGTCGACCAAGGCGATTTTCGATTCCAAATTTTATACTCGCGTATATACCGCCTTCAGAAACAAGCGTCCGCTGGTCGGATTCTAGTGCACATGATTTTCGTGACTGCAGCCCCAAGGCGCTGAGGATGCAGGGGCCTCTACGCACAGTGTTCGCAACACCGGAAGCCAGCTTCCCTGAGCCATCACAAGTAGCCTCAAAAGCTCATAAGGCAACCGTGCGAAGGAGGTGGCCACCAATGAGGAAAAAGCGGGTCATTTAGTGACCGGTCTGGGTGCTAACACGAGCACCTACACAAAGATGCATTTACTCTCCCCAATAACAAGTCGGATGCATGCAGAACGCGGGGAACTGGTTGAACACTAACCGATCTGGCGCGCGCTCGTTTCATCCGGCGACGTCGGCGAGCAGCCGCAGCGGTGCCGGCCGGAGAGCAGCCTCCACTGTCTTCCGAGGCCCCGCTGGCAAAACTGTCGTTCTCACCGCTGTCATCATCTGTCCCCACCGGCCCCTCATCCTCATCGTCCTCGTCGTCAAAGAAGCCGCCACCGTTGAGGAAGGCGGCCTCCTCCTCGGCCAGTACGTCGGCCAGAGCGGGAACGTCGGCGGCGATGGCGGAGAAGGGGTGCAGGACACTGTGTGCCGTCTTCCGAGGGCCGAAAGCAGCCGTCAGCTCTTCCTCGTCGTCGGAGATTGGTTCATCTGTCTGATGAAGGGCTGCCAGGGGCACCAAATCCTCCACGAGAGTGCTGATACTACCCAGACTGCTGCCTAGAGCCGAAGAGGGGAGAGAGGATAGCGGCAATCGATAACCCTCCAAATAGGAAACACATGGAAATAGGGTTTTAGAAAAAAAGATAGATAGCATGGAAGGAGATTTTGTAAACAGCCAGGAAATACCCACTCTTTTAGCAAAAAAAACAACTTGAGCAAAATCAGGTGTGTAAAAATGGGCTTAAATACACTAACTAATTATTTGCTCATGGTGTTAATAACATACACTACGTACATACGCTAGCTGCGCAAAACAAATATCATGAATCTAAGAGGAGGGGGAGAGGAGATATCGATAAAAAGACTACGCAGTGCTCAGTATTCCTCAAAGTACTGGAAAGGAATGAAAGGTCCACGAGTACCTTCGGGAGGGCCACTATGGGCAGCAAAGCCATGTGAAGGCCAGATTTATTGAGAAGGGAGAGGGAGGAATATACCAGCAAATGCTAGAACCTATGCACAGCCTTCTTGACGAACATTAACTTGATAGAAATCACGCAGCGAAAACTGACCAAAACGGCTGAGTCAACAGGGGCGACGAAGAAAATAGAAATTGGTGCGGATGCGGACGCTGTAGAAACCTTATCAGAAGTGACCTTGAGTCTTGACTGCTTTACAGAGGCCTCGGAACGAGTCAAAAATGACGTAGGTATGCATGAGGAAGTACAGAAACGGAGATCATCGACGTATGCCTATGGGCGCGAATGAAATTGTTACTGAGGCGCATTAGAAAACCGGAGTTCCGGAAAGGCTCACTGGGCCTGTCTTCACCAGAGAATGGGAAGTACCAATTTACCGCTCCCTGCAAAACAGAATACGTGAATCGACAGAAGGGTCGGCTGGGTCGCATTGTGCTGTTTTTGAGTTCCGAAAAATTGGAGCAGGTTTCACGATCTCCCGAAACCCACCTACTGTGGTGCTGATGCACCAACTAGGTTAATGGGGGCATGTAACCACCCCTTTCGTCCAGAGCAGGTCGCCTTACGGGCTCACAAAGAAGTTCCCATAAAAATGCTCCTACCAAGCAACTAACTGAACTTCAATGGAAATGTGCACGAGAGAGACAGGCGTATCATAGGAAACAACAACGCAAACAATGATTTTACTCAGGGCTACGTGCCATTCATCAATCAATTCTTGCGTTAACATGCCCACATAAATGTTTGCGTCTTTCGTGCAGCCTTACGCGGAATAAGCAGTCTGATCATACAGAGAGTTCGAAAATCGGTCAGAATTAGTGTCCGAACTACAAAATAATAGAGGTTCGTTAGTGGTCGGTCAACCTTAAATTACCTGCCTTTTAACAGATGCTGCAAAGAATCGACTGAAGAGTACTCTATGGGCAGGCCTTCTGACTGACGCCAGGGAAGGGCCTCTTCTGACATTACTGGAACATAGAAGAGCTGTCGTTCGACATTCTTCCTGCAGTGGGCGCTACGACAGCAGAACACACCCTCAGTTGACATGATTGACGTCGAAAGTGTCAGGATTTTCAGACGGCAATTCTACAGTCCCCAGTGCAAAAAGTGAATCGACCGGGCTAAACGCGTGCTGGAAATGCGCGAGCATTCAGTTTTCTCCGAAATGCCGCTACTTACGGCCCATTCAATAGCCTCAATATTTTAAAGCCTTTTGATAAAGAGACGCGTAACAAAGGGAGTAGTAGACTTTGAAACGACCGAGTATTAGGAAGTCTCCCTGATCTACCTCTCTCTGTCAGCCACTTCGGTCAATTTCACCACTGGTTGGCTGACAGAGTCGGACAGTCGACTGATGAGCGAGGGAAGAAGGAGTGGGATAAACACAGGGAAACTCATCCCCACGGTACATCAGCGTATTCCACAGTAAAATAGATTTGACGAGCTCAAATCTGTCACGACGCGCTGGAAGTCGTAGGTTGGAGGCCTGCCGGCTGACAGGGTAATTCGGTGCTCGTGTGTGCATGAAGGATGACTCCCCTGCCTCAACCTCCACGACTACTATCACTATGGGTGCACAACCTCCCAGTGTCCCGTCACTGCCACCCACCACCGCAGCAACGACTACCAATCCTCCCACGTCCACCCTCAGTGAGAACACTCCTGACGCTCCGTCAACAACCACCGCCCCCGGCACAAACAATGCAGACTCGATCCTAGCCCGTCCTCATTGGGATTGCACCTTCACATCACGCGTCGGCCTAGTTTGAGACTTTCAAACACATCGCGCTGAGATCGACGACCCAGCGTCAGGAGCCTCAACCCGCCTCCATTGCCCACGCACACTTAGTCATCGCATGGGCCCAATCGGCCACATGCGGTAAATCATCGCAGACTAAACCACATCACCACCCACTTCCCCATCAACACATGCAACGCATCTCAACTCGTCCGACAGGCACGGACTAGGCTCCTCACGTAGGTAGGAGGCGTGTTCTTCAACTTTCCCTCTATATGCCCCGATGGTAATAGAACACGTGTGGGAACTGAGCAGCTCATCTACACTGTACGAAGTCCTGGCGTGTCGTGCGGAAGCCAGGTCGTGTGTGTGTGGCACGCGCAGACGGGGAAGTAAGCCTTGTCAACCGATGCGTCAGATTGTGCACTCGGCCTTCTTGACACCGGGCTCCGGTGAATAAAGGAAGGGGGAGGTGGAAGCAGTGAAAATCCGCCGGCACCATAAACGATGTCGTGCGCGGGTCACCGTCATGTGGGATGACCTGCTTGAGGACATAGGGTGTCAACACATTGACTGCAGCCTAATGTGGCCTTTGTGGCACTCATGTGGAATATTAGTACATTCTGCGGGGGCCGGGCTGTGAGACACATGCGGACGGGCCGCTTTGCTTTGCCAGTCACTGCGCCCGAGGCTGCCTCCGGTCGTTTGAACACTGCTTTGCCATTGGGGGAAGGTTGGTGAAGGAGGCGAGTGCGGTAGATGCTGCGCAAGTCTGTCGCGCTGCACCACCTCCGTGGGGTTCACGGTAGAGACCGCTGTCCGCGAAGGTAAAACTGCCTGTTATCTATACGTGGCCCCTATCTGTACGTGTACGAGCGAAGACATAAAGGCCACAATAACAGAAATGAAAACCAAAGGGATGTCTTATAGGTAGGAGCTGTCATAAGGCTACATTAAGAAGGGACTAGTGGAACCCCAACATTTTAGTGCAAACATTTGAGTCCCAGCACCAAAATCGATTTTCAGGTCTAGAAACACGTGCGTTGCCTACAACCCGGTGCATCTCGGTACGCAGCAGGTGATGGCGTAATATGACTGAAAAATGCTTACCCATTATAACTATACGGCCCGTCGAGAAGAGTTTCAGAGACGTGCTGGAATCCTTCTCGGCTCTGAAGTTCAAACCGGGCGCCAGTTCCGGTTCGTAGCTGTGGCAGGACAAACAGAACAACAAAGGAGGCTCCCAGTCAACAAAGAAGCGAACAAGTGGTAGCAGATTACCTAGATTGGACCTATTCCTGGTGCATTTTGGGACAAACACTGAACAGACATCGCTTCCATGCGCGATGTCCGTCCTTACTGGCTGTTTATGTTCCAGGCCAGCACCAAGGGCTGAACACAGGTCTCTATGGCTGTGGGAACTCTTTGCGCTGGTAGGGGAAGCACACCGATCGTTCTTACGGAACTCACTCGTTCCGTAGTGCCTTATGGGCTCTCTCTCGAGCCCAACTAGCAGCCGCACAGCGGCGCATGATATAGACCGAATGGCATTACCGACAAAGACAAAAGAGACTGGAATGGCCATTTCTGGCTTATTAGCCGTCGTCAGTCAGTCATATCCAACCCCGAAGTGTAGGACACCCGTGGCTCGTGGCCCAGTGGTTAGAGGCGTGGACTTCTAACTAACAGGTCGCGAGTTCGAGCCTCAGGTGTTCCCCACTCCGGGGTTGGGTATGACTGGCTGACGACGGCTAATAAGCCAGAAATGGCCATTCCAGTCTCCCTAGTCTTTATCAGTAATGCCGTTCTGCCTAAATATTTACGTTGTTTGCCAGAGAATGTAGGTAGCAGCCCGTAAAATGCTCCCGTCACACCGTTATATCAGACATGTTTGCTATCCTCCCCCGTATCTACGGGGTGGTCTGCCTGCCACAATTGCTTACCCGGGTTGCTGGAATTGCATTTGCCCGTACCGCCTTCTATCACCAGGGCGGCATAAAAGTACGAATGCTGTGAGCTCTTAGTGGCCTGAGTGGAAAATCGTGGGGAGACCCAGCCCTATCAAGGCTACAGGCATCAACAACAGGAAGGTTGTAGGTTTCTTGTGCTCGACAAAGACTGGTACTACGAGGACAGTGCCGAATTGAGCGTGAAATCGACTACAGTAGGGAGGGCGTGGGGAGTGTATCAGTCTCCTTTTACCCTCCCAATTTTCACCGTCAAGAGGACTGGTAGTGGGCGCAATGGCTGATTGGGCACTTAATCTGGTACGTATGTACCACGAAACACGGCGCCACACAGTTGCTTGAGAAAGTATCCTAAGTTGGCAACCTCACAGACCAACGGGATCGGAGACTGTCGTGAGAGCACATTAATCCTTCCACACAACTGGTTATACAAGACCACATGTCTTAGGGGTGGCGGCGAAAAGCATGAAACATGTCTTAAGTAGGAAATATCACTTAGAAGGAGTAACAGCCTCGAGTCAATCCTCACACATGGTATTATGCCGACTTTTGACTGAGAAAATTTCCGGAACTCAGTATAAGATAGGTACATGCGAAAAGGTCACTACCTAAACCGTGTATCGCACAAGAAGCTTACTTGTTGTATTCATTTCGTGGGGAATTACGTCCTCCGCCCCAAATTTTGCACTTCGGCGCTGAACAGTCTTGCAACCGACGCTCAAGCCATTTTAAGGGGTTAGCCCAGGGCAAGGCCAGTTAATCAGACGCGTAAGTTGGTAGCTAGTTAGGTCTAGTAGAAAAGACCCCAAGCGAACCGAAACTTCAGGGGTTTTAATCAGTAATTCCCTTCTATACCATGTTTTAACTCCGTAGAAGTCCCCTAGTGACGTATGCGCGGATCCCTACCGAGAATACCCCAAAAGGGTCGGAGTTCCAATTGGGAGAAGGGGTTGGATCGACTCAGTCTAAATCAAGGTCAGTTGCCGATAGCATGTGGAGTTTTCCGGGGTTGAATAAGGGAGGGGGGAGAAGACACGTTTTTGAAGGTATGGTCAATGAGTATCCTAGGTGCATCTAACTAAAGGTCACAGAGTAAGAAAATGGTATGCAAGACAGGGAGGGGGGAGGACCGACTAACCTCATGACCTTTGGACGTTCTCTCACCAGCTGGTCCAGTCGCACGCGAAAAGGCAGGCGACAGGTAGCCATGATGTTAACAATGCGGTAGTTGCTGAACCGGCAGGGGAAACCCACCTTGGCTATTCGACGGGCAATACGTCGGGCGCCTTGTCTGGCCTTGGCCAAACTAGACCGGGGGGAGGGGAGGAAGGAAAGAGGAGATAGAGGGAACTCTATAGAGCAGGCATAGGGACGCATAAAAGTTGGCAGCGAGACGGTAACACGCCCGTGGCGGCAGAGGGACAGTGATGGATGGTATGCAGGGAGGGATGGTTACTCTTCTGGACTGTCAACTACACCAAGTGTTTTGCTGCAGATGTGGCAAATCTACTCTGACCCCATCGGACACCCGGATGTCAACTGTGGATCCGTGAGACAGTGCACGGTGCAGAAGCCATCCCCTGATAACCACTTCAGCCGGAAAAAAGATCAAACAAGGGTGGCCGGAGGGTGCGCGCGTGGTCTGGATGCGTTAGCAGGGGGAACCAGCGGTGAGCTGCGGCTTTACGGGAGACTGGCAGTCTGGTCCGATTTCATCTTCAGCCGTCTTGATATTGGTGTAGGGCAAGTCTTTCTCACTATAACCCACTTCACACTCAAGCCATCTTCACCGTTTGCTCACTTCCAACACTAACCTGCTCACCACTTCTGACTACCCATGTCCTGCGCCATGTAGGCCAATGAAGCTAATTCGCAGGCCGCTTTCTCGTTAAACATGCAGTGGGTAATAGTGAGATTCGACAGCCGGCAGGGAAGTTTGAGATGTTATACTCAGTAATTCATCCCATAGGGTGTGCGCAGACCCCAGAAACGTCTAACAACATCAATATGATAATATCGGACAGAAAAATGTTGCCAAAGAGGAATCGGTCTATAATAACTTTCGAAGACCTCTCTAGCGCATTTGGAACCGGCAACCAAGAAAATCTCCGGAAAGTAATAAGGAAATTTCAATGACCCGAACGGGTAATGCTGATGGACAGTTGATTTCATGATGACATGGGTCAAAAAAGTTATACCAGAATCAGAGGCCTTCACGACGATAAATGGACAGAACCAGGACAAGGTCGCCTTTGTGATGTTGACGGATGCCTAGCGAGGGGGTCTATCAGGCATCGACACAAACTATCGAATGGACGGGAAACTATTTAACGTCTACCGTTTGCAGGTCGGTACGGAAGTCTCCAAAAACCAGCATGGAAGACATCCTTAATTCCGACGACTGTGTGCTCAAATGGGCATGCGGCAAAGTCTGCACCCCCTTGTCCTCGAAATCATCCACTTCGGGCAAACCCTCAGTCGGACAGCTTCCGTCTGAACCGTCTCACGCAGATGGTAAAAGTAAGTTAGCGGGAGCACGACACGGAGAAACAGGTCACAGAGTTGACTGGTTTGCTCGACATCTTAACCCCACTGAAAAGATAGCCTTCAAAAGCATATACACGGTGCGAACTTGGTTCCACTGTGGTCGCGCATCAAAGTCATATATGGGCCTGACCGGAAACCAGCAAATCCGTTACAACACGACTGGACTACCCGCGCCGGCAGTCTCCGTCAACATCCGCTATGCACTGCAACCACAGATACAGCTATTACAGGGGCCTCATCAGTCATATGTGCACACACAAAAACGATCGTGGAAACACCACCCTTCATTAACTGATCCACTGCTCATACCCAAGTCAAGCGATTAAACTTGCGTGCGTAGGATGTGACGGGCAGTACATCATGCGTGTGTGTGTGCCTCAAAAACCAGCCACGTGGTAGATGCGCTGGACTAGGGGCTAGATCGGAGTCTGACAGGCGTTATCTGGAATGCCCCCCCCCCACCCCCCATAACAGAATCCCACATTGGGTGCGGCAGCAGGCCTAGCTGCCGGTTCACGCCACGCCTACGGGGATCCGAGCAGCCTCCTTCGTATCCCTTTTGTTGTATGAAATCCTGGTCAGTATATGCTGTGAGCAAAAGGTGTGATGGTACGCGCTAGGGTGCGGGTTCTCGCCATGCCAGCCACCCGCGCTCCCTCTCACCTCCGGTCTTCTTTGACTTGGTCATGACACCGGATCCAGGTGCGAAAGGAGAGAGTGCGGCAGATGCTGGGTAAGTCCGCTATCACTAAAATAACTCACGTGCGAGTCACCGTCCATGCTGTGGAGTTGAAATCGACGTCACCTCATGACTACTCGGTCGACAGGCCCGTTCAGTCTACTGAGGCATGGGAGAGGAGACGATACTAGAGTATCCTTTCTTATGCCAAAGCAGCGTATAGTTTCCCCACGATCGAAAGTCAGGTACGCTTTTAAATTGTCACAATGAGCGAACGCTTATGGCCTAGGTGGTGTCCAACTGACAAGATAAGTCGGTCTTCCTACGGAAAGATGAGCAAAGTTGAATAGGGGGATACTACTTTTGAGTGATGGCTGCAAAGCAGAATGAGGCGAGGCTACAGTTGCAGTTGCCATCTAAGGTTGAAACTCCCGCGAGAGGTGACAACCGCGTGGGCCGCCAACTGCTTAAGTCATGCTTCAGTGGACTCCAGTCAACTAGAAAATGCAGTGACTTTCCCCTTCACACTCAGCGCGGGGATTTTGTCTGGGCAGAGCGCGCAGACGAACACCAACTGCAATGACAGAATCGGAGAATCAAATGGCCGAGTGATTATCAGGGCCGGTAATGAGCAACAGGTCCGATGCGGACGAGAAAGCAAATATCGTATCAAGCACGACCATAAGCGGTGAATGGGCAACCGCTGATTATGATGAGCATGCGGTGACCTGAAGACTGCATCCTACAAATGCTACACTCCTTGTGTGCCGATCATCCTTATCTGCGGCTGGCTCTGGCGATGGGTTCGAGTAGGAATCCGAAATGCTTGGCAAAAATTGTCCCCTTCTCAAATGCCGCCTGAAACCCTCCTTTTCGTTTGCATTGACATAATCACAGTTTAAAAAGTGTATTACACTTATTGTTGCGAGAAATGTGTGCGCTGGATTAGTCTCGCTCTTTCCTGCTTCTATCTCCACGCAAGCAAGTCCGAATCACGCCGATCAAGGATGATGTGAGGCGCAGTTGTCACCGTCTAATGCGTATTAGTCACCTTCTAGACTCGACGTAAAGGTTCACCTTGTTGCGGGGATCTCTACCATCGAACCCACTAGTCTGGTAACCTCATGCAAGTGGTTTTTCCTCTTCGAATAAGTCGATAAGGGTTTGGGTGGGATAAGTACCGGTGATACTATTGAGCGGATGTCACTTCATCCCCTGGTTGTCCCTAGAGCGAAACCCGAAAATGTTGACAAATATGGACATAAACGACCTGAATGCAATATGAATTTAAAGGGAAGGGGGGAAAAAGGAAGAAGGAACTCACGAACTGGCACCGGTACACCATATTTTCCCACTAGACCAAATTGTGGCGACGGTGTACGGTTTCCGCAACCGCATGATAACATGCTGTTGGAAGAAAGGCAAGTTAAATAGAAATTTGAATACTGCATAACGATGGGGAAGGAGAAGAATGTGGGCAAAAAAACCGGCAAAGAAAATTAAACATGGACTGAAGTCGTCAATTGGCTCGGTGTTTGGGGATGCAATATCAAGGTGCGAAGTTGGGGTCGAGTCGCTGGAACTAGTTGCGGACATAGTATAAAAATACTACTGCATTCTGCGAAAAGCTACACCTTGTCACTTTCCCGAGTTTTGAGAACATCAAAATCCTAGAAGTGCACATTTAGAAACTGCTTCCCTTCCCAACGGGGTCTACGCAGTGAGCTGGAGGCAGCTCATGACTTAGTCGTTTGGGATAGTTTGCGGCGCTGCCCTCGTCAGACGGGAGCTGAAAGCGCACTTGTCTCTATCAAATGGCTCTTGTGCCTACTCAGAAAGTGAATTTAAATTCCAGGGAAGTTGTCACCTAGTCCCAATAAGTAGGCTTTGGAAAGCTCGTTTAGCAAACGAAAAAGTGACTGACCGATCGACCGTTTATACGAACGCTTCTGAAGTCTGCAAGGACGATGACGGCATAGGTAAAATAAAATAAGAGGAAAATGAGGTACCAGAACTCGGTAGTTCGACCGCCGTCAACGATAAGGCTCATCATTACCCCCAGAAGTGGGTGCGACAGTAAATTTATAAAGTGATCCAAACTAATGAAGCACCTATATTGCTCTCTCTTCCTACATCCAAGTCATTCCAACGTCGGGACAGAGCCAAGAAGGTCGGAGACAGACGTGGGCGCTGTGGATGACAAAAATAAACAGTCTGACTACGCGTACCACACACACGACCTGGTCCCTGACTCCGCGTTTGCCAGGCCTCGTCCAGGCGGTCTCAGATCGCGCTTAGGCGAGAGTGCCATAACAGACGTACTAATAGGGATTCATTGAAGCCTGGCTCTCAGCCCTGAGTCGAACTTATTTGTCTTATCAGTTGGCTATTAGGATCCGAATACACTACGAAGCCCAAAATGTCCCCTTCAAAGTCGTTCGAACCAGACTGGGACACAAAGATGTCTCAACTATTCAGATCATGGTCACAATGCGTGCGAATGATGGTCGGGTGTTCTCGCAGGCAGTCCTTGCGACTAGATCACTTTATCGTCGCTGCTATTGAGATTCAGTCTTCAACAGCACCACCCCCAGGGCGAAAGTTAGCAGAACGATCTCCAGGGTTGGCTGGCTGTAGGCACTTTGGTCTGACGAGTAAGTAGTCACAGGCCATGCTAGGGTAGTGTCTTAAGGCATGGCTGCGTACCGATCTGGCAAGCCGGTTGTCTGTATAACGATCACAGGCCAAGGTAACATTACATGATGAACGCCACCGGCTATCCAAAAAGTATTCAGTCATCGTTTAGCACAACCTTACGGACCCTAAAATAGTGTGTCGTGGAGTGGGGTGGATAATGGAGAGCTCAACCTTGAATCCAATAAGTACGGAAGACTATCTTTCCAGTAAACCGCCTCACGCCATCGCTGGCCCGTGAGCCACAGCTCCAGCGGGTTTTTCGACGCCCACAGGACAGTGGTCGACGAGTTATGGCTGGATTTGTAAATGACCAGGGGCGCCGAACGGAGTGATTTCCTCCTGTCCAACGATGGCAGGAGTCCAACCCCAAATATATGTGAAATTCGTCTTAAGTCTGAAATGAAAACTATAGTCTAGCCTGCCAGCGTATTGACTGAAACGTAGGTATTGATGGTGCACTTTCGGCTATAACACCCATGTAAGTAATGATGCGGCAAACACATTGGAAGTACTAACAGTGGTGAAAGTATTACTAGTCGCTGTAGCGGCAGCAGTAATCTTTCCAGGATGGGAAACTATGGGCATGCCTCTTTCCAATATATCCAGGCCAGCAAAGTGCACGATGAGCGTACGCCACGTTGGCAAAGGAGCGCGGCAAGACGGATGTGTGTGCAATTCCCTGGCATGCACCTAGGTGAAAGGCCACACACACAAACGCACACACACACAAGTACACGGTTGCATGTACGAGAACTAGCACGCCAGCTGACAGGGAGGTTTTCATTCCCCCCAACAAGCAACAGTACCTGGGAGTCAGGCGTAAAATCACGACAGTCCGTCCATCGTCTCCGATACGGATGGCCACCACTACCTTAGCGCTAGAAACAAAATACAGTGGGCACAAGACTTGTGCAACATCGGCAACACACACACACTGATCAGGCCTTAGTGGCAAGAGTGTGGCAGGGCGATTGAACAGCGCACCCAAGGCATTCACTCAGTGGACACGCGCGGCCCCAGATAAACAACCTGTTCCTAGCTGTAGCCCTTGTCAAAACAGGCTTCACACATTAGCACTTGTAGGCGCCCGGCAAATCTGCCTTCCGGTTGACTTTCCTACTATGTCGTCTACACGTGGGAGTTACGAGGATTCAGTCGTCGCAACGCACGATGGCTATTTTTACCAGACTGTACTAATCGTTTGGTAATGGGTGGAGTGTGTGGGTGTAAACGGAGTCGTTCGTCCAGTCCGGCGGTGCTCCAAAATCCAACAATACAGCTGGCTGACGAAGGCTAATAAGCCAGAAACGACCATCCCTGACTCCCTTTTTTAGAAATTTCCTTTCGAATACAATACTAGTTGCCATGCGATGGCCCGTGGGGCTCTAGATCGAGCCCCAAAAGCACAGCGAGGCGAGTGAGTCCCGCAACCGACTGGTGGGCGTCCACCTACTGATGTTAATATTCCCGATCGAAACCGACAGGACAACGAGCTCTTGGCTCAGTGGCTAGGACGCTGGACTTCTAGCCAACAAGTCGCGGGTTCGAGCCTCGAGGATTGCGCACCTCGGGCTTGGCTGACGGCGACTAACAGGCCAAAAATGGCCATTCTGTCCTCATTGAAAATATATTCCTGACTACAGTTTCATCTACACTTGGGATTATAGGTAGAGCACTACTGTCTGGAGGTCAGCAGCGGCTTCAGTGTATGAAGCGGTTGGGAGAGGGAGAGAGAGGGCGAGATAAAGAGAGAGCGAGAGAAAGTGAGAGTGAGAGAGAGCGAGAGCCAGAGAGCAAACTTAGGCAGGATCTGCTTCATTCCCTCTCTCCTTATTCATCATGTCCCGATGGCAAGAAAAAGTCAAGGTGGCAGATGGACGGAGTGGTTAGGATGACGATAAAAAAACCCCTACACGCACCACACGTGTTCTGCCCCTCACGGGCGCAAGATCGCGAACTACACATAAGAGGGAGCTGTCATTAAGGCTATATAAAAAAGAGCAACTAGAAAGGAACTGAACTACTCCTACAGTTGGTGTCTTTCAGAAAAAGATTTGGTGCGTCGCGATAGTTTAAAAGCGCGTCAGATATAGTGAGGGGCACAAGCGTTGGATCAGCTGAGACAAGTAACTTCAGAGTCGGCCTTAGTCTCGCTTCTCTCCTATGATTCAGAAGTGGCAAGTCGGAGTTACGCCGAATGGAAGTGATGGGATCGGCAAGGTTTGAAGCCCCTATCCAAAACGCGTCACATCTACTTGGTTGGTGTTTAGGGTCTAACGTGACGGTGCAGCCGGTTTTGAGATCATGGACATCTATACTTAATACCACGATTTGGGCACAAGGAAGACGGATGCATTGTTTTACTTAAAGAAAAAATGTCCTAAACGCATTAACGGTGAAAGGTTAGGCTGGGGAATACAGAAAATCAATAAAAGCGAACTGCGACTCGAAAATGAACGAGAACTGAAAGTTTGCAACGGGATCGGCTGAAAGCATGAGCCTAACTGTATAGCTACTGGGACTTATAGTGCCGGAATTCTACCCCACCTGGCGCAAAAAACAGGACGAGAGATCGAGTTTTTTCCGTGGTTCAAATATATCTTGCGGTGGCCTTTTTCTGCAATTCAATAGCAGAGTAACGCCCTAACAAGACTGGAACAAGCTTGACACTTGATTCCAGCGGGAATATTGTGATAGAAAAGACACGCTATAGGACCACAGAGATAAATGAGTGCTAAAGTGACTACTGTCGCGCCGCTGACAACCTCATGTGGACCGTGGGCACAAACCTACAGCAGCTAGTAGGACCGGCGTAGTCCCATCCATTGGCATAAGAAGAGGCCCAGATGTAGTCTAGCATCGTCTACAAAATGCCCGCATAACTGCCAAAATGGTGAGATGCCGCTGGAAAACTCGACACCGACGGATTTTTGACCGCTCTGACCACAGTAACACAGGAGAAAAGATTAACGACCTTAAAGGTGAGTTTGCCTGACTTGCAAGTACGATTGGGGTGAGGTGGAAAGAGGAGAGAAAAATGGACGAGAGGTGAGGAAGAAACGCTTACATTCTGCAGTGCCTTGTACTCCACATTTACACTGGATCTGGCAATCTCCTTCAGGCGCAAATGACACCGCATATTGGCCATGCAGACCACGTTGGTGATAGTGAGGGTCATGGAGGGAACATCTTCGACTATGGAATCATCCTCGCCAACTTGGGTTGGTTTTGACGACTCGTCTTGCGCCTCCGTTGCCTCAGGGTTGGGGCTCGAGAAAAGAGCCTCCTGCTCCTCCGCTACCGGAGTATTTGATGAGGGCGGAACGGAAAAAGAATCGTGGTCGGTGCCAAAATGTCCATAATCATTTGAAAGTGTTCCACTGGGAGTAGAGACACCAAACATGACCTAAACGCAGGAGAAAGTGGAGATGTAGATTAATTATATACTCATTCGATATTCTGGTCAAACCAAAAAAACAGGGACCAGAACAAGTTTGATTTTATGGATCTCGCTCCCCGCCTCTACAGCTGCGCTAGTTAGCCGATATCGTCCATGGCTGCCCAGGAAACACAGAAAAGCGACATTCAGTTAAGTGCCGGACGACAAAAGGTAAAAACAAGAACAGATGGGAAACTAAATCATGATTAATTGCGGGTGAGAAGCGCCATTGGCCCCGGAGGGATGTTGATAGATAATTTTGCGCAGACAACAGCTACCTGCTCAGTAGAGAACAGTCTGATTCACGTCAGGGCGCCAGCATCATATATGGAAAAAGGCCCTAAGTGATAAAGGAGACAAATTCTGATTTTTCCCCGGGGCAAAATCCAGTGCTAGTGAGTGACGATACATATCGTGGTTATCGTCAGAAACAGTGCCTTACAGAAACCTTGCTTTGATATGATGTACAATGTGCTACCAAGTAGATATCAGATTTAGCATGCAGAAGGACAAACCGCATACGGGCACACTGGGCAGTTTGCGCTGCAGGCGTTATCTCTAGTTTCAACTTCCTCATAGCAGGCATCGGAACTCACGAGACATCGAAGTGCTTTGAAATAAAAAAATACTACTTAGAGTAGGTGACCTACCTCATGAAGTGATTGCCGAGAATTTGAAATGGGTTTCCCATTAAAAAAGGACTACTTAACTTGAGTTGTAATATCGACAAGTATGCTGCATAATCCCAAAACGCTTCAGATACACCAAGATGCCGGCCTTTGAATGCGCTTATTTCCAGCCGCGTGTAAAAACCGCACTCGGCAAAAGCAGTACGATTTTTTCCATTGCTTTATGATGTCCTTATAAATCCAAATTGTTATTTTTTTCTTAGAGAGAAGGCGATTGAGAATATCATTTATGGAACCCATCTGATAGTAACCTACGCCTCCTTCCAATTTTATACTCAAATAAAAGGTGTCTTTCAATTTAAACAGGGTTTTTCGACTCCTGACTAATTTTGAGAGCGATCTGTCGTTGCATTTGCGCTCCAACTTTACACTTTACGAGTTGGATGCTTTCCATATAAGAAAAATCACACATTTCGCCATGCTATTAAGGAGATACCATAGCAGGCTCATAAGACTCCGTAACGGGTTTAGGCTATGACATATAAGTCAAAAAGAGCATTAATAAAAGGACACATACGATGTAAGTTGACTGTGCGTTTCACGGTCTTAAAAAATATTACAATTACATACTTCCTGAAACGGACGCACACAGACCGGCCGATCGGACTGAAAACTATCTGAGAACTGAAAACCACTTTAAAATCAAAAGCCTCTTCTCAGAGCATAAAATTTGAAGGTGTGAAAGTACATGAAATAGTATATTTGGGCAAGTATTCTATAAAATAAATTTGAATTTATAAGAGTATCAAAAAGCAGTGGGAAAACGCCCATTACTTAAATAGTTACTCCTTACTGAGTGCGGTTCTAGCAGGCAGTTGAAATAAGTACATTAAAAGCCGGCATTCTGATATGATTGAAATATCGTGGTATTATGCTTACAATTCCACTTAATTAACCCATCCCGACCGAAAATGCATTGCGAAATTTCGGTTAATATTACATTAGATAGGTCTCCCGTAAATGTGGTTGGAAATAGTAACTAGAAGGGAAGAACTTATTGATAATTCATGGATGCCAGCATATTGGCCTACCGTTAGGCCTCTTTCCTAGTCCCCTGTGCTAACCAGACTTTTTTTCAAGAATGACTAATTCGTTTGGATAAAGTGAGGGCAGTAAAATGCAGGATTAAATGAAGTCTCACTCAAACTCAGTGAGTTTCTAACGAATATGATTGGTGCATGTGGTTACAAATATGGTCAGTCAAGAGCTATAGCACTATCGCGTAGGAATTAAACTTGGATTGTGTCCGTTGATAAGTTAGTTCTGGCGCACTGTGTTTGTTTTCCAAAAGGAGGCGAAACGTACTGCAGAAAGAAGACAACGATAGGACATAAATTTTCACAGCCAACAACAAAATACGCGGTTTCCAAAATACTCCCTCCCAGAGTAGCCTTAAAAAGTTCCGACGCATGCTGTCAAGGCGCTGCTGCCTCCCGCGAGGTGTTTTGTACAAATTATTTTAAAAAGTCGATAAAAACTATAGACAATAAGGGGAAGGCTTTAGTACGGCCAACGCTCTAACCACCTGAGCTACGAGGCCCCGCAGGATGAAGCTAGTTGGGTCAATGTGAATTATTCGAACTCCGCCAAAACATCTATGAATTACGTGAGCCTGGTAGTTATCTGGTGGATTGTAGGTGAATTACTTAGGATTTGGTGGATGCCAGACGTTGCAGTAGGTTGGGCGGGTAAGTTGACCCAAATGTGATTCCAATCGCGTCGTCCGGCGGGGTCTCGAAGCTCAGATGGTTAGAGCGTTGGCTGTACTAAAGCCTTCCCCTTACTGTCATGGGTTCGAATCCCACCGAGGCGCAGAGTTTGTCACAGGTGGGTCAATATGAATTATTCAAAATCCGCCAAAACATCTATGAAAACCTATAGAATCAGAATGACGGTGATGCGTTTAAATCATTTGGATTTTACGGATACTGGGCAGACTTGACTGCTTCGGCGACAATATTAGATAGGGTCTGCATTCGGTGCAGCTTGATAAAAAAGGAAAAGGTGAGACTTTTGACCGTCTCCCTATGAGCATACACCCGCAACAAAGGAGATACAAATATAGTTCATATCTGCTTCCCCTTACTTAAGGACAAACGACAAGGTTTAGAGTCGAAACACTTTCAACTTACGGTTGCCCATGCCCTTAACAGGATGAAGACGACCCACAGCCTATTAAGTGTTGCCATGAATTGAAGCACGCACGTTCAGCAGGTTCTCATGTTACGGTCGAGAGAGAATAGCTGCCTTTAACAAAACCCGCTCCTGAAGTACGAAAGGATAACCGACCGCATATTACTTGTGATGCAGCTGTCGCCACTGCCAACACTGAAGGCATACGTCGATCCTGTTGTCGCGAACGACAATGTCCACCGTCTGTCCCAGAACATGGCGGGCGCGAGGGCGACGACTCGCGTGCGAATTAGTTTGTAGTGATGACAGACTTGCGATGCGTCTATCGCAACCCCTCCTTTCTCACCCACCTGAGGGAGGCAGGACCGGGCTCAGTGGTTGACAAGGCTAAACAACCCATCTATGCGCGTCGCGAACACCCGATTCACGCACACAAGAAAATGGCCACTCAGATTCCACCTGAGTGGGAGTACGATAAACGTCACATCTAGAAGCAGCTATTGCTGCCTAGCTCACTGTGCCGAGAGGCTGAGTTATCCCGTCAGTTGGCAGCCTTACATGCCAAGAGTCTTAGCACATGGTGAAATTTCAAAAAAGCATCAGGTTATTTACAATGAGGAATATGCACTAGGTGCTGTGGGGATGAAGTTCCTAGAGTCGACTTCACTCACTCTTGCCCACCTCAGGCACCAGTCCACTGTCCGTGCAGATCAGTCGTCTGGTGCGAGGGTTGGGCGCAAGAGGTCGACAGAACCACGCGTACTACACGCGGTCTGACCCGTATAACACACCAGGTTTCCACACGGAAGATGCTCGTTGATTCTTTCGTATGCTTCACATCTATTATAGCGAGAAGTGCGCTGAGTTCCGATGGAGACAGACTCCCCCCAGAGTTGACCGCACTTTCCCCTTCCTTTTCCCAGGTACCACCCTATTGTTCGAGCCGGTCAATCAACTGATGTTGAGAAAATGCTAAACAGCTCGCCACCACCGTTTGAATCAGGACTTTGGGCGCCTTGCAGCGGAGGGGCCGAGTCGAAAAAACCGACTAGAATCTAAATACGGGTCGGGCTGCAGACGTCACCATCACCATGATCTATGTTCTAACCTTCAATGCGAAGGAGCAAAGAAGGGACGAGCCAAAGCGACCTAAGCGATATCAGAGCCCTTAAATGTTCTTCCGATGCTCAAATAGCCGGGCTCTTAGCATGTAATGTACGGCCGGATGCAAAAAATTTCGGGGCGGCAAGTTAAGGCTGTCGAGGTACAAAAGAAGAGATGTATCATGCTGAGAGACGAATAAAGCCTTATTCGAGGGTACTTCAACATTCTGGCTCTTCTACGAAACTTTCTTCGCACTCGTTCACTCGCGTGTGTGTGGCCGTTTGGCTACGACAAGTCGTTCATCTTAAAATTTAACAATTGACCAGTCTCTCAGGGCAGAAGAACTCGACGTCGCTCCAAATGCTTCAGTCGCCTCCAAAAACTGGAGCCACTGGTTTCAGACGTCTGAAAATTCCATGGCTGCAATCGAAAATCTGGAACCGAATAAATTGAGTCTTAAGACTATGTTTCCGACAGTCTTACACTACACCGGCGAATACTTCAGTTGTGAAGAAGCTGTTTGGTTGCTACGAGACTTCTACTAAAAGCCTAAGGACGAGATCTTAGCTTGCCATCTACTGGCAACATGCAAACAAGAAGGCAGACAAGCCCAGGACCAGCTCGGCCAAAAACTGAGGTCTTCAGCGAAAGACTGCAATTTCAGAACTGCTACGGCAAAATAAAAACGTGACGATGCCGTTAGAGACGCATCATCAGTGGCCTTTCATCAAACCAGATCCGACAGAGATTACTGGGGCTGAAGACTTCAAGCCTTCAAACTACTTTCGATCAGATCAGGTCATCAAAGATAGCAGAAGAACAGACTGCCTTGTAAGAATCCTCCAACGACCTCCTTCTGTCATTACTGAGATGTGCGAAACTCCACCTTAAGTTGTTGGAGTATGTGACTTAATATCTTCCTACACATCCTATAATGAGCGTTTCTTTTGTGGGTATGACAAGCGTCCTCGTTCGAAGTGTCCCGCATGCGGCGTGTTACGCAAGGGGTAGGGTAAAAGAGGAGAACTTATGAAGTGGTTAAATCGCATCACGAAACCGAAAGATACTCTCTTCCTCCACACATCCGTCCATCTTCGCAAAGGCATTGGCTGTTGTACCGGGCTGTCCCTCAAACGCACTGACTAAACTACAGATTAAAGGGACGATTTTTCGGGCTTTGATATATACAGGAAGTTTTGGGCGTCTATCACGAGATACATGTTGGGATAGCGGAAGGGCCGTGCGCATGGGGCATTTAATCCATTTCACCGAATC
>CACRXP010000059.1:451823-471685 GCA_902702965.1 Spirometra erinaceieuropaei
GTCGAGGTGAATGAAATATATAGTTTAGTTTGTTTAGGGTAGTAAGCGATGTCATCCATGATCCTATTGAAGACAGCACAAATGAAATTCAAGTTCAATCGAACATGTTATTAAATATTGCCGGCCACACGTACATTTAACAGAAAAAAGTACTCGACAGTATAAGCCGATGCCCGAGCACACTCATTTGTTTGATGGATGTGGGTCGCCCTTCAGATGGTCTTTCTCATGTACAGTTGAGGTTTTAAGTATAAAAATGTAAATTCAGCACAAAATAATGGCAATCGTGTGAGTTGCGGGAACAGTTTTCATCAAACATGCGCTACATAGGAAATGAAGTCAGGAAATAAGGTTCACGGCTGGACGTAGATAATCCTGCAATGAGAGTCGTCGTCTATCAGAATTCAAGTCATACGACAGAAGTTTGAATACAACTGTTAAGTTAGATGCAACTCTTTCAATTGTAAGTGAGTTTTACGGCCCAACTACCTGTAGACTGACAGGAAAACTTCCGTTGGCCTAGATACTAACATTCGCGTTTGACCTTTTGCCGATGATGCCGCAGATGTGTCATGTTGGTAAACTCGAAGAATCCTTCAAATTTAAGCAAACACTCATGTGTACGGATAATGAGGGATGTCCACAGCAGGTTGTACATAATTTATCTATAGGATGTGGGGACAAAATGAACATGACTGAGTCCTAAAACCATCCGCCAGTTTTGTCGAACGTCGTTGCACCTTCTCGACGGGTTCATTCTCTTCTTCATCCAGGGCATCCCTGCTGGCATTCCGCATTCCAAATACGGCCTAACGAAAATACCAAACATCTGCGCGAAGAGTACGGGAGGAAAGGCTATTAGAGCACGTCTAATCCGATGCAGGATCTTTTGTTGCCTTTCAGACGGATCTTTTGCAATGCTCGGAGGACAGCAAGTTTGAACTTGTCCAGCTACCTAGGCTTTTGTGAGTACCCACTTCTTTTAGTGGAATCCCGTTTGCAGTGTACAGGTGTTTTGGGAAACGTCTCCGACCATATTCCAGCGAAAGATTATAAATTTGAGTACATTTAACGCTAGGAGCCACTTGTTGGACCATGCAGCCAGTTTATCAACATATTCTCGCAGTTTCTGAACGTCGTCAGTAGAGACGGCTGTTATCCAGACCTCTAGATCACCTGCAAACATGATGACATCACGGTCAAGGTCTTCAGTACAGTCGTTCATATAGATAAGGAAGAGGAAAGGACCTGAGACTGAACCCCAGGTAAAGCCACTTTCTAATGGTAACTATTCGGATACAGTGGCGCCGACGATTACCCTTTGCAGCCTACATAACAGGAAACTTTTAAACCCATTCAGAAATGTCGTTATAAATCCCAAATTATCGAATCGTTTGTAGAAGTCGCCCGTGAGGCACGATATCAAATGTCTTTTTGAAGTCGAAAAAAATGTTATTACGTGGCCGGTCCTGGGACAAAAGACCCACTGCCATGGCTAGAAACGCTGGAATCATTTACCGGATATGGTACAGTGGCGGACAGAGGAGACGCGGATGACCGAGCACTCAGTAGTACTGAGGAGGAAAGACGCTAGCTCTCAGATGGCGGCTCATTCCACGAGACATGACCATATTTTCAGGTTTCGTAAGGCCAAAATCCGCACAAGGGGTGACAACAGAGTGAGCCGTATGCAGACCAAATCGTGCTTCTGAGGCCTGCAATCCATCAACAAGCGCACTGACCTTCCATTACCATATTTGGTGCTGAGACGGCCTCTGGGCAGGAATATCAGTCACATTGGGAGGATGAGGGTGGGCAACAATCCGAGTGACAGGGAGCCAAATCGCTGACTAATCATCGTGGTAACATTTAATACGAATGACAAAGTTACGGCAATTAACGTCTCGGACGAAGACTGACAAGCCATTTTCGCATTAATTAGACCCCCAGCGGTGATCGTGAGTACTGCAGATTATTGTACGTATAAGGTCCCCCGACAGCTGGGTACTTAAAATAATGCAGTCTGTGTGCCTCTACAGTCCCTATCTACAACCGTCTCTGAGGAATGACTTCGAAAGAGGATCCGAAAAGGCTGGCCAGTTAACTTCCCGCGTCAGGGATCGCTTCTTATTCTTCTTCTTCTTCTTCTTCTTCTTCTTCTTCTTCTTCTGACCTTCTCACTGTCATATGTGACGATCGATAAAGCACGATATGATCTTCGAGTGTAGCACCATGGGCAAAGTATTTGAACAGAACTCTGCACCAAATGGCTTAGATGGACGATTAAATTCTCGGTAGCTTTTTTGGGAGATTCAACCGACCCTGACTATAGTACATAATACAGTCGTACAGATCATGACTGAAGAATTACATAGAAATGGCGGTAGGAATAAAGGGATTTCCTACAGAAGTGACGCACGAGGGCAATTTGTTCGATGGTATGCAGGGACTCTATCCTGAGTATAATTCTCCCATTTACGAGCAGGGCCAAAGATGACTGTGAATTCCAGCATAACGAAATTCCCAGGCGTTGTTGAGCTCAAGTTTGCGAGGAGGTACATAAGTGGATGCCAATGACGTCAAGCCTAAAAAACCAACACAGTACGTCCCTGAACTGATAGACGAGATGATCAGCATTTGCAGAAAATGCATCGAAAACCCTCCGCCGAAGAAATGTAGTGCTTGTAGACGTAGAAATTCCATGAGAAAATGCATTTTCCGAATAATTCAGGTATTCGATAAGACACGGCACTCTAATTATTAGGTGCCAATGGCCTTTCTTCCGCTCAAACAATATGACGATCTCTCCGCCTGGTAATTGAACATCTATTCCATGATTATTACAGAAGATTTCCAGAGTTCCCTGGGGTAGCAGCATATCGCCGAAAATATATTAACGCACACTTTTTCAAGAATTTCGAGGTCAGGGTATGATAGCACACTCATACTACACTTTCATATTGACGCCAAAGTGTATGCTTCATCAAGGGACTACCGACAGGGCGTGGTTCGAAAATGCGGCCTCTGGTAGGCAAGACCACGTCCTATTAATTAATTTACGAGGTCATTCATGCATTTGTTTTTGTATGTCTTGGTCCTTCAAATGTCTTGTGAAAACTGGATAACTAAGTAATTGGGCCTGGATACTCGCGAACACAAGACATGTGAGGTAGGTATAGGAGATCAACCATCTTAATGTTAGAACACACACCGTATAAACTGTACGGAGCAAGTTGAGAAATTATTATGTCCGAAGACTTGTATTGATGATATGTAAAATCTATACATGAGAACAGGTGTTGATATAACGCTTTCCTCTATCAAATCAATAAACCTAACCACATATTGGAGTGAAAATGCGATTACCAGATAATGTGTTAAAGGCAAAGGAGTTCACTGGAATGGTTTTTTGAGATTTAGAGGTTCGACTAGCGATTTCAGCCATCCACCTTCAGAGCCTGCACAGCCCCATGCACAGTTCTCACATTATAGCTCATTTCGCCTAATTCCCAGCCTGCCAGTTTCGAATATGGGGTTAAACTAAAAAACCATTAAACTCGATAGGTGGGAAAGAAATATCTGGAAGGGGGGTGGAACCAAAAAAAACCGCTCAACCGGATAAGTGGGAGAGAAACGTTTGAAAGAGGGACTATTCTCTCATGAGGAGAGAAGCGGCAGTTGTATCATGGGGGACTGAACTGCATGGTTGAGCAAACGACAACTGGAATACTTTCAGTTCCTTACTCAAGGAGATTGTTTATTCCAATTGTCCTCTCAGAAGAAATCAGTCACAAACCGCCCAAAATGGGTAAACTCGGACTTAAAGGCCTTTTTCAGAAAAAGGAATCGTCTGTGGAGGCGTTACAGACTTAGTGGCTCCGAAGAACACTTACAGGAATATAAGCGGCAACGAAACGTTTGTAAAAGTGAGGCATCAAATCTGCGAAGGAAGTTTGAACTGAACATACTTCGAAATTCGTTGGAGCGTCCGAAAATTCCATATGGTTATCTACAAAGTACCAAAAGGACTCAGGAGCTTTTCCCTGCCCTAAGGTCTGCAGGTGGAAAAGTGGAGACTGATGACCAGGTTAAAGCGTCCCTCCTTTGTAAATTCTTTCAGTCCGTGTTCACCCGAGAATCTAGTTCTGTATTTGTCCATCCATCCGTTCGCCAACCAATCTCTCCTCATAGTACTCTTCAACCTTCTACCCCTTCCCTACCCTCCTTAACCGAGGAACCATAGTTAGGGCCGAGCTACTCCAGCTGAAAACGTTCAGGTCGCATGGTCCAGATAGAAGTCCCGCACCAGCACTTCGCGAACCTGTTAATGAACTGTGCAAGCCCTTATCCGCAATATTTCAAAAGTCGTTTGAAGACGGCGAGCTCCCGGAAGAATGGAAAGGCACGCATTACTCCGGGCCATAAAGGAGGATCAAGACTCGACTGCGGTAATTATCATCCCGTCAGTCTTACTTTCATCGCGTGTAAAATAATGGAACGCATTAAAAAGACACATGGTGAACTACCTGGAAAAGAACAAAATATTGTGTGATGCCCAACATGACTTTCTTCCAGGGCGCTCCTGCCTAACGAGTGTTCTTTACTCGCACGAGAAATGGACACGAGCTACCGATAAGGATTTTCCAGTGAATGTCATATTTTTTGACTTCAGGAAAGCCTTTGGCAGTGTCCCGCATAGGCTCCTTTTACAGAGGGTCTGGGATGTAGGAATTTAAGGGAGAATTTTTAAATGGATCAGGGGTTTTCTGTCCCCCAGAGAACAAAGAATCCTCGTTGGTATCTCCTCCATGGAATGGGCAAAGGTGGAAAGCGGTGTTCCACAGGATTCTGCTTTAGGCCCAGTACTCCTCCTGATTTATGTTAATGACCGCTTTAGCGAAGTGAATCGCGAGGCCCTCGTGTTCGCGGATGACATAAAAATATGGAATGAAGTCAATTGCGATGATGATGCAGATCAGTTGCAGTCGAACATCGAGAACTTGTGTGTTTGGTCTAACTGATGCTTTTTAAAGTTTAACGTTTCTAAATGCGTGGTCTTGCACCTGAACACCACCGAAATACCTTTACCAAACACCCGTAATATATTAACGGAACGGCATTAGAAACTGTAGAAAGACATAGAGATCGGGGTGTATGGACGACCACAAATCTATCACCATCAGAACACTGTAGAAAGATAGTCCAGAAGGCAACTAGTACTCTACACTAGATCAGACGTGCATTTAAAATATTTCCTCCCGAACTCTTCGAAAGAAGCTTTGGTGTCTTCGTTAGACCTCATCTGGAGTATGGAATGCCAGCAGCTTCACCATGGATGAGAAAGAATATCGACTTACTCGAGCGACAAAATTGGTCGACGGTCTAAAGCCTTTGTCATATGAGGGGAGGCTGAATTTGATTGGCTTATTCCCTCTCTCTTATAAACAACTAAATTGCAGTCTACTCTGGACATTCTGGATTTTTCGCGGCCAAGTTTGCTCATTAAGCACGGAGGGCTTCTTACAGTTTTCCCATACAAATTAATTAGGCCGTCATGCCTACAAAGTCAAGAGTGAGCGCACGCGCTTAGACGGTAGAAAGTTTTCATTACGCCAGCGGGTCGTCCGACCGTGGAACTCGCTTCCAAGCGAGATGGTGACGGCTGACACAATTTGCATGTTTAAAAGAAAACTTGCTCGCCTAATTTTCGACAGAAATCGGCTTTTACTGCATGACTACCTACAGCCAGTTTTGTCAAACACTGTCATATACAATCAGTCCGCACTAATTTACAGTGAACTAACGCACTTCCTTATCATTACGATTGTAATGTTACCCGATCACACTGTAAATACCTGCAATTTTGTTTTGAGTGCGAATCCGCTAAATCAATGTACATAAATAGGGTTATCAATGGCTCTGACTCTAACCCTCCAAATATATACACATACACATACACCGAGTCTTGTGTCGCCCCCTGCCCTCGTTGATCGTGTAGATAGTTAGAAGACCCGATTTTTTCACGTCTTCACTGTCTCCGGTCAGAAAGGTCCATAAAATCCGATAAAGAGGAACGTATATGGGAGGTTAACTGTCACGAGGACATCCCAAATTTCTGCATCAGTCATGATATGCGATCATCGCCTTAGTCCACAATCACAATGGAGTCAAAGCAGAAGATGCGTCTCACTTTCACAACAGGATTGTCATCTCCGACTCTGAGCCCAACCTTCGGACGGCTAAGCGATGTTTATTCATTTGCACTTGTAACGGTCTAGCTCAGAATACACGCGCTTATATACAGACGAACAAGTGGCAGCAGCTAATTATCTTAAGGTAGTGTCTTATTGCGCCTGCATGTGCCGTGATGGGTTGGGGCAAGCCAGCAGAGAGGGTCATGTGACTTACCACTCCTTTTCTATTCCGTAAAATGGCTCAGCAGCATTTTTACGTTTGCTTACTTCAAACACTGGATATCTCATTCAAAATTAGTAATTAGTACACTAATCCTCGCTTTTGTAATAATTAACCAACTTACTCGTATTAATTCAGTAATCATATTTTCCTCGACAGCTTTCGAGAACTCGCTTTTCACACCAGCGTAGACCAACTTGTGTGCGGTGTTAAAATTGGACCGAGTAAAAGGTTTTACCAAGAAATATGGCTCTTCAAAGGGACCACCATATCATACAATCTAGGGTCGTCTTTCCTCAAGTAATCAGCTTTCAATACCAAATTAATCCTTACTTCTAAACCCAACGAACGCTTGACACGCCATTCTGACCTCATCCCCAGAACAGACAAAAGTACCGGGTTTTTCAAAATGATTCCCATCTACTGTGTTAGGCGACTTGGAGCGGCGTGATTAGTGAGTTTAAAGGTTAGTCGCGTCTCCTCTTATCTGGACCATAGAAAAACCTGTTTTTCGCCGACTGTTATGATTCAGCATCAAAAACAATTACCCGGGATTCTTCCAAGGGGGCTAAACTATGCACCAATAACCAGTTTTCCCGTAGCGAACACGAATCTTCCAAATTAGTCTTCAAAGAGAAAACGGAAAAAAATCGGCAGAATTGGAGTTAGGAATTTTTCTAAATGCTGTGTGGTTCATGGCCGTTGTAATAACTCTATTTCTCCCAAAACTGCAGTTCCAACTTTTTGATGATTAATCAGTAAGCAGAGCTTACTGAATTGCTGACATCATCAAGATCATAACGGTCACACCTACTGATATAAATGCCTTTTTCGCAGCCATCAGCACGGGCAGTACGGCACCGTCACATTTTACAGTTTGCACTCAAAAAAGTTCACAGTTCTATAAAGAGAAGAGAAGTGAGATCCCTTTTTCAACCTTTACCGTTGAGTGAAAGTGAATTCACACTCCTCCTAATTCATCTGGTCGCTTTTAACATCATCTGGTATCTAGAACGCAAACTGGTTATGAGGAGATCAAAAAGGTAGCTGTGACCGGTTCGCATCCCATAGTTGCCGATAATTTGTGAAAATACAAACATTTCTTGGCATAACGCGAAATCATATGTATTTCGTCCGTAAGTGGAAAGGCCAATGTGTAGAATAAAATGTCTAAACTGGTTTTCATTAAAGTGTGAAAGCTTCGGCTATATGCTATTTAAAAGAAGCGGCGGAGCACGCCTCACTTTCTAACGGCATGGCTAAACATTTAGGGAAAAAGAACATTAACAACTGACAAACGTGACGTGATCTGCGATTAAAGGGTTTGAATTCTTTTTAGTGAGGGATATTTTCTCACAGTCTGCCAGTAGAAATGTCCTAATTGACAACATTACGAACTATGCCAAGTTCGTTTATTGCAACTCCCTATCTTCTGCGCCCAAAAGATGAGTCATGAAACTCTGCGAGAGCGTAGTCTAGAACACATTCGGCCAGCAACGCGAGTCAGAACTATGGACATCTGGACTATCTGTACTAAACAAGAGCATGTTGTTCGCACTTCGACAGTAGAGCGCCCAACTAGAAATCGGGGGATGGGCCTGTCGATTAAATCTCTCTTTTGATGCATGTTGGCCAGTTGCGCGAATCTCCCAGTTCGCACTGTTTGCCAGTAGAAATGCTCCAAATGTTGGAAACGCTGCTAATTTTATCTTACCTCAAATTCAAGCTTCTGGTTGATGACAGTTCGACCGTCAATTCTGACGATGTCCACCTTGTGGCACACAGTAAGGTGCAACAGGCCCGGTGACTTGCGCGCGCTTTAGTTTATAATGATAGCAGACTTGCGAAGCATCTACAACACTCTCTCCTCCCCCCCCCCCACCTAGACCCGGTGCCAAGACAGAGTCGAGAAGACGGGGGCGGGGGAGGGCGCAAGTAGCTGGCCCGGTCGGACCTGCATCTGGGCGTGCGACAACACCCTCTGGTCTACAACATACACTTGGCCAACAACAACACCAACAGGGGTCAGAAGGACGAAAATGACTGGGCAGCCTTGCCCACAACCTCTATACCCAACGGGAGCGCAGGTGCAGCTACCAGCAGGGAACAAGGTGTCAGAGAACTGCCAGCGCACACTGAACTGCGGGGGCCATGGGTTGCTGATACTGGCATAGCACACACTTTCAGGCTTTTTGGCCTAGAGGGGCGACACGTGCCCCTGCATTTAGCCTGAATAGTCATCCTTCAAGGTTGGGTAACCAAACAGTCGTCGACTGAGAGGCACTACCCATAAAGCACACGCACTTTTCTCACATGCATGAGAGTGTCGCAGATCGGTTGAGGGGGGGCCGTGACATCCTGGCTTTCGGCCCACCGGTACGCCACTCCACACAGCTGGGAAGACTGTGTGGACTGAGTTGGGGTGTCGGTCGGTTGCCTTCCGAACCACGGCACTGGACGCACCGCACTCGTCTCAGACTCCGATCACACAGGCAACGGGCGAACTGCATGGAGGAGTCAAGAAGCACACTCCCCACTTGCGTGGGAGGTGGCAGTCGGGTGCTGGTAGTGGGTGATGATGCTGTGTGATGTAGGTAGGGGAAGATGTGATAGGGTGGTTTTGCCGGTGGTTGGCTACCGCAGGTTTTCGTGAATGCGAATGTGACCTAATAGACCCATGCGGTAGGTGAATGTGCGGATATAGAAGCAGCTGACACGTGAATACGTTGGGCAAAAATCAAGTTATTCTCCATCCTTGGCGAGCAAAGCATCGTTGATGTAAAACTGAAGGCTGACAGAACTACCCGCGAACGAAGATATACTGTTTCAAAAATGAGCAAAATTTACGAGCGACAGGGTACTTAACATAAAAAGTGTATGAACTTCAGTTAGGAACATGACTGCGATTAGGTCTTTCTTAGGTAGTAGTGTTGTTTCGCTGCTGGAGGCTTCAGGGAATAACGAATTCCGTTGAATCAGATGATTTGCTCTGGCTGTGTAGATAGCGACATTTACTTGTGCTTCGGTAGTTACAGGGTCATTGTTGCGAAATTGACTTGCAGACCATTGTGCGCGCGATCTAGTGCTTATTTTTATAAGTGGCCTTGTTTAATTTCCGAGGGAAGTAATGTGCGAACGTGAAGCAAATCTTTCGAAACAGAGCTTTTCAGGCACGGTCCAAAGCTTAATATGAATATCTGAGCGGAAATCCATGAGCTACTGCGCAATCGCCACCTGATATTCACAAACCGCCAACAGGCAGCCAGTAGTATAGAATTGTGCAGTGATTTACCGCTCTAACAACACAACAAGACAAGTTGAAACTGGAGTTTATATACCAGAAAACACACAGGAAAGCTGGGGGACCCACTGACCAGCCGAACCCCTCGCAGGTGCGTCAAGCAGCGGCATAAGATCGGCGAAACACGCTTGTCTGGGCTTTTAGCTAATACCGGTTTCGTTAGTATGGTAAATCATTGTAAAAGTCTGGTTACTGTTCTGAGTTTACGAACTCGTGCAGGAGTTCATCGTCAGAGAAAGTGGCGAAAACAGAACAGGCGACAATTATATGGTGTGATCGCCAATCATTGGTCGATTGCTCAGGACTGGAGGTAACCGCGCAGGACTCTGTACGTCGACGCCAGTTCGATAAATCGATTGACTGAGTTCTCATTCGAGGTCCGGGCTTCAATAAATTCTCGGCCTGTTCTGTTTCCTGCGTGAGCGACTATTTTGATGGCTACGAAGCTAAACTCGTGACCCATTTCGTGGGTGTGGGCGGCCACCTGTGAAAATGAGTCAACTCGTCACACAGCCAGCTTGTGTTCGTGTATGCGCGATCCGGACATGCGTCCAGTCCGGCCTGTGCAGTTACAAGGACAGTTTTGGCACAAGATGGGATATACTACCACAGACTGCTCCCCGGGATTTCGCCCGTGCTTGACCAGTCTTCTCCTTCACTTATAAAAGCACCTGGAATTCGAACTCTCGCTTCCATATTGTTTTTTGTTTTGCGTGATTCGCATGAACACTTAAGGAAAAATATGGAAAAAGAAACACTAAATTCCAACTAATAAAACCGAGTACGGTACTCAAAAAACGCACTTGACACGAAAAATTGGAGACGAACAAGGAAAAAAAACTTAATAAGTTTCAGGCATTTCGACGCCCGTGTGCCACAGTCTGACAGCAATATATTTTTGTCCTAAGAACATCAATATACCGACTGCTTACGATTTTAAAAACTCTTTTCGATTCCCGAATAATTTGAGCCTGAGCTGTTGATGCATTTGCTTTAAGGGTTTGCAGCCTACAAACTATAAGCACGCGCTACTCTATGCCATTAAAAATATAGGGCTCGTTAAACTTAGATACTTTAATGGACATTTCAAGGTCTTGGAAAATCTCATACTTGCTGACTTTATAAAGCCGAAATATACGAACATTTCCGTCAAATGTTAAATTTAAAGAAGACGTGAAATGCTACTAACAGGGTGCAAGGAAGGCTATTTTGTGCGTGTTTTCTGCAGAATAGACGTTAATTTATAAGGGTATTGAAAAGTCGTGAAAAACCCCATATTACTCAAAGAAATCACTTTTATCGAGTGCGGTCTTTGTCGGCGGCCGAAAATAAGTGCACACAGAAGCTGGCATTCTGGTGTGACTGAAATACCTTGGGATTAGGCTACACGATAATTATAATTACACACCCACTGAAGTAATCCTTTATTAGTGAAAAAAAACATTGGGGAATTTTGATAAACTTTTCATGAAATTGGTCACTGACTGCAGTTTGTGGTAAAATAACGGTCTTCTCTTAAAAATAGAGAACGCTGAATATCTTACTGAGTAAGAAATCGTCCAAGTGGTTTTAGCAGCTATGCGCACACTTCCACCACTTTGACTAGGCAAAACAGGCTGGTCAATAAAGGTTCTTTTCACTCCATGAGTAACTGCGCGCTCAGGTCTCTGGATATTTTTCTGAAACTATAACACTTTTCAACAGAACGAGGCATGAAATATTTTGAACCACAGGCAAAACGCTGAAAACAGTCGTATTTCCCGCGCGGACTCGCCTGACAGCCGAAATACACAAAAAAGGGTTTGAATGGTTTAGCTGGGAGACAATATTGTCGATAGAGCTAAAAACAGTACGACGGACCATCCCAGGGCTTGAGGCCTTGTTCAGTCGGCCGTAAATCAACCCCAGACTCGTAGACTCGAGATTTGGACACCGTTTATCCGTTCGGAAGAGTAACTCCAGTTTTTTTTGCTGAAAGAGTGTTTCGAGGCCGTTTTTTCCAAGAATCGGGTCAAAAAGCGTACGGAAGGGTCCTGTTCGACAATCCAAATTTTTACAGTAGGTGGGCTAACTCATGAAATGTCAACCGAAATTCCTAAATGGGTTTTCGTTTTGAAAAGATTAATTAAGTAGGGTTGTAAGAATAATCAGTCTGCAGTCTAATTCTATAAGAATTCAGTTACCTCAGGATGCCGGCTTTCGAGTGAACTTCCTTCCGGCTGTATGCAAAAACTACACTCTGTAAAAAAGCGACTACTTCAGTAGCATGCATTTTTCTCATTGATTTTCGATGCCTCTCAAAGTCTAATTATATTTCATGGAAAACAGACATGAAAATATTCATTCTTTTGCTCCTTTGGTACAAAATCTCGTCTTTTTCCAATCTTATACTCGAAGGAAGGGTATAATTTGGTTTTCAAAAACCTCTCCAATTCCCAAATAATTTTGAACCCGACCTGCTCTTACACTTGGATTCAGGGTTTCCAAACCACAAGCCGTATATTTTCCGCGTACGGAAAACCGCACATTTCTCTACGGTGTTAAGGGGACCATATAGGGTTCATAAAATTAAGCAGTGGATTTGAGCAATATTGTTAACTTTACAAGCCAAATTGGTAAATGCAGAGACATGATTATTTATGATCGGCCATTTTACAGTATTTGAAAGTCCCACAACTGGAAAGTTTGTTAAAACCGATTTCTGTCCCTTCTTCAAATATAAAATTAGAAGAAGACGTAATTTTCTACCAGATGGGCAAAAGAGTGAATATTGTCATGCATGTTTTCAATGAAATATAATTGAACTTTTAGAGGCATCGAAAATCAATAAGAAAAGTCCATGCTACTTGAGTAGCCATTTTTTACGGAATGTAGTTTTTGCATGCAGTCGGAAGGAAGTTCATTCGAAAGCCGGCATCCTGAGGTAACTGAAATAACAAAAAAATTATGTTGCAGGCTGACTAGTTCTACAACCCTATTTAATTAATCTTTTCGGACCGAGAACGCATTTCGTAATTTCGGTTGACATTTCATGAGTTAGCCCACCTACTGTACCTCTAAGGGCATGGAGAGAAGGTAAAAGCGTTTTATATAAGCAGTATGGCGGCGATAAGGAAGCCGGTGGCCAGTAATTTCAAAAACAAGTGCATACAAGTATGTAGACAACGTCCTTTGACCATTTGTAGGCGGGTAGTTTTTTTGCTTCTCCGACCACTCACATTACGGTTGCATATAGAATACGGAACTGCCTTCAATAATATGTCTAGGGGAAATCACCTGAGCCGAACGCACGTTTTTAATTAATCATCGCCGGGCCTAATTAAGTAGTATGTCGTGTGTCCACACGTCCTCTGTCCGTGAGTTGGGTGCACGCAGCCGTGTCTGTGTGTGCATGCACGCGCCTGGTTGGGTTTCCTTGCCGAGTTGTCAGGGTAGGCTGGCCGGGTAGCCACATTGCCTAGACGCTTTCATCAACGAGGGAGGTAAAAGGCTATGCCATCCATCTCACGCCACGCAGTTAGGCCGTTTTCACTGGCCTGCGTGGTAAGTAATCGTCAATTAGCGTGCTGAAATGCCCTCAAACGCGGTACTAGCGGAGGACCGAGAACTGCAATGAACTCTGCACCAATGGCGAAACAATTTTTGGGTTTACCACATAGTAATTAGTAGATTTATTGTTAAGCGTCTAGGGGGCCCTGTCAAAGGAAGCCGCCACCGGTCGGTCACATGAACGTTTCTGGTGGAAACGTAGAGGGCTCAACGTCAAGTTGTAGGTCACGTGATCGCGTGGGTAACGTGTCGAGAAAAAGCGCTCATGTCCGTCCCACCCACCTTGAAATTGTTTCAAGGTTAAGATTAGGATCAAAGTTAGGGTTTAGAGGTGGCTACTGACGAAGGCGCCTGGAGGTCTGCGGTCCCACCTCCGGTACGGCTCTCCCGAACTGCATTTGGGAGCGTAATTCAAGCACTGGTACTTTTCAGAAGCTTGTCTAGGCATAGCAGCAACATGCCCATACTGGCTGTTTATGCCAGAAAGGAATTTTCACACAGTTTTGGCCCAACTCACCTCCCTAAACCGTGAATTATGGAATTGACACGATAGGGTACGCGTGGATAGCTTACTTCAATTGAATGGAGGAGAATATGCGCATCCCAGGTTCATGTTTAAAAGAAGACGAAGGCGCGATCACTGGGAGAGTAGTTTTATTGGCCTGAGCTTTCGAACTTGAACTGGAGGCGACCCACTATCTCAAGTCGCCACTCACACGCTGGAGGAAGGCCATGAGTTCGACTTCGCCAACACGCGGATATTGGCGCGATCCGGCAACAAGACCGGACGAGAACTGTTGGAGACGTCGGTGTCGGACACCAAATCTATCAACAGACACATCGATTTGCCTGCGTGTTATCACGCGCTCCGCCCACGCAGACAGGTGGCGCAGCTCACATCGCCGCGAAGTACAAACGCCGTCACCACGCCGGGGGACCATCGTGGAACAGGCGGCACAAACCAGACCTAGCCATGGACGTAGCTCCCCCCGCATGGAACTGCGATATAAATTTTCATACGCTGCTGCACTCTAGCAGTCTCTGACGATGAACTCCGGTTGGAGTTAGAAAGCTCAGGCCAATAAAACTACTGTCTCAGTGATCGTGCCTTCGTCTTCTTCTAAGCTTACTTCAATATTTTCTCAAAACACTGTTCACGAGTTTTGTTTACAAACTAACATCATTCTCAAAGAGGATTGGAGAACGCAATGCCACGTGTCCGCAGAAAACTTGGACTGCATTTCCACACATTGGCCTGATTCAACTCCTTCACGGTTTTTGGAAATACGCCCGCAAACCCTGGATTTCAGCGGAGGGGGAAGGTGCGGTCAGAAGACCTAGGTGGGCACTCCACGAGACACTGTTGAAGTAGTCCCGCACAACACAAACACAATATGATCAGAAGACGCCTTCATCGATCAAGGGAGTTCCTCCGATCCCCCCACCCCTCCTTGCCGGTCGGCAGCATTGAAGCAAGGCTCCCACAGCGCGGTACGGCCCAAAATGGTATTTTGTTAGCATTTTGTGGATATCATTCTTCGAGGTGCTGCATTTTTGGGCCTAAGTGCGTAACTTACCAGTATTCGGTAGATCACAAATAGCGCCTGTTCTTTAAATATTTCGGACCCCACTTCGAACTAAGCTTTAAGTGACCGACCTCCTGTCCAGTTGTTTAACGTCAAAAGTTCCCACGACCTTACCACACTTTCGACCACATTCCATATGACGAGCAACCAATTCTATCCCTTAATCGGTGGTTAGTTTCGCCACATTTGGTTTCTCCGCTATTATCGGCAGGCTAAGTAAATGACAATGCTACAAAAAACACCGAAGGTATGACCTTGATCTCAAAAGCTGTTAACCTTACCGATGCACATTAAAGGCGACGCAGAAGTCCAGTCGACTAGGGTCAGCGGCCTGGTTAGTTGGCAGGCATTTGCCGAAAGGACTAAAACGCAGGCGTGCTCTCAGCGCAGAGACTCATAAACATCGGAATGGGAATGGGAAAGACGCAGGTCCAATTGTATTCTGTAACGCTTCATGTTTCCACAACCAAACCACATGCCCATCAGAAGCGCACATTGAGTGTGTAAGCAAAGTGTTTCTTAAAAGTACGAAGTAGTGGGAAGATTTTCTATTCCCTGTAGTCAGGAGAAGTCGGTGTTGTTGTAGACATATTAATAGTTTCTCTGCTGATGTCGTTACTCTGATTGCTCAACCAGCAGGAAATTTAGCTGTTGAGGGTAAGGAAAGCAGTCGGCGGGTAGTATGTGCTGGTGATGGTTGGCCCTGTCTTCATCTGAAAGTTGCTCATTCATTGGAAGTAACGCTGAGCTCGGATGGTGATGATGGTGGTCATTGTGAAATGTGATTATAAAATAACTAAGCACTCCTAGTAAGATCGTTCCTCACGTTCTAGCCTCAGCCTTGCTTCGTTGATCCTGTAGGGCTAATATATAGGTGGTGGTCGTGGCTGTTAGGCATCAAAATGATATAGGCGCGTGGGCCACAGTCCTCTGGTCGTGCAGAAACGCAGTTAGGCCGCGGCTAGCTCCCCACGACTACTGTGCCAAGTGTTTCTATGTCCACATCCCTCCGGCGTACTAATTTAAAATTCCAGACCTGGACCGAACGGTGGCTGAATACCTTTTGAATTGTTGGTGGCACTCATCATGTACTATTACTATGGCCTGGGACCTTTTCATAGCCGACCAATTCGCAAGATCGGTACACCGTCATGACTAAAGGAACTGCCCCCACGTGTTCTGCGACTGATTGCTCCTGAAATCCCAGTAGCGGCCTCTTTCGTAGCTAACTTTCGTCGAAGGTCGTCCCAACATTCACCACCTGTGGACGCATCGAGTAATCTGTTCTTTCGCTGAAAGGGGAACTCCGTCTTCCTACGGTTCCTGGCGCTCAGGGATTGTGGTGGTGGTGCCAGTGGTGGTGGTGCCAGTGGTGGTGGTGGTGGTGGTGATGCCAGTGGTGGTTATGGTGGTGGTGGTGGTGGCATTGATTACTTCACTTCAGAGAACTGGGCCTGCAAAAAAAACCAAGGTAGGGGGAGATTGCTGTCGTTTCTGACCAAGGTGCCTGCTTCCGCAAGCGGAGGTCTGCGGTCCCACCTTCGGGGCAGCACTGGCGGGTTGGACTGCGTGCCTAATTCAAACAGAATGTTTAACTTTCAATCGTAGGGATACAAGCTTATCCGAGCATAGTAGCAGCATGGCCACACCAGGTGTTAAGTCTAGTGGCAACCTGTCAGTCAGTCTCCGCACTATCTAAGATATTGTACAACACACCTCCATAGGCCAAAAATATGAAACTGAAGTAACGATAGGTTGTAGGACCCCCAAGTAGCTGGCAACTCCAAAATATATCCTGAAATTCAGTGTGACTGTATACATCCCTTATTATTCACTGTTTACACTGTTTGAAATTTCCTTCGCTTCCTGACCAAATGTAAACTTACCAGCAGCGCTTTATCCAAAGTCCGATATTTTTTGAAAACTGCCTTTGGTAATCTTTCTCATTATCGAGCTCATTTCCTTTGCCAAATGACAGCGTGCGATAAGAATTTCGGCAAAAAGTTATCTACTTTCTGCGTCTTCTAGCTCTCCGTCCTGTGTGTTGCTCCACCCCCGAAACCCCTCCATCACCATTCAACGTATGACGCGATCCCAGGCTAGCTCAACTTATTTGGGGGTCATACATCCTACCATTGCCAAACTCAATAATGTATGCTACATCTGAAATGTTTATTTCAGTGGATGCCCAAAACACCGTCTACAGGTTGGTTTGGAAGCTAACGTCGCCCTCCTAGAAGAATGGAGAACGCTGTGGCAAGTATTCTCAGTAACGTTAGCCTACTTTGTCCCTTTTGAGGTTCGGGATCTGTCCTAACAAATGGAGGGATTAAATGGGAGGAGGGGGGGAGCCGGCCAGGACGTCTAGGTGGCCACTCCACGGGACATTGTTCGTCAGAGGCATAAATGATGAAGTCACGCACGACACGAGCGTGCTGTGTTGATGGTCCTGTCTCGTTCAAATCACACATTGTCACGTATTCCAAGACCATCTGACGCATCAAGCATTTTCAGGTTGCTCTGACGGCAATTTTCACGGGGTCGTTTTGGTTGAAAGATGGGATTCAAGTCAAGGTCTTTCTGTCTCTGATTCCGTAAGGAACAGGCCGGCTGTCGGAAACCCTGCACCAAGCCCTTTAAGAGGGACGGCAGGCCTGATTATCACAGTCGCATGAGCGGGGGATATTTATGAACTATAGGCTTGAGTAGGTGCAACTGTCTGAACTTTGGGCTGGCTCGACTCACTCGCTAAGGGCAATTACACCACAGAGTTCCGGGCTGAGTCTTCAGCCGCGGCGACTGGCGGCTAACAGTAGTTTGCTTTTATTGGTTACTTATATCACAGGGTTCGGACGTTTCATCTGAAGTCCGCTGCACCCGTTGGGTAGGCAGGCCTTACGATGCAGCGCATCCCAGTCGGTGGCTGTTTTGTTCTGAGTTACGTAGCTCCGCTCCCCTCAGTCTGATTGCTTCTCTAGGTTTTTTCTTTAGCTGTGGTGGGGAGGGGAGGCGCAGAGCCGGAGAAACAGATTATCTAAGGCAGCCAATAAATTGCAGGACTAGCAAAGTAAAAGACTAATAGATCGCAGGCGAGAAGGCGTTTCATACTTTAAATCGTTATGTCATCTCCACGAATGCCAAGAATGTGAGCAGTTCGGGCTGATGGTGTCCTTGAGCGCAAGATGACATTTGAAGTCGTTCAGGATGAAATAGAGGCGTGAAGCCTTTATCGACAAATAAGCACTGTTAGATTGGGTGAGGTAGCTTAAGTAAGCACTCCAGTAACAGTTGGAACATTTGCCGCCAAACAAGCGAGCTCCAGTAAGTTGGGATGCCGTGTCTAGCAGTCGCACTGAATATGAGGCCTTGTGGGTGAGATGGCATTTGAAGTCATGCTGCCTTTCCCCGGCAAATGATCACTGTCAGTCAAAGTTAATTGAGATAGTTTGACTAAGCAATCCAGTAACAGTGGGGAAATTTGCTAGTTGGTTCTTATAAGTTCTGATGCGTCATTGTTGGTTTGCAACCCTCTTGTAAAAATCTGTATTTGGTTTATATGAGTATTTCAAGCCCTCTAAGCCATTAATTCAAATAAAAACAGTCATTTTGGAATGACCGATGTCGTTGGCAGTATAGGTTTTAAGTCGTCACACTGTTCGCCAACAAGATTAGGAATATCCCAAGCCCGTACTGAAAGGAGAAGGGAGTAATAGGTGACACTATCCAAACATCATATCTAACCAAATGTCCAGTCTCGGCCAGAGATTCGTCATCGTTTCCCATATTCCATCGCCAAATAGGAAATAGGGCAATGGAGGGATTAAAAGAAAACGACACCTAGACGTCCGCTCGTCGCAACCCAACGCGGAACACTGCAAGGCGATTACATGGCCTCAAGGGGAAGCAGATCCTGTCCAACGAGAGTCCGACCGTCGCAAACGACGATGTCCACCGGTGCAGCACCGGTGACTTGCGCAGTGTCTATCGCACTCTCTTTTCCCTCAGTCGCTGGGTCCGGTGCCAAAACAATATAAAGATAACCGGGGGTGGGCTCCTGCTCAATACAAGTACGTGACCAGCGAGGTGGTTCGATGCCAATACTTCGCAGTTAGCCCTCCACTCTGAAGCCTGCCGAGACGGCAATGCAGGCCCCACATTGTCAGGAAACGGCTGCAATATCCACCTCCGCTGGTAACGCAGTACGCTTCTTAACTTCAGTAAGATTCTCTCCAGCATTTTTTCAAAGTTTTGAATGCAGACCGGGAGGGGGGGGGGTTAGCGGAAATTGAATAGCCCGTTGAATGTCCCGTGATCGGTGTTCCCATGGTGCTGTTGTTAGTACTGCCAATTAAGCCCTCATTAAGGCATGCAGTTGTATTTTTCTTGAAAAAAGCTTCCTGTCAGCTGACCGTCATGGTTGCGATGAATGAAAACACCAACGTAATGGGAAAAAATCGTGAGTGTTTTTGCACGCTTAGATGCTGTTACCGAGCATGTTCATCATCCGGCGGTAGCGGTTATTTCTCGTCTTGTCAGACAGAGATGCCGTCATAAGAGCATGGTTTTATCTGTTTTTCGATTTACCAAAATAGAATCTTGACCTGACACTCTTCCAGCACTTTCTCATACTTTCGCCGACTCAGTTTTGAAAAACTCGGTGGCCTCGGAGGGATTCAAGTCCACGGCAGCAAGGACAAGGCCTGAGTACAGTCCACGCCCCAACCACCTGCGAGCTACGAGGCCCCGTCGGTAGAGGTGTATTTTGACCCATTTGGGTCAGGCTACACGCCCAACCTACTGCAACGTCTAAAATCCACCAAATCTGCTGCAGTCAGTTGACCGCCCAAGTAGGATCTCCTAAGTAACCCACCTAGAATCCACCAAATGACTAGCAGGCAGATTTTGAATAATTCATCAAGGGCAGTGCCTGAGTACAGCTCACACCCCACCCACCTGAACTACGAGGTCAGGTTGCCCGGTCAGCTTACATATGTACATAATCTCGTTGATGA
>CACRXP010000059.1:478647-541375 GCA_902702965.1 Spirometra erinaceieuropaei
CCCACAGCTCGCATGATTTTCTCGTACTTGCTAGGAATATGCAACAGACATGATCAAGTAACCAAAGATACGCTAAAAACGGGGGAAACTGAATTGAGCCAGTATGTTTTTTTAGTAACATTGGGTTCGACTTGTGTTACCTTTAAAAAAATGACAACGATCATACTGAATTCTGTTTGATTTACGGCTGTTTAGAACCAGGTAGTTAGGTACTAGAGTTTAGAGTTCGACATCTAGTAGGATCCTCAGCTAGGCTAGTCCGAGCAATTCTGTGCCAATGGTCTGCACGAAGATGAACATTACAAAGTCCGGATGCGCCTTACCATAATCACACTGAAATGCCATGAAGAATGGTATCCGTGAATCCCATTCAGCTCTGTCTGCATAGTAAGACTACCAGAAGGATGGCCAAGCTCGAATGACTGATAGCTGACAAAAGTATTCTCTTCTTAGTTTGTGCATAATGGCATGCTAGTTCCTTGCTAATTATTCGTACAAGGCCCCCCTCGTGTGTGAAATCCTGGAGTGCGCGCTTGGGAGGTCTGGTCGTGCATGTGGCGCAGGCAGACGTGCTCTCTGGTCCTGTCAGCCACTGTGGTCATTCCCCGCACCAGACGACTGACCTGTTCGGACAGTGTCTGGAACCTGGGAATTGGAAGGGAGAGTGAGTTCGGCGACTCAGCGCATTTCTCTTCACTATAAACAATCTGACGCGCTTGAAGCTATCACGATGCGCTAAAAGCCGTGACTTGGAAGGTTGCCAACTGGCGGGATAACTCGGACCTCGCAGTCAGTCCAGTGTTTGTGCGGAGTGGTGAACTGGTGGTCAGGTTGCACTAACTCTTTGATATCCGACCCGGACGCGGCGGCACGCTTAGGGGCGGCTCCGTTCGTGCTAGCCACGTGCGCCCTCTCCCACCTCCGGTCTTCGTGACTATGTTTTGACACCGAGGCCAGGTAGGGAAGGAGGAGAGAGCGCGGTAGATGTTGCGAAAGTCTACCATCCCTAAAAACTAATTCACGTGCAAGTCATCGTCCCTGCTCCCACCCTGCTGTGGAGAAAAAGGTAGACATAATCGAAATTGACGGTCGAACTGTCATTGGTACGGGTGACAAGCTAAGCTTACCCAAAAAGTCTAAGAAAAAGCGATATGTTTCCCTTGATTCTTTTCTTGTATGCAAATTATGCTACAATTTTTTTGGAAAAAGATAGGCGGAAATGTAACTTTTATAATCGCATGAAGGAAGGCTGTTTTTTCAAATTAAGGTCCAAAATCTACTAGTTCACGTTTGATGGAATTCTACATGGGGCTACTCTGAATCTTGCACCTTGATTCCTTCGGTTTTGATTGAAGTAGTAAGCGCTTTACAAGTATAAGGAAGTATCCTCGTTACTTTATGAGCATGTCTTATAAATGTGAGTTCAAGAAGTACGTGACTACAGTTGTCTTGATGTCCTTGGATTGACTTAGAATATACGACAAACGGGGTTTTTATAACCTTTAAATAATAGAGGATTTTAAAAGCTGGATTTTGCAGAGTTTGGCTAAAAAAGCTATCAACGCGCCTTCCAGTAGCACCTTCCATCCATAAAACGTCGAAAAAAGACAAACATATCGACACGCCTTTTGCTTTTTTAAATTTGGGCAGAACTTTCCCAGACTACTTCAAAGATAAAACCATTTACACAACACTCTCCCAAAGCACCTTACTTTGAGCGGTTATGAGAAACCACGCTTTGACCACGGTATTGCCGTGAGCACAGCCGCTTTTATCACCAAACAGATGGAGTAATGGCACGTTTCATGAGAACCCGCGGAGGCCACCCGCCAATACCACGGTAACACCGCTTGAGCAGAATCTACCCAGGCTACGGTTATGTTATTTCATGTGTAACAGAAATAGAGAGTTACTATAACGCAATGCCGAAAGTTCTAGATATGCACGTAAACACTGCGCAACAGTGATAACCAACTTGTGAGCTGAAAAAGCGGGTCAGTTGCTCTCTTGCTTGTGTGTTAGAGAGAGCGAGGCTTAGGGCGTGGTCAGATGTACGCCAGCGACTGTCAGGCTTAGATTAAATACAGATCTTACGTGGACTACCAGTGATGTCACTGGACGATGCTGACTGGACCTCGTCGATGGACTCCTCTGATCCCTCGCTGATGATGACTTTCCTGCCGCCTGGACGCCGAGCAAGGAGCGGAAGTCGAGGGAGTTGCCAGCTCTCAGCGGGACTGTCTGTTGGTGGTGTCAGTGAGTCCGGCGAATCTGGGGTACTCTCGACCTCGAAAATGGGTTTCAAGCTTTCAGCCCCTGTGGTCTGAAAATCAGCGAGGGGGGGGGGAAGTGAGAGACTGCTGTTTAAATACATCTTAGCAGAGAGCAGAGTAAGCCAAGCAGCTGGCCGCCTTGAGGATTGGGATTTTTTTCATTTCGATTGGCAGGATGTTAAACTGCACTTTTCACAACATTGAATTTTGTGTAGTCGCCCCCGGAATGATCAAAATCGCAGGTGTCGGTGACCTGAATACGGTGTGCAGTAACGCAATGGCTCAAACGACTTGCTTACTATTATCAAAGCGTACTAGCGACATTTAGACCTGATTGAGTATGCTAGTAGACTGGATGTTAAATCGTCCGAGAGACGTTGATTTTAAAGCGTGTCTCTTGCTTAATCTGGAACCGACGTTTCGTCGATGTTTTTGAAAGATCGAACTCCTGGTACCCCAGGAGCGACCTCGGTAAAATGGCCAGAAATCGACAGTCACGTCTTTCCTGTCTTTCTTGGTATGCCTACAGTAGTTACTGTCGAGGCAAGTATAATCCTCGTGTGTTAGTAACGTAAACGTATCCTACCTACGGCATACGTGAATGCATCTGGTAGAATGAAAGCGTAAAATTCTCTCCAGAAATGCAAAAGCCATCACATCGAGGAATTGTACAATTCAAATCAGTCAGATACCATGGCCGTCAATGTCTCACTTGGCTAAAGGGAGACAAAATCAAATGTCATTAGGGGCAGTAGGAGTGCAGTTGAGTCGTTATATACATATTGGCCCAACCGTAGAAAACTCGGCGCCTCGGTGGGATTCGAACCCATGCAGTAAGGGGAAGGCTCCAGTACAGCCAACGCTCTAACCACTTGGGCTACGAGTACCCGCCGGACGACGCGAGTTTAATCGCCTTTGGGTTAAGTTACCCGCCCAACCTACTGCAACGTCTGGAATCCACCAAATCTGATACAGTAAGTAGTCAGTGCTTGGAAACAGATTATCTGCAGTAGACGATGTTGAATAGAGAAGGACCGTGAGACGTGATAAAGCCTCCACTTTTGTCCTCTGCAAATGACGGAATGAGACCGGAAGTTGCCCATTCCGGTTGCGCTTACCAGTGCTTCTAAACCTCGCCTCTGCCTCACAACGCAAGTAAATGCTCTACTCTGTCCTGTAAACATAAACCGTCGCTAGGACACAACATGCGAATGCATCAAAACAAAGCAGAGCGGGATGGTCAGATCGGTGAGCCCTATGCGTCCTGCTCGAACATGATTGGACAGTGCCTTTTGCGAATCAGTAAAAAACCAGGCATTAGAAGGTTAATGTCTCATGAAAATGGAACTACATCGCTCGCTTTTGGCTGTACCACCCAATCAGTGGCGTGACTTGCAGTGTGACGCTCATCTTACCAGTCACTTTCGTATCTTTCAGCTGGAATTGTGAGTCTTATCTCTGAATTGAATGATTGTACCACAAAATTTAAGTGCAGCCTCACCTCACGTAAACTGAGCAGCATTGTGATTGGGTAGTGTCTTCTGACCGAACAGTATCTCGGCTGGCAACAGACAGCATGACTTAGTTAAAGACGGTGGGAGACCGACGGACTGACAAGGCCGATAAATATTTTGACGACGAGATTTTGATTGGGAAAAATTCCCCCAATTATTGTAGTATATTTTTCAACTCAGGGTCACTATCGACCGACAGTGTTACCGAACTTGTAGCCAATCTGAAGGCCAAAACAGATCCTCCTAACAAAACAAAACTGTCTGAACGGGCTTAATGAAATTAACGATAGAGTAGTAAACCCGTTAACTTATCAGCTAAGCTGGAAACAAAGCCTCCCACGGTTTAAGCGGAGTGAAATGCGTCTAATAAATTTTCTTTGGCACACATGTTATCGTCAGCCAATGAAATTATCCAAGGGCAGGGCTGGAAAGGAAACACTTTATATGTATTGCCTGGTCAATCTCATAAAATGTTGACCAAAATTCAGAAAGGTGTTCGTGTTTAATGAAATCCCGCAGGTGGGGGTTACAATATTGATTGTCGTGCAACATAATGCAAAAATACTTCTGCCAGCCCGGGATGCTTGCTTTTAAATGCAATTTTTTTCGGCCGCCTGCAAGAAAAGCACTCAAGTAAAACAAATACTTACTTTGATTAACCTTTTCCGTTAATTTTTGATGCGCTTATAGATTCTTACATAGTTTGTGGAGAACACGCACAAGACAAGACACTCTCAGGTTTCAAGATGTTTTTGATTCCCGAATTATTTTGAAACCGAAGGGCATTTTCACTTGCATTTAGGGTTTCCAAACTGTATGTCGTATACTTTCTGTACACGGAAAATCATGTATTTCTCTACGCTAATACGAAGATGCTGTGTAGGGCTCACACGATTTTTTAAATAACCGTGGTCAAGATTGTATACTTCGTGAACAACAGTAATAATAAACGGATAGATACGATACTATGTGAATGAACCTTTCACGGCCTCAAAAATCCATAATTATGAGATTTTTAAAGCTATAATATGTGAAGACGTAATTATCTATCCGGCAGTTTGACCGTCGATTCCGACGATGTCCACCGTGCGCTACCCATCAAGGTTCAGCAGGCACGGCGAATTGCGCGTGAATTAGTTTATAGTGATAGTAGATTTGCGACATCTACCGCACTCTCTCCTCCTCCCCCACCCGGACCCGGTGTTAAGAGGAAGTCAAGACGACCGGAAGCGGGAGAGGGCGAAGGTGGATGTCACGGTCGAGTCCGCACCTTGGCGCTCCACTCCACATCCCCTGGTCCGCAAAGCAAATGACCTGGATTTTACTGAACAAAAATAGGGGGCGACATGAGTTCCAGTGTGCGCGACGTCTACCGGCAACCGGGTCTGCCACCGCACCTCGAAACATTGGCATTTATTATGGCGCGCAATCCGACAACGCCTGCTAGAATCCGATATGACCCTCGTGTTGGTCCAGCACATTTACCACGTGGCCCTTTTTATGGGGCATATTCGCTATCCAGTGAGTGCAAGAAAGGATATTTCTGGTCATTTTTTCTAGCAAATGTATTCGAATTTATAAGGATATAAAAAACCAGTGCAAGACGGGTGTGCGACTTAAATATTCACAGTTAAAGCCGGCATTCTAGCGTGATTGAAATATCCTGAGGTTAGGTTGCACGATAAGTAATATTACAACTCCACCTTAGTAACACATTTTAAGGGAAAACATTAGAATTCCGGCTGACATTTTGCAAGGTAGGTTAGGTACTATCGCAGCTGCAGAACAGGTAAGCAGGCAATTATGCCTTGTGAAAATACCTGTCATTTTATTTCCGCGTTAAACGTCCCAGTCACCAAATAGATGTTAACAAATCAAATTACCAAAGGTCACTCAGGGAAATGAAACAGGCACCGTCAAACAAAGTTACTTAAGATCTAATGGGTATATCGCGTAGTTTTTTGTCAGGCAATCCTTCTGAACTCTCTTTTTATGTTAAAAATTTCAAAATTCTCATGTGTTTTAGCCCCTTGTTCGCTGTCTTTTCTCGCAGCTACTTTTTTATTAGCCCTACATAGCAAACTACGTTAAACAGGTAGACCTGCATTTGTTAAAAAATGTTAGAAAAAACTCAATTTCTAGGTAGTAGGAGACGCAACCGCTGGAACAAGCGTTTTATTTGCTTAACGTTTCTGACCCGCACTCGACTCCACAAAATCACTTTAAATAGAACAATGACTGACATAACCCCTTTCCCTTGCACCGTCTGCTTACTCGGGAGAAGGGAGTCCTTAAATTTGATATCAATGCAGTGACTGTGTACGAAAAAGCCTCTCGCTCAAAGCTTTTTGACAGAGCAGCGAGACGTAAATATACCTGCAGCATAGTTATGCAAGATTTCCGCTATTATAGCTCGCCATCAGCCCTACTACAGCCACTAACAGGCTAGAACTGGCTGAAAACAACTCAGCGTCAGGAAGCCGGATGCTATCATCATCCGGCCTTTAACGATGCATTTTTTCACATCGTAGAGTCGATCAGTCCCGCCCTCTCAATAACGCCAACCTACACACAACGCAAGACAGTTTTCCAACTTACCAGTTCCGAATGCCGATGAGACGTCTTCTTACTGGGTAGTTTTTCGCCACCGCCATCGTCACCTGCATCGCCACTACCGTCGACGCCACTGTCTTCAGAGCCAGGAACGTTGGGAAAGAAGAGACTTTCCCTGTTGGCCTCGGTATCTCGCGTACTCGACCTCTCCCTGGTGGGGAGATCGCCGCTGTGAGTAGACTCGTTGCTCTTCGGCGAGGTGGATAAAAAGGAGGCTGGGAAGAAACCGCGGAACCGCCGACGACTGCCATTGTTTCGATCAGCCCCTCTGTTGCCGCTAGTGATTTTAGAGACTTCAGATATTTGTTTGGGCGAGTTTTCGTTGGGGGAGAGAGAGAGATTGTGGGCACTGACGCTGCTGCTCATCGGGAGTCGGACAGAGTCCTGCGGGGCCGAATTTCCGGCCTGGTTCAGAGAGAGGCTGCTGTAGACGGTGAAAGGGAAACTAACTTAGCTAAGTGACAGTCCTGTGTCAGACGGTTCATCCCCTAAATTCCCAGGGGACGGGGGGGGGCAAATTAGTTTGGACAAATTTAAGTACAGTCCACGTCCATTCGTAAATGAAAATGCTTGCTTTGCCCGTTTTGCCAAGACGACCGCGCATTGCTTGCACAGACTTACCACGTGTTAACTATGCACGCTCATTCAGACCGGGCCTCGGCAGGGCGTAAACGCTCATTGGCTCAGACGTCCTCTGAACGTGTCAGCAAGTGACATATTCACAAGACTTCGTCAACTCTGTTTATCGACCAGTTCTCAAACTACCTCCTCAGGTCAGGTTGAGGTAGCCTTCCTGGTGCCAAGTGAATCACACAAATAAGTGCACTGTACTATGAGGGCACGCACGAATTAGGCTGCAGGATGAGCACCAATACTTATTAAATAATATGTTATTAGTATAGTAAATCGCATTAAAAATTGGGCAGGCCGAAACCCGATGCCACTTGGTTCTGAACCTGCCCAGTTTTAAGACAATATGATTGACAGACTAAAGCCTGGAGAACAATCTGGAGTAGCGTATCACATCCCGCCTTGTCAAAACTGTCCCTGTATATACAGAGGCCAGACTGAACGCATGCTCTGATTGCGCATACACGAACATAAGCGGGCTGTGCGACGAGGTGACGCATTATCACAAGTGGCCGCCCACACCTACGAAATGGGTCACGAGTTTAACTTCGTAGCCACCATGATAATTGCCCACGCCGGAAACAAAACAGGCCGAGAATTGATTGAAGCCCGGGCCTAGGATGAGAACTTAGTCAATCGATTTATTGATTTGGCGCCGATGTACAGAGCCCTGAGCAGTCAACTCCAGTCTTGCGTCGTCGGTCGATGATTGACCTACATGCTCTTTGGTGTATGCTCTTATTCATACACCTGGAATTCGAAATTTCGCCTTTATACTTCTCCTTCTATTCTGCAGAAAAGACAACGAAATTATACTTTGGCTTCCGCCTCCTAAGAAACAGGCCCTGCTTTTATATTGTAACTTCCCCTCAGATTGCATTTGACCTATTTTAGACTGTCAGACTTGAGGATTTTTGACCTTAAGTACATACTGAAAACCAAAAACCAGGGGGTATGAGCGGAAGGCAAAGTTGGTCGTCCATGTCCGTTGAGAGGATAATCTCCTGCCCCGTAGTAGCGTGCTCGGGCATAAAGTCCTAACCGGAGCGCCAGGGTACGCTGCAATGTCCCAACTGTTCACACACACTAATGAAGGGTCAAAAGGCCAGTGTGAGAACAACGAAATGTCCACGGCTTAGCAAGTACTTGGTGATGGAAGAACGATAATTTATTTTCTTAATGCACGCCTTTACGACGACCCGAGGTGAAGCAAAACCCCTTGTGAATGAAAGGTATGTCCACAATACCCGAAATTTGCTGTTTGGCGATATCGAAATTTCAATAGCAGTTAGGGAAATAGTAAATTGAAGTCTGAGATGTTACATAAATGAAGTTTGGGCATTTAAATAAACACGTTTTTTTTTATCGCCGAATGTCACTAGCTGTTTGTCGAAACAATCGAAGATGCGAGGCCCAGGAGCGATCGCTGGAACAAGGATTTTATTCACCTGATGTTTCGGATCTTCACTTGAACCCATCACTAGAGACAGTGACAGAGACGGGTGATTCGTGCACAGGAAGTTGCAGTATTTATAGGATATAGTCTTTATGCTACCGCATAGCGATTGATTACCATGGTATGAGGTGGCATAGAGACCTCGTCCTATAAATACTGCAACTCCCTGTGCAGGAATCACCCGTTTCCGTCATTGTCTTTGATTATGGGTTTAAGTGATAATCCGAAAATTTTAGAGGAATAAAACCCTTGTTTCAGCGATCGCTCCTACTTCTCATCAACCAGCTGTTTGTGTGAGAGTTGAATGAGACATAACTAGTGGGAGGGACCTCAAGACCTTGGAAAAAAATGTCTATCCTATTGAGGCCCTAAATTGTATGGTCTACAGCAGGGCAGTTATCAAAAAGTCCGGATCTCTTCTTATTCACGCTGACAGGCTAGAAACGAACCTGTGATTCCTGCTGCCCTTCATTGCAGACCGCAGGGGCATCTTTGTGAGATCCGGCACGCTGACAGTGTTGGCCGCAGCCACTTCGCGCAGGGGCAGAAATTGCGAATCATCATTTATTCGGGTTAAAGAAAGAGAGGATGGTCGCCACTGCGACTGTTGGCCTCCAGCGCCACCTGCGGAGACGAATCGTCGCCTGTTCTGGACGACGGCGGGGTACCGTTGCTGGTGCTGATGCTGGATGTAGCTGAAGTATCGAGCCGTGAGAATACTGCCGGAGGCATTGCGCTCTCGGGGTGAGAGAGGCAGCGTGGCGGAGTGCCTGCAATCAGACGTGGTGGAGATGCACCGCCGAGCACGCAGGGCCTGTGGGGAGTTGTCCGGCTGCAAGGGGGAGATGGCTGGAGGTGCGCGGGGTGGTCTGACCGCGTAGACAGTCGTGCCTGCCTTCTCACCGGGCTTCTCATCAGCCTGCAGGAGCTCCTGGGACCCCATCGCTCGGCGGAACTGGTGACGCACTGGCGAGAGTGGGACTAGCGAGTAAACAGTAGGGAAGATGTCGTAAATGGTAATGTTCTCACGAACTAACGAGTTATATCTCACGAGCCCCTAGCCTTAAATGCAGCAAGTAAATCGGAGCAGTGAATAATATAGAGGTTTTTGAACGTTAAGAAAACTGACAACAGAATACCACAGCAGAGCACGCTAGCAAGGCGGGTTGTCCTGGTGTGTCGTTTCTCGTCACATTCAAACAAGCAATGCGGTCAAAGGAAATGGGACTAAATTGTCAAAGGTAAATTAGTCAGGTACCTCACAACAGTACCCCCCTTCTAGACCGGAGGGCGACGAGATACGGCGCCGGAGGATATGCACAAGTCTAGAAAAAATGGGTAACTAAACGATCGGGAAAATGAACGTGACGGCCACTGCGAGTTATGTATGCAGGAGGTACAGTCGAAGAGGGTTGACTGCGTGCTGTGGTGGACGATGGTGTTGCAGTTGGATGCTGTTGACATGTAGGGAGAGGAAGTATGCGGGACGGAGGGGTAGAGGGCAAGGCAGTGGGCAGGGTGAACGAGTAGGGGATAGGGAAGATGGAGGAACAGGGGTTAGGGGGTCAGCACGTTTGTCCTTGTGACAGGTCCGGCGGCTCCTCCGCAACAGCAGCCTTGACCCGATCGACACTGACCACGTCCTCCTTGTCACTGCGAAGAATCCGGAAGGTCTTGGTGTTGCGCGCGAGCACGCGGAACGGTCCTTCATATGGTGATTCCAGCGGCTGGCGCACACGGTCACACCGGACGAATACATGAGTACACTTGTCCAAGTCTTTTTCGACATAAGACTCAGTCATTGGAGTTCGAGGTGGAACCGGGGAAAGCGAGCGTATAAATTGTCGCAAACGGTGCACAAGATTGTCAGGAGTCTCGTCGGCTCCACGAGAGGTTGGGGTGATCATCTCGCCTGGCAGTCGGAGGGTAGTGCCGAAAACCAATTCAGCTGCGCTACAGCCCAGATCCGACTTCAGAGCTGCGCGGATGCCGAGGAGTGCAAGAGGAAGGTTGTCCGACCAGTTTCCTGGGTCTTCTACGGCACGCAGGGCGGTCTTTAGCTGGCGATGGAGACGTTCCACCATACCGTTGGCAGCGGGGTGGTAGGCTGTCGTCCGAATGCGTGTGCAGCCAAGAAAATTGAGTAGCGTTTGGAAGAGTGCCGACTCAAACTGGGCACCACGATCAGTCGTAACCGTGGATGGGGCACCGAACATGGCGACCCAACGACTGACGAAGGCCTTCACGATGGTTTCAGCCTGAACATTCGGCAAAGGAATAGCTTCAGCCCAGCGAGTATATCGATCGACACAGGTAAGGAGGTAGGTGAAACCATTGGATGGAGGCAAGGGGCCTACGACATCCAGGTGCACATGGCTGAACCGTGCGTCGGCACTGGGGAATGTGCCTGATGGGGACTTGTTGTGACGCTGCACCTTGTTGCGCTGGCAGCTCAGACACGACCGGGCCCAAGCTTTGACGTCCTTGTTCATGCCAGGCCAGACAAACCTTTCCGCGAGGGGCTTTTGAGAGGCTCGGATCCCAGGGTGGGAGAGTCCATGCAGAGTTTGAAATACAGCTCGAGGCATCGAGGCGGGCACAAAAGGGCGATGAAAGGGAGTTGAGACGTCACAAAGTATGGTACCAGAGCCGGTGGTCAGAGGAACGTCTTTGAGTTGAAGACCACTAACAGACTCGTCGCCAGGACAACCGACTCGCTGCTGCTCAGCCGCCATGGCACAAAGATAAGACCACTAACAGACTCGTCGCCAGGACAACCGACTCGCTGCTGCTCAGCCGCCATGGCACAAAGATCGATCCCGTGTGAGAGTTGGAGGGAAGACAGTGAGGGTCTGGACAGCATATCAGCCACCTCATTCTTCGGGCCATCAATGTGGCGGATGTCGGTGGTGAATTGCGAGATGTAATCCAAATGAGAAATCTCTCTCGGGCTATATTTGTCAGAATGGGATCGGATGGCAAATGTAAGTGGTTTGTGGTCTGTGAAAATGGTGAAGTCACGACCCTCAAGGAAGTGTCGGAAATTTTTTACGGCTAGGTAAATGGCAAGAAGTTCACGGCCAAACGTGCTATATCTCGTCTCGGCAGGTGAAAGCTTCTTGGAGAAGAATGCCAACGGTCGTGTCGAGTTGTTGATATGCTGTTGGAGGACTGCTCCTACGGCAACGGTCGAAGCATCAACCATCAGGGACAATGGGGCTTCTGGAGCAGGATGAGTGAGCAAGGTAGCATCAGCAAGGGAGGTCTTTAGTCTCTCAAATGCAGTCACCGCGTGGCCACGTAACTCAAGGGGACCCTTGGGACCAGAGAGCAAGTTGGTGAGTGGCAGCATAAGGTCGGCACAGTTCGGTAGGAACCGGCGGTAAAAGTTTACCATGCCAAGGAAACGTTGCAGCTGACGCTTGGAGGTTGGTGGAGGAAAGTCACGAATGGCCTCAACCTTGGAAGAGAGGGGACGCAAACCTTGTGCATCGATATGGTGACCAAGAAAATCAAGGGACGGTACACCCAGGACACACTTGGAAGGGTTAATGACCACGCCAAACTGAGGCGGTCAAACACTAAGGCAAGATGCTCTTTGTGTTCCTCGGCATTTCGACTGGCCACCAAGAGGTCATCGATGTAGGCGTACACAAACGGGAGACCACGTAGGACTCGATCAATGAACCTCTGGAATGTTTGGGCAGCATTGCGAAGACCAAATGGCATGCGAACAAATTCGAACAGGCCGAATGGTGTGGTGACGGCAGTTTTGGGAACATCCTCAGGAGCGACAGGAATCTGATGGAAGGCCCGAACAAGGTCGATCTTCGAGAAAACCGATTTGCCGAAAAGAGCTCCAGCAAAATCTTGAAGATGAGGGACGGGATAACGATCCGGGATGGTCGCATTGTTGAGGGCACGATAGTCACCACAGGGCCGCCAGTCGCCTGATGTTGCCTTGGGCACCATGTGCAGTGGGGACGCCCAAGGGCTCTCGGACGGTCGAATTATTCCCAGTTGCAGCATGTGTTCAAACTCCGCCTTCGCGGCCTGAAAACGCTCCGGTGCTAGTCGTCTCGGTCGAGCAAACACGGGAGGACCTGAGGTGCGGATATGGTGCACAACATCATGTTGAACTTCACCACTGCGAAACTGGGCGTTAATTATATTGGGGTGACTAAGCAGCAGTTGCCGAAAAGGACTAGCAATATCTGTATCCAGGACAGATAAGTTGGTGTGGGCAGCAAATGGAGTTAGTCCACGGACGAACAGACCGGTTTTGCAGTCGAGGAGACGGGCACGTCGACAGTCAACAAGGAGATCGAACTCGGCAAGGAAGTCCGAGCCGAGGATTGCATGAGGGACATCAGCAATCACAAAGATCCAAGTAAATGACCGACGAAGGCCAATGTTCAGGGTGAGGGACAGACTGCCAAAAGTGGGAATTGGGGAACAGTTAGCAGCTTGAAGATGAAGACCAGGACTAGGGAAACGACGATCAGCTGCAGTTGGGGGAACGACACTGATTTGAGCTCCAGTGTCCACCAGAAAACGTCTGCGAGTCGCAGTGTCGCAAACATAGAAGGTGCGACCAGAGCCGGAGGAGCCAGAGAAAACGGTCGCATCTATTCTCTGGCTGACTGGTTTCCCTGTTTTGGCTTAAAAGAGCAAGGTGAGGAACAGCGACGGGCCTTTACGCCGAAATTAGTGTGGTACCAGCAAGTATCAGCAGTCCGAGGTCGCGAACGAGAACGACTGCGTGAGCGACTGGAAGTTAGGCGGGCGAGCTGTATTTTTTAAGAGAGGCCATCTCATCTGCCATGGCCGACACCTGTTTTAGTAAATGCTCATTCACTGACGATGAGGATGAGATCTGGGCAACGGAAGGTGACTGGAATCGTTGCACCTCTATCATTCGATCCGCCATCTCAGCCAACTGTGACACTGTGAGATCCTGAGAGCCGGACGCCAGGATCGTTTGAACATCTGTGGGCAGGCGCTCCAGAAACATCCCCTTGACAAATTTATCATCAACTTGCATGTCTCCAAGGAGACAACGCATCCGACGTAAAAGCTCTGAGGGCTTCCGGTCACCCAGTGACTCCTCCTTAATTAACTGGTGATACCTCTGTCGGTCAGACACAGAATTAAGTCGGAGGATTTCGGCCTTTAACGCGGAGTAGGGAGCATCTGCAGGAGGATTAGCTAGCAAAGACTGAACTTGAGAGATGACACTAGCGGGGAGGACCTCCACGAGTTTGTGGTATTTGGCTAGCTCCTTGGTAACGTTGGCAGAATAAAAAGCTGATTCTATGCGGATGAAGTAAAGTTCTGGAGCGTGTTGCCAGAATTCAGGCAAAGTAAAATTGATTGCATGAAGGGACTGGGCGGGGGCATCAAGTTTTTGATCGGAGTGAGACATAATAAGACAGAGATGTCAAAATATCAGAATTCGTGAGGAAAGTAAATGTAAATGGAATAGATATTCACAAGCAAATAGTACGTTAAATGTTATCCAGTATGACAGAAAGCTATAAAGTCTGCGTAAACGTCGGGAGTCACCAATGTCGTAAATGGTAATGTTCTCACGAACTAACGAGTTATATCTCACGAGCCCCTAGCCTTAAATGCAGCAAGTAAATCGGAGCAGTGAATAATATAGAGGTTTTTGAACGTTAAGAAAACTGACAACAGAATACCACAGCAGAGCACGCTAGCACGGCGGGTTGTACAGGTGTGTCGTTTCTCGTCACATTCAAACAAGCAATGCGGTCAAAGGAAATGGGACTAAATTGTCAAAGGTAAATTAGTCAGGTACCTCACCACAAAGATATCAGTTGGCGCGTCCACCTTGCCGACAGTATGTGTGTGGTTTTCCAGGAATCAGGGTGAGTTTGAAACCAATAACTTATTTACCAACCAATAAACAAACGAGGTTTAGTGAATAAGGACTTGCAGACACCCTGGTGATATGCTGAACTTACCCGTAAAAGCTGTCAAAACATTTTAACTTAGTAATAAGCCTGTGGAGGGTTCATTATTCTGTTTTGCGAATTCGAATTTTGAAGTCGCTGTTCGGAGGTGGCGGAGAATCCACTTTCATCGTGCCATAAGTCTTCGCCGAGGGTATAAAGGATGACTGTAGATCCTTAAAAGATCCACACGGTAGCCTGACGTTTAAATGGGAGCCAGGCTGGAGGCTCCATGCGACGTCAGTCACCGTCTTGCTTTGGACTTCCGGCTAGTGAATGAGGTTGGTTCTCTTCGTGCCTTCGTCCACCTAGCGTTTGTAGTCCTAACTACAATAAACCTAGCGCGTTCTTAGGGTTTCGCAACGCCTCAGAGTCCTGGTTTGATTGGTTGTCAACTGGTGGGATTGCTCCGTCCCTTTTCAGACGGATGGTCAAGGTGCAATGATCACCTCTAAAAACGGAGTTTCTTAGGACGATTTTTATTGACAGGGGCTCTTAGTCCCTTCCGGGGCTCGACAATTGTGTGTGTGCAAGGAGAAACATGTGTGAGGCCCGCGTAGACGAGGTTTGTCAAGTTAGGCAATGCCCTCAAACCAGCTACAGCCGTCTCATCCTTGGCTTGTCATTTGGAAAGGGTTGGGATGGAATGTGTGTGTGGAGGGAGAGAGAGTCAAAAACTACTCGATACAACGCAATTCATGGTCATAATGCCACCATCTAGAAGGTCTTCTGCTGGTCATTGCTGAGGACGGTGTGCTAATTACAAAGAACGGACGGCCGGTTCTCGACTATGCTAATCATAAGCGTGCACACTGCTAAATTCGCCCTTCCGACAGGCTGACGGTACAAAGGCATGCATCCCTAAAACCCTCTCCGCAGATTTCCAGAGGACAGGCTACTCCCAGAAGACCTTTCATGTTAGAGCGCGGCTATAAGTGCCCCATCGGGAGAAAAAGTTTAACTTCTTGACGAGGACGCTGCTGACGGCGGAGGCGATTACAGCATTACATTATTTTTTGCAAGTTATGTTACCCTTATTCGGTCGTCCGTATCCCCAGCAGAGGATCTTGTTGACTACAACGGTGCCAGTTCTTCATAAGCCAGGACCGTATTCCGATTACGCAGGGTTTTAAGTAGCCCTCGCATTATATGCGGCCTTGCGCTAAATTCCAGGGGACAGGTTAGGGTTGGGGTTAAGGACAGATTGGCATATCACGGAACTACGCCCTTCTGCGTACCAGCCTCTGAAAACATCATTAAAATCCTGAGAATATTGGGGGAAATTCTGTCACAATCACCCATCTCGCTTCCTTTCACTAAGTAATGCTTGCAAAATAGCTCTTTAAAACTGGACTGGCCTGTGAAGTTGCGACATATTACCGATAATTACGTAGAGATCAGTTTTGATGACGCTGGAGTAGGACATTCTGGTCGCCGACATTCCTCCCTGGCATGTCCTCTACCTTACTGCATACAGACGATCAAATCGTGAACCATTCGAAATCACAACTAATTCCAAAGAGCAGGTTTTGAAAACCAATGCCACCAAAAATTCGCAGTCCTCGTGTCGTGGACTTACCAGGTTGTGTAGCTGGGAGCGCTGTTTTAGGTGTCAGAACACTTTCAGTAGGCGCTGGCGACGCCAACTCTGTCGCAGAGCTCGGCAATTTGGCATCCGGCAGCGAAGGGTCAGTGCCTTCAGAATGTGCCGTTTCTGCGAAAGGTTTGTTAGCGGCTAAAGGATGCAAAGCAAGACGGATTGGTGAGAAGGGACTACTTCAGGTCGAACAGGAAGATTTACCAAAAAGTAGTATTACCATTCCAGATGATATGGTATATGGGTTCATGCGTTAGCAATGAAAATGCGACTTCACTTTTACAGTCCGGCTTCTGAAAATGCAAAAACAGCGGCCAGAGGAATATTCTGAGGTTGGCGCAAACAAGAAACTATGGAGAGTACGTTGGTTATCGTTCACAATTGTTTGAACTCCCTGTCGTGATCGGTAGCAGTTGGAGCAAAGCTGACTCATTCCTACCTAGCTGTGCTTGAGTAAAATATACCCTAAACGTAGAGCATCATTCGATGACTCAACGAGCTCTGAGTCATTAACATCCGTTGGTAAAATGTTGGGGAGGTTGCAATCAAAGAAAAGAACATTGCAGTTTGCTGACCTCAGTCCACGGGGGAGACGGGCTCAGCCGTTAGTCCAGCTGCTGACTACCCGGCGAGTCCATTGGTGACGAACAGCGGGACTGCCTTTAGCGGTCGGTTAGCTGCAAACGACTCTCGGCTCTGGCGAACAAGCAGTAGCAACAATGCCTCCAGAGCGCGGGGGATTGGAGTTTGATACGCCGGCCACCCCATAAAATACCGCAAAGCCTGCGAATGGTACCCTTAAGTGGCAACGGTTAGCCGCCATTAACTATGATTGCTCGCCACCGCTACCTTGAAGAGGCGACGGCATCGACAATCTGAGCGGCCGTTGATAGAACGGCCTATTCCCAGAATTCCCAAGAAACGCCAGCCAACTGTCCGTTTAAAGTACTACGTTCCATTTCACGGTGTCCGTGGAAGTCGACGCGCCCCGTAATCCCCCAATCAGTGGTGCGTGGTGAACTCCTTAGTCAAAAACGGATCCCTGGTATTGGAGGCTGAACTGTGTATACTCCCTGAACCCTGGCCCTCAAAGTCTGACACAGTGACTTTTACCTGATTGCAGAACGTGAACTGGCACTCCCCCCATCTTGCTCAGTAGCTCCGAAACTAGGACCCACGCATGCGGTCACGTATCAGCTAGAAATCAAGTGTTGAGTAACGTCTCCGTCACCGGCATAGCTGTTTCAGGCTTTTTTGTCGACATCAGCCGGTAACACCCAGCTCACCCACTCCACCCTCCATGTTTGTGCCCTCGACGCCTGAATCCGTGAACATCAGTGAGCATTCAAGTCGAACGTCGAGACAATGTAGTTTCTTCTGTTTGCAAATTAACATTGGATTTGGGAGTTAAGTACGAATGGAACATTTCTTACACATTCAACTATTGCTGCCGGCCTTCTTTTATGTAATTTCAAACAATTCAAATTAACTAGGGGTGAAAGAGCCGAACTGTTCATTTCCAGTATTGCAAACTTTCAGGCGAGAAAGCACTCATCGGCGATAAATACATTTACTACGGCGAATGAACCGGGACTGCCATGCCGACATAATTCCTGGGTCAAAGCATGTCAGAGGTTCTATACGGTGAAAGCTGGAGAAAATGATTCAACATAGAGAACCGCGCTATTTTGAAAAAAGTGCTTTTTAAGCTGAGTTGAAAGAAAAGTTGGGTAGGAATACGAATAAACTCCAAAATGGGAGCAACATGTTGATTTGTTTAAGTGGTCAATAACACGGCACTCACAGTGGACTAATATCCTAACAAACGCGAAAAGTAGTGAGACCGATGAATTAACAAGTGTATGATAGAAGCCGGGTACGACAGTTTGACCGTCGTTGTTGACGATATCCACCGTGTGCTCTACGACAGGGTAAAGCAGCACGGTGACCGGCGCATGACCTAGTTTAAATTGGACGGAGACTTGCGTCGCGCCTATCGCACTCCCATCTCCATCCCCACCTGGGCCGGGTGTCAAGAAGACCGGAGGCGAGGGAGGGCGCAAGTGGATGGCACAGCTGAGCCCGCACCTTGGCGCTCCCCCCACATTCCCTGGTCCAGACAGAAAATGACCACGTTTTTAACCGTCAGCAACAATGAGGGACGGCAGGGGTCGCAGTGTGCGCGAAGTACGCCTGCAACTGGGTCTGCCACGGCACTGCAAAATGTTGGCATTTGTTATGGGGTGCATTTCGTTAACGGCCGTCAGAATCCGATATGGCTCCGTGTTGGTCCAGAGCATTTACCGCGTGGCCCGTTTGGGCGGCAGGATACTTATACAGTTTGTAGAGGACAGTCATAATGGCTACGTCGCGCCTCTCGCTAGCGCCTGCGCCTACGTCCTAGCGACAGCCTGCTATGGCACGCACGTCTGCCCGGCTTCGATTTGTCTCGTCGCAATTCACTGTCTGCACCACGCATTCGGTCGATTCTCTGCCTGTACCAAGCGAGGCTTGTCACCACCTTCGCGTGGGCTCGGAGCCAATCAACATAACTCCTATCTCTGGTTGGTAAGACAGGCGGGAACATTCCAGAACAATAGAGTAAACAATCTGCAGCGACAATTTTTCAGCGGCGACCATCGGCGACACAGGGCTCATCGCTCTCGCGGACGCCGCCTCCGGGGCGCCGGACGCATCCTCGTGCGGTTGCTGAATTTCCCCTTCATTATTCTGTACAGAATAACGTGTCCTAACCAAATGGCGTCCTGTTTCTAACAACTTGGGATATGGCCTGAAGTTGTGGCGTACTGAGCGCACACATCACAGCTTAGCCGCTACAAAATTATATAGGTAGCTGTACTTATGCCTGAAATTTCGATGGCCTTGAATATTGAAAGTAAATTGGAACATCTCTTAGTGCAAGCACGACCTTATCAGGGAAGATGTTTCTATGAAGAGAGGACCGTCTTGCCGTTACACGACCACTAGCACTGTAATGTCAACGTTTGAAGTTAAAAAGTAGTGATCTCCACTTGTCTACCGAATTCCGGCGCATATTTTCTTAGTGAAATTGAGGTGTCTGTCTGCATGTGTTTTATCGCCTACACTACAGTCTGTTAAGTTGGCCCTCAGCGCATAATTCCTCACTAGAAACACTCCGACGCGCTTGAAGCTACCACACTGGGCTAAATGGCATGGCTTGCAAGACTGCCAACTGGTGGGATTGCTCAGTCAGCCCACTGTGTGTTTGTGTGGGATGGTAAACTGACAATCAGGCTGCAATAATTCCTTCTTAATGTGGCTTCTATAACACTCCCACGTCTTGTGGTCTGGGTCGCTCCCCCCCTCTTGCTGTGCCTAAGGTCCTGGTCGCTGTGCGTTGTGCACTAGAGTGTGTGGTGGTACACCTAGGCGCGGGTCTTCGTCGAGTCAGTCACCTGAGTCCTCACCCGCCTCCGGTCTTCCCGACTTGGTCTTAACACCGGGCCCAGAGGGGGGAGAGGCAGAGAGAGAGAGAGAATGCGGTAGGTGCTGCGCGGGTCTACTTCTACCAAAAAATAATTTATGCACAGGTCTCTGGGTAGGATCCCTGTTGGTAGCCCTCCCGGCTAATTGGTCTACACATTGCTTACTACAACATTCGCGTCTAGCACACAACTACTGCTTCAGTTTCTAACATACATGTGACCTTAGTGGCAATAAATTATTATTTTCGGAAAATCAGGAACGCCCAACCCAATCTGGAGGTAGGATGCATTCATTCCGCCGACCGTACTCAGTATCCACGTTCGTTTTTATATCTTTCTTTCATTTTTTGCCATATTTAATTTTGACTACGACTTTAGCAGGGGCATCAATTCGGGGCACACACTATAAACGTCACTGACGCCTGCACACAAGTGCCCCACCCGTATATCCCCCATTACCACCGGTCCCGTAAGATACGGAGCCGGGCGATTTCAGTACCGGGAGGGCTACCAACAGGGATCCTACCGGTCAATGTTCCTGCTTTCACCCCGGTGGACATCGTCGGCAACGACGGTCAAACTGTCGTACTACAGTCTGTTCCACAGTTATAAGGTCACCCAAATTATATTCAACGCTTAAATCTGGAAGGATATCTGGTATTTATTTCGTTGCAGACTTTCAACAGAACGTCCGTTCATGATCTTAATTAAAATTCCCAACTTCGCTTCCCGCAAAGCATCCCGGACTTGCTGAATGGCCTTTCCTAGTAGATCATTTGACTGATACATTCGACAACAATCCTAGTATACTCTCAGTTGGGTTGAGATCGGGACGGGTGAGAGCCAGTCAACCGTATCATTCTGGTTGTTTCCTGGCCATTGAATGTAAGTTAGAGCTGTTTTGTCGAAACTTCGCAGGTCCACCGCTGTGCTGACCCACTGATGCACGGAATGCAACTCCGCGGACCCCTCTACGCGCTCGCCTTCTGTCAGTATCCGTCATGCTAGTAGTCGTTCGTGTCATCCAATCTAAGTTTTTTTTTCGCCGGAAAACTTCACCCTGTCCAGGTGATATGATCCAAAGTCCGTCATTTTTGTTCCCCATTTCGTTACTTCATCGACGGCGGCATCCGTGAAAACTTTTGACAGTCAAATACAGACGAACTATCTACCAGCCTGTGAGTTGTAGTATTCGTAAATTCCAGCACAAAATACAGCAAGACGGTGGTTGCGTCACCTGGTACTTTCCTTTCTGACTGATGTGTAGAATTTCTCACCTTCCTCGTCCTCTTCATCTCCCGTCGTTTTCTTCTGTTCCTTCTTAGTCTTCCTCCGGTTAGTTTCTTTTTGCGTCAATTTTCACCGTAGTCTCTGTTCTTTTCAGGCGTCGTGCGATTTCTCCACTAATCGAACTCATTGCTCGAAAGGCGGAAATCTCACCTTAAACCTCTTAAAGTCCGCCAGTAGCACTATTCTCAACATTTGTAGAAGACAAGTGCAGTTCGTCGGCTGGAAGGACAAATTGCCGTGTGAAAGCTACTCACCATATTGTCGTCACCGGTGGTGTTAGTCACTTCAACACGGATGCAACGTAAAATGTACATTGCGTCTCATTCTCAGTCCAGATTCGAAGAAACGCTGACACATTAGGCGACCTTATACTAGTGGGATGGCTATTATTTGGTCACTCTCATTACTTTCCAGTATAATAAACCGTTTTGTGGTAAAACCGTGTTTGCACTAAAAGCTGTAATTTTTTATTCTCTCTCTCTTAAACACCCAGGAAAGCGGACTGAACCACAAAAAGTTGACCGAGTGCCAGCCAAAAAAGAGGCAACCTTATGACTGTGAGACAGGCCGTGCGCATAAAAAGTGTAACAGGTCTTTGAAATCTGAGTATCTGGAGGAACTGTTTTGACTCCCTTAGAGACGCTCCCATGGCTACGGCCGTGACGCTGACTGAAGAGTATGATTTAGTCTGAAGCTTTTTCGTCTGCATCGCATTTTTTTATCGTTTTTACCTTCAGACAGTAGAGCTATCAAAAGGAAAGGCTGATCGTCACAAGCAATGTCCCGCCTGGTTTAGACAAACCCAAGGCATCGATGCATCTGGGTATGGACAACGAAGGACAGACTCTTCACTCACGTGATAGGAAAAATACCTGGTGACCCTAGAACACACTCACGCTCAAATCATTATGCATAATTAACCTTCCAGACTCTGCATAAAAGATCGGTAGGAAGAGAGGTTTTAAAGGTGCAAGCACCTCTTTAATATCCTCCCACAAACGGAAGATTTGGGTTAGTGGGCTACAGATTGCGGTAAACGCTGATGCGCATGAAAAATTGACGGGCAATAGTTGGTACTCTGTGATATACGAAAGCCAACGTAGACAAAAATGTATAACTGATAAGAAGGGAAAATAACCCTAGACTATTTTTCTTCATTGCAGTAGACTGTTTTTTTAAAGAGCAGGTCGGGAATTGGGGCAGCGCACAGCTAGCGAGAATTCGGTCCCACCCTCCTCGATGTGACCATTTCGGGACGCGTGGTAAACCTCTAGGATTCCAGCCAGTCTCGCTTCCTTTTGTCCAGCGTGGCGACTTGGAACGCAAAATTACAGGTCGCGCAAAGTCGTTTGACGCTTGATAGCACCGCTGGCGCTTTTATCCCGCACAGTAAATCAGTCGCCCAAAGAACACCAGATTCTCCCAGAGGAAGAATGAGAAGGGAGTGTTGACCAATTGGTGGGCGTGTGACCTTGACCGACTCCGAGGATGAACATAAAAATGAGAACTTAGGGTTTGCCAGTTTGACCTCTTCCGCCGCCCCACACTGGCGAGGTACTTTAAGGTAACATCCTCATAGTTTGGTCAGTTCTTAAAAGGTAACTAGAAACTTTAACTCAAGCTACGTTTGTTTTTTTGAGCGTTCTTGACACACATCGAACGCAGGTGTCATGCTGACGGAAAAATTTCTGAAAATGTCGCATTCCTTCTGGTCTAGCGATTTTTAACAGGTGTTTGCCTATCTGATTACTGAATAAACTAAAATGTGCCGAAAAAATTAAAACTTACAGAAGTATTCATGCAGACAGCCTGCACAGGAAAACACTCGCAAGGACAGCCTCATCTAAGCACTGTACAAAGTCACATTAGCTCAAATTCTGGGGTTGTTTTGATGATGTCTGAGTGGACCGTGACATCATTCAAGCACAAATAATTATAAAGCAAGCCTAAACGACAAAAGCAAGATTTTCGGGTCTTGTTGATGGCGGTGGCTGGTCGCAGGTGTTAGAACGATGGTGATAATTAGGTCAGGGTCTGGTTCCTCCTCTTCATCGATTTCACTTGGCCTCACTTTAATTCCTACTTTTTGGAGGTCACTGTCTGTCCCTCCTCACTAAAAAATGCTTAAAACTAGAGAAGAAAAGAAGACTGATAGTGCACCGGAACAAATTGTTTATCGTCCTGAACTTCCGAATCGCCGATGGACTCTTGCACGAGTTTGAAAGCTTTGAAAAATAAACAAGCTCTTCCGGTGCGCGACCGCTCGCCTTCTTTACTCAGACACTCACACCTGGCAGCTCGAAAATCAACCTCCATTCGTGATAACACGTCGAGATTAACACCAGCGCTCATAGAAAAGGGTATGAAATCTAAGCTGCCGTCCTTAGAGAGAACGTCACTTTGGCAAACTCCTAAGCAGCCGATCGAGGCACGACTTTATGCCTGAAACGGTTCCACTACCTAGAAATTGCAGTACTCCCCCTAGAAGAGTTTCAAGTCAGACGCCGGACTTTCTTTATACAACAGTCTTTTTATTAAAATATATTCTACTACTAACAGCTCCAGTAAATTACAGAAAAGTATCGAAATATCTTGTTTTCTGGTTTTCGTCCTTAGCCCGCCTCCACTGGCTTTGAACGTTACTCACCAGCGAGGTTGTGAGAACACTGGATTTTGCGGCCGCCCTTGATGTCCAACCTAACATCTAAAATTTGGGCAGTCGTATGTACTGTCGCAGATGCTAAGCTCTTTTAATTTCAACCAAAGTCAGAGTGTGGATTTTAAGTAAAAATCATCGGAACAAAATTTTGAGGTTCTGCCAAAAGGGCTGTATGAAAATATGAACTGGATTGCATCATCTTCAACGAATAAGGTCAAAAATACTTGCTCCAGAGCCTTGTTCCGGAATGCCATACTGTGTACTAGATATGCCATCTCATGATATGTTGACTGAAATTCTGAAGTGTGTTTTCAATTCGAAAAGATTACTCAATTAAAGTCGTCCTAGTAATTATCGTGTCGCATGATGTTGAGATATTCGAGTCATTTCCGGATGTCGGCTTTTGAATGAGCTTCCTATCAACAGTTGACATAAGTTGCGTTCCGTAAAAAACGACTACTTGAGTAGCATGGGTTACTCCCATTGATTTTTGATGTCTTTATAAATGAAATTATATTTTGTGGAAGACATACATAAACACTTTTTAATGCATTTGATAGAAAATTACATATTTTTCAAATTCTATGCTTAAGAGGAGAGTATCTCTCGGTTTTAGAAAACTTCTTAAGTTCCCGAATAGTTTTGAATTCGACCTATCGCTACACTTGCATTTGCAGTTTCCAGGTTACAGGCTGTAAAATTCCGTGTAAGGAAAACCACACATATCAATATGCCGTTAAGAAGAGGAAATATAGGGCTCGTAAAATTTCGTAGTTGATATGGACCAAGATGTTGACCTTACAAGAGGAATTGATAAATGTGCCGATACGCTGTTGTATGTTCAGACATTTCACGGTCTGGAAAAATCTCATGGTTGAAAACATGTTAAAAACTGAAAGATACTCTTTCTTTAGGCAAAAAAAATGTGAAGAAGACGTCATTTTCTGCCAATTGGGCAAAGGAAAGAATATTTTCATGGTTCCTGTAAAATATGCTAGAATTTATAGGTGCATCAAAAATCAATAGGAATAATTCAAGCTGCATAACTAGTCATTTTTTTACGAACATGGTTTGTGCGTACGGTCGATAAGAGGCTGATTTGAAAGTGAACATTTTGACTTGACTGGAATATCTTGACATCATGTGACACGATAGTTGCTATGACGACAGCCCTACTTAAGTAATATTTTCGAGTTGAAAACGAGTTTCGGAACTTTGGGTAATATTTCATGAGGTATAACATCTACCATATATGAAAACGCTGGAGGATTCAGTGATGAACCGATGACCTCGCATGACGAGACACGTTCCTGGGCTCTCATCTAGTGCGCTTGCTGAGAGTATCATGCATTAATCAATACGCTTTGACAACAGACTGCCTGTGATTCCGCAGAAGCCGATCGACTTCAGCTCAAATATTCATGTCAATTTCCGGACCGAACTTGATGAGGCCTGTCTCAAAGTATTGTTTTAAGTTTTCACGTTAATTTCTGATTAAATTAAAATAGTTCAAAATGGCAAAATGTAGTACAGGCAAGAAAACAGGGTGGGAACGCCACGGGGTGCCTATCGATGAGGTGGAACCCTCGTAATTGTCATATAGTGGAACACAACCGACGAAGTACGTGGTTGCAATTTTAGTTGGCTCTTGTCCCATGAGAATACTCGGTCAACCCCCGTCTGCAAATAAAGCTGCATGAAAGCCATGGATGCTGAGCGTACTTCATATGCCCGCAGCGCACACGATTATACTTTATCCCCATGGGGAGTACCTTCCGGTTTTGTGTGCCAAATTTCGCCCAACGGGGCCTTGCCGGTCATGCACTGAGGCTGCGTTCGGGGCCCAAGAAGAACGAGAAACGAACCAGTTCCCGTTACGTACGGATTTTCAGCATGGTCTATGTCCGCCCTTCCATTACGTCTTTGTCTGTCCGTTCAGAGATCAAAAATCTGGTCTTTGCATTTATGACTAGGACGGTTCAACCGTTTTGACCGACAATGTCTACCGCGTGCTTCGCGGTAGGGTGAGAGCAAGGACGGTGACGGGCGCGTTATTCCCCCTTTAGTGATAGTAGCATCTGAACTTGGTGTCAAGACAAAGACAAGGAGACCGAAACAGGAGAGGACGCAGGTGGCTGACACAGCGAAAACCCACACCTAGGCGTACCACCACACCGCCTGGTCCACAACACATGCTGGCCAGAATCTCACACAACAAGAGAAGTGGGAGGGAGGGCAGCTCAGACTCCAAATGGGCGTTGCACCACAGTTCAGTGTTGGCATTTGTCGCGGGTGCATATTTGCATGAACACCTGTCGGATTCCGACCTAGACCCTTGTTCGTCCAGCGTATCTGCCGCATACCCCGACTGAGGGGCAAGCATGTGTAATAACTGATAACCCCGTAGCCAGTACGATCCTATCGACTATGACTGGCCGAATTTTTCCGTTGTAAAGCACATCTGAAGACATTTTTAGTGCTATCAGAGCTTAAACGAACTGTTCTGATGTTCCATGCCAGAGGGGACGAAAATTGGATAAACTGCAGATCAGTCATTTGTTAATAACTACAGACAAAATAAGGTCTGATATCAGAATACTAAGAACAGAGTCGTTTGCAGAATTGCAGCTTATTTCCCAAAATGTGGTGGAGGATGTTGCCCATTTTCATACATTGGTCTCAGGATGTGATCGTGTGAATTTTTTTTAACTGGAGGTCCCGTTTTCTAACAATAAGTGAAGTGTTTACGCCCGTCGGTTTTTAGATAATCTAATATTGCTATGGGCGCAAATGCAAGCATGAGGGAGATTACTGTCTTTTGGTCATAATGTCTCAGTATTTTATGTTGGACGGATTAGTTAAACCACAATACACCAGCCTCAGTTACGTCGAATCGAAATAAAGCAGGAACTTGAGAGCAGACCAAAAACGTCTGTTATATAATGAAAGTGATCCCTAAACCACAGAGATCATCAGAATTCGCTAGGTTAGGATATTTTGGGACGTCAAAACCCAGTCAAATGTTCGAAAGGCTATTTTTCTGAGCGAACAAGAAACCTTAATTAATAAAGGCCTGAAACTCATAAATTATCCAGTTCTGGCGAAACCTGCAGAGTCTGCACCCAACTAAACCCATTTTCCATCTATTTCGTTTTGAAATAATTCTGGAATACTTTTGGTGAGTTGAGATCAGCAAGCCAAATATTGCAGACAATAGACGTTACTGAGCGATGCCTCGGAAGGAGAAAATATTAGTAATAAAAACATTATCAACGCCCAAGAACAGTAAAATCAACATGAGACGTTAATCAAACCCATTTCTCACAAGGCAAACTCACACGCCTAACTAAGTTAACATACTAGGTGAAAACATACTTTCGTTTCGCTTCATGCCCAGATGCTTGAACAGTGCGTGCTGAAGACGACTGATTTCTCCATCACACAGCTGGCTGCGCAATTCGTGACCGGACACTCCTTCCAACAATACGCTCAAAAATATGCACGATCAATTACTTCGAACATTCGTTGTCAAGGCCTATCACCCAACTACCACCGTCGTCAGCGTTTGGATTGAAGCCTCGAGTGAGGTTTGCGGGTTTAAACTGTCACATATCGTCCAACTCACATGACTGACGACAGTACCCCGATGCTCGATTCTCCGGCACGTGCTTCTTCCTCATTTAGCCTCAGAGTGTCGGAGTTGTAACGACCACTGCAGGAGGCACTTCCAGTACGTCTGCACCCCCTCTCATCCAGTAGCCAATCGAGGCAAGAAGAGATCTCATGAGCATGTTCATATGAACGAACTAGAAGAATAATCCAGTCTGTCGTTGGGAAATGGCCTGCTGGTCACAACAGCCGGGGCGAAACTCTTTTGTTTTCTCTGAGTTTCGATCAAACCTCTCTGTGGTTAATTGATAGCTATTTTGCGACTGCTTGCGGAAATTGTACGGCAGTCGCAAGACAGGACGAATTACCTATTCTATCAAGATAATCGTCCGCGTCGGAAACAAAACGAGCCGAGAATTGATCAAAGCCTGGGCTTTGGATGAGGGTTCGGTTAATCGATTTATCGATCTGGCGCCGGCCCTGGGCAGTCACCTCCAGTCCTACGCCATCGATCGATGATGGGCCAGCACCTCCTACAACTATCGATGTCGTTGCATCTATCGTTGAGGATGGACTCCTGTATGAGTTCAACAGCTCAGAACAATAAACAGGCCGTTCCAGTGCTCAGCCAATCTGGTGTACTTTTAACATCAGATTAGTTGATTAAACAAGACTGAAGGCTAAGCCGTAGCAAAAATCTTAGAGCGGTCAGATTATTAACTAAGGGGATCCGAGTTGAACTCTCATTTAGCTCTACCAGCTGTTGGGACAGGGTTGACTGGTGGTAGAAAATGACTCAGAAAAAGCCATTCCCGGAGTCTATATATTAGTCACTACACGTTCTCGAGTGACTTATGTTTGGCTGTTTTAGCTATAGTCCCATGGATAATGACGTTTAGTGTAGACGGGAGTTACGCATGCATTTGCACGTTAAAATTCAAACAATACAACTCTTCTGACTGCTATGGATAAGGAGTGTACTTATATGGTTGTTAATGGACGCAGGCAATTTGATGGAAGGTTTTTCTATACAAATTTTAACATTAACTACGATAGAAGGGCGCGCAGGTTGCGGGGCATGCACATTCCGTTGTCCCCTGGAACTCAAACTAGAGCCTTCGAAGGCAGTCGCATAACGCTGAGCGGCCATTTCTGACTTATTAACTGTCGTCAGGTTCAAACTCGCGTTCTTTGGTTATCGGGCGTTAGTAAGTTTAACATTCTAACCGCTGAGCCGCGGAATCGTTGACCTGACGATAGTGATCGGGAACATTAACCATAGTAGATGGGCACTCGCCGACCAGGTTACGAGACATGCTCGTTCCGTTGTGCCCTGGGGCTCAATGTAGAGTTTTCACAAGTAGTCGCATAACGATAAGTAATATTAAAACCCAGTGTTTATTGGGCCAAAATGTGCCATCATTTCCACTGTCTTCCACCCTACGGCATTTGAAGAGCATTATTCCATGTTCACATAAGTCCCATAGTCCGTAATTAATTAACCACTTACATGCATAATTAACAACTGTCAGGTCCCCAAACGTTTTGTTACGGATGAAAAATGTCGGTGGGACAGATGAACTTAGTAGAAAGTGGAAACAATTTGCAACTTCTACATGATAATTCGTGATGCGGAAATCGAGTTTTGTCGTGCGAGAGAAATGAGCCGTCGTTATTTAACGATCTTGAATACTTACTGGTTGATTTTAATCTACAATTCCGCCGATCTGTCTGTAATTGTTTTATCTGTTTGAAAAAGAACTATCGCACAATCAGTAGGGCTGCTTTTGTTACAACCATGGTTTGTTATTGAGGGTTGTAATTCTCAATGGTCACCTGACCATCGTTGTGGGTTCTGATCTAGGATCGGCATCTTTTCGCGGGTCAGGCTTCGCTACAGTGACTATGCTTGTTATTTTAACAATCATCGCTGGATACATCAACACACGCGGCAGTTCCGACCACCTATCGAATCTTCAGTTAGTTGGGACATCGTTCAGGGAACCAAATCACCATCCAAAACCCGATAGGTGAACTCTCCTCGCATTCATGTCCTCTTGCAATTGCACCAATATGCCAGGTAGTAATTCACACAGACCAGCCAATACCATTCGTCCAAGCATGACTCCTAAACAGGACTGGAATCCGGGCTTTCGCCCGTTAACCTACACCCACTAGTTTAGCCACTTAGCTGTTCTGCTGAGCTGGGGAGGGCGCCGTGAACAGTAACTCAGATGATCCAAGCTAGATGGTCAAGTCAACTTTCTGAACAATTTTTTGCATTTTCGAACTATCTTTCAAAGAGAATACTTGCATATCTAGTGCTTCTAAAATGGATTTGGAAAAACTACCAGCACACATAATGCATTGGCAATATACTGGCTAGCAGTTTGACAGCTAAATGTGACTGTTTCTGTGGCTTCTGAGATATGAAAGGAAAACGTCCACAAGCAAAGCTGGCAAGCAGGTGAAGACGATTTGAACGTAGACACCAAGACTGATCGCGGCGATTCAAATATAAACCATTAAAAGTCTGATAGAATTCTATGAACATATATAGAGGCACTTTGCAGAAATCTCGGTTTCTTTAATGTTGCCAGTTATGCGTAGAAGGCCGACGTTCTTGAATGTTGAAACATCGACTTCATGCTACAACTACTATTGAGGAAACCCTTTACTGAATAAGTAAATCCAAGTATTGCATTAGTCAGTAGTTAGTTTCGTATTTCACTTAAGCCGCCTACCATTTGTAGATGCTTATTTTCGAAAATTTGTCTTTACTCAGTTTAATTGTTAAATAAAGTAACTAACACCAACTTACTTTGTCCCATCGGGAACCCGGTCTTCAGATGACACGTGAGAAGGGTGTCACACTCTGGTCCGAAAATAAAACCGAATAAATGGCCACGAAAGGGTTGACAGAGGTGTGCCTTATACGAAGACTGCCTCTAGACAAAAGTCAGCCTTTTAGCAGTCCTGCACGTGCTCAAGGTCAGGTCGGTTAGGGCACAGAACCAATCAGACTAAGCGCGAGCGTCATTCGAGCCAATGGGGACGGTTAACAGTTATTGTGTATGCAGCAACCTTGATGAAAATCAGAGCAGCACAATGATTATTCTTAACCATTCGCGTCAAGTTTTGCGGCGTCAGTTGAACTTTTTATGCCCCATTCACGTTTTGAAATGCTTATTTTTAATTCCGATACGGACAAAGATTAATCATTCATCAGGGGAAATCTGTCAATATTAGTTACTTCTAATAGGGCGTTTCGTCTGCTTGTTAGCGAATCGGTATCTGACTGTAATAAGACAAAGCGCCGACATTATTCCTAGGAATAAAGCATAAAGATTAAAGTCGAAGAGTAGGGTACAAAGATCCACGACATTCGTAAGTTAGTTTTAATTGCGGGCAAATGTAGGAAGTAATCTGGTCCACTCACCCGCATGAGAGGACTGCAGGTATAAAAAGTACAGGTAACAATTGGGAGATGGCACCCAAAAAAATCCGCCCAACCAAAGCAGCCTGTCTTATGGGACAGGTGGTAATAGGGGTTTTACGGGTGGGACCTTCGATTGCGTGGATAAATATAAATAAAACTAAGAAGTTTTTTCAGAAATGGCTTTTCGAACGATAAAGTTTAACCTCATCACTAAATGGCAACAAAAATGTGCGCGGTGTCGGATTTACTTGAAGAGGCAGATAATACGAAGTCGATCCAGCTCGTATTTCCTGCTTAATTGCTTTTTTAAACAGGGGATTGAAAGCGAAATGCAGTTGGCTAAAGGAAACGTTCTACGTTGTGCTGTTCATGACCCTATGCCTTCATATCCTCGCTTTCAAAACTGCACGTTCAATAAACACAGAGGATGTGACTGAAAACATCGCCGCACATGACTCCGACGAGAGTTGCCATTTTGTGAAATTGCTTAGCTGATGACACCGTCTGTCTGGGATTGTATGCTTTTAAAGTTTTCCGGCCCTCAGTAAAATACCCTTATTTTATTCCTTTCATTAGCCTGTGGACGAACACTCATGCAGTCCTCCCGCATATTCTCACCGGTAACGGATTTTTTGGGTGCCATCTCCCAATTGTTACCTGCTTCCCTTCCAGCCCTGCTCTTAGATAATTTCATTGAGCGACGATCTCCTGTACACGCATTTCACTCCGCTTAAACCGTGGGAGGTTTTATTTCCAGCTTGGCTGATAAGTTGACGGGTTTACTTCTCTATCGTTAATTTCATTAAGCCCGTTCAGACAGTTTTGTTTTGCTAAAAGTATCTGGTTTTTCCTTCAAATTGGCTACAAGTTCGGTGACAGTGCCGGTCGATAGTGACCCTGAGTCGAAAAATATACTGTGATAATTGGTGGAATTTTCGCCCAATCAAAATCTCGTCGTCAAAATATTAATCGGCCTTGTCAGTCCGTCGGTCTCCCCTCGTCTTTTACTAAGTCATGCTGTCTGTTGCCAACCGAGATACTGTTCGTTCAGAAGACACCGCCAAACCCTAGCCTCATAACCCTAACTCTTAACCTTAAGCTCACCCCCAACATTATTGTGTCCATCAGGTGGGACTGCATAACCATGTCTTGCCAAACGCTCTTAAGGGTCGACTGGCGGATCTGTTGTGCTGCCTTTTTTGATCGGGATATCCCCTGTTGTAGGAAATACGGGCATGGATCAGGTTACCGGAGGTTCTCACCGTTGCGCCATTGGATTTAGTCTAGAGTCTCGTGAACCAGAATGTACCGTAACTTGATCCGTAGGCGCCATTTTTGCTCCTTGCAGCAGAAAACTTTGTTGAAAAATCGCAGGCTGTCTCTTTCGCATTAAATTCACTGCCCGTCCGGTTCGGATGATATAAAAATTAATATCCCTGCTAAAAGGTAGAGGATGTTAGGGTTTTTTCATAAAGATAATCCATTTGCGTAATTTCCTTCTACGCAGATAAATATTCCTAATACATGTTGCGATTTATTATATGCCAGGAAAATAATTTTCTCTTGCCATTACTTGCCATCTAGCTATACCTAACTTGTACTCAACGTCTCATCGTTTGGTTCGAACAACATCCCGGTCGCGTGTCTCCTGCAAGATTCCTCAGCACAAAAAAGCCTTTGCTGCATTGTTTAGTATTCGGGTTATCTAAAAACACCAAACGCCAAAGGGCAACGGTATGGTGAAGGACCCCACTTAATTTTCGGTAGACTGTTGATGATGTCATACGCGAATGGTGGTAATGGGAGTTTGACGGGCAGGGCAGCAAGCCATACAGTAAGCTGACAAAATGTAGGAGAACATAAAAATTGTTTGGATCTCTGCCGAAAGTCTTACCGTACGCTTTCGTGCGGCAATATAAATGAGCACGTTCATCAAAAATGAACAAAAAAACAAAATTTAAAAATAACAGAGTTTGAACAGTGGTATGAGGTCAGGAGAAGTACGTGTTGTTGGCAGTACGATGCCTGTAGGGGTCTGCAAATGGATATCAAGATAAAAGCCTATAAGACATGGTTCAGAGTCGACCGGCAGTGGAGAGTGGGATCCGGAACCCTACCGCCATCAAATAAAGAAATCGGCTTGCCCGTCATTCAAGTAATTACATTGAAAACCGCAAAGTTCTCAATGACTTCGTAAGGACGCCTTGAGACTCAATGTCGTTAGCTGCCTACGAGGGAGAAAAAATTTATATTTTGAAGGAAAAAACACCTCATGCACAAGAAACTGCACGCTGCTCCCTACCTATTCTAATTACTACATTTCTCATTCTAATTAATGGACAGCCTCGTGACACGTGACTCTGAATGTACTTTGGTAAGATTTGATTTAGTAGCCCTACTTGGTGAACACAATACTGTTGGGGTTGAGGTAAGGGGTTAGGGTTAGGGGTCCGGGCAGATATTTCTCAACCACTCAAATTATAACTACGCATTCCTAAGAGCACTTTTTGCATACAACAACTTGACCTCGTCGCCTGTGCGTTCCCCGGCCCCACTTGCAAAAACCCCCCTTTACCACCGGTCCCGTACTACAGGTGGCTGGGGTTTGTTTACTTCAGGTGGGTCTTCATTACCACAGCTGACCGAGCGTTTGGCTACTTAAAGCCTAGTAATCAGTGAACCCAAGTTCGAATCCCAGGCCATTTAAACATGGAAATGAGTCTGACTGGCTGACAGCAGACAGAAACGACCAACCCAGTTGAGGTTTTTTTTGTCACTACCCTCTTCTCTCTGTATATTACCGCTTTGCGAGTACCCGCGAGAGCTCTAGATTGAGCCTTAAGGTGCAAAGGGACGGGCATGTCCCCTGACCCGATTGGTAAATGTGCCTTCCCCGTATACGTGCAGGTCGAGGAAATTGGATCACGTCGTTGTGGCCCCAAAATGAAATGAAGAAAATAGTGGCTCGTAGAGCCTGTCCATCCGGCCGCGAAGACCGGGCACGAGATCTGGACTATTGTCGTCCCTGCTTCTAATGTTCCCTAGTTGCAGGATCGGCGCTACGTCAAGCTTTGCACCCAAGTCTCCCAAAAGTTGTCTGACAAGGTTCGGCGGGCCTCGGGTGCCCTAGACAAAAAAGATGGGGTAAAAATGATAGTGAGGTAGCCCTCATAACGACAGTCCGGCCTATTTGCCAGCAGAATAAGTCTAGCGCATTTGAAACTATTGCGATTTGGCAAAACTTCTAATTTAGAATTTTTCTATCCGACACAGTGCGCTGATTCGTCTTCAGAACATGAGGCAGCCTCTTCCTCACATACTCATTTGAGGACTTATCCCGCTCTCGTGACTCGGGCCCGTGTGGGGCACGCGTAGACAGGGCTTCCATGCTGCAATAAGCAGTGCGTTACCCAGAAGGATGTTATAAAAAACTAGACAGTCTCATTCGGGCAAAATATTCAAGAAAATTCGTCCACTAATGAAAGTTCACGTGTGTTCCAATTCCTGATGTCCGGACAGCGAAAGCGAGGGCACTCCAAGTGGGCAGATCATCCGCGTATTCAAACCAAAAATGTGCGGAGAAACATTTCCAAAGATTGAAGACCGATCTCAAAGCTCAATTTCAGCGGACTTTAAGACAGGGACGTTGTATTCCTTCAGATGAAAGCCTTTAAACTTATTTTTTGCAATAAAGGATCAAAAAAGCGCTGACTACTGTAGGACAATGCCGAAATTTTAGAAAACCTGTTGGAAAATCATGTTGCCACGTCTGGATGACTCCAAAACCGAATCTGATCGGAAATTGTCGGACGGTAGGCTGAATGTTCTCCAGAATTGCCCTGGCGTAATAAAGCAGGCTGCGGCCGGCGTTTTGCCGTCTCTCACCTTTTCTGGTAATTTTTATTCAGGCGTAGATTTACCGCCTGTGTTGCCAGCAGTGTAAAGTGACATATTTTGGTAGTGCTGTTTTTGTCAAAGAGTGGGGAGGGGGGTTGACTGAAAACATAAGAATAAAAAAACAAAACTGTAAAAACTGTTACAGTGGCAAGATCTTTGCGATGACAGCTGAGGGGGGGGGGGGGTCGGCCGGACACTCTTTCAGCTTTAATAGCTACTTTAATACTAGGGACACAATTAGTCATATGCGTCATTTTTTGGCCAGTATAAACGTAACAAAGCAAACCTCTCTACTGAAATGCAACAAAACGTAACTCAATGAGGGCTGTCTTTACGTCGGTCCACGTTAGAGACGGCAACCTAACGATAGGAAACATGGGAAAATATGAGTTGTAGATATCAGGAGGACCGTATGGTATGGTTTTGTATCCGCACCTGGTGGACGCAATACTGTTAACCTACATAATTATTTTTGAGTTGGTGTGATTGCGTTAGCAGGGTGTTGCTGTGCTTCGTAGTGTGTGCTCTGTTGGCGGCCTTGTTTCTTTGTTGCCGTGTCTACCTTTTTCGACCCAAAGTCGGTGGTCCTTATTGACTTTCGGCCTGTCGCCCAACAAAAAGCTGCCAACGCCTCCATGAGTTATGGAGTTCGGTGTGCGTTCTCTTGCCCTCTTCACACCTCTGATCCACACATGCCGTCCCAATGACGGTTGCATGCGGGCTTGCCCGAAGCTCACCCCACCGATCGATCACAAGGCACAGTCTTCGACCTCCCTCCCCTACCACTCTTGCACAAAACCCCAACCCCACAGAAACCTCAAATGTCGAGTCTTCACCGATGAGCTTTGATTCATGCTGACGATTCTTGCGGGCTGATCAGTTATGCATGTGTATTGGTCTTATCAAGATTGCCTAAAAGTCTTCGCACGACAAGGAATCTTCTAAAGACATAATATGGGTCCATTCGTGAAATTGCTTTTGTTTAAAACGGATTAAATTTCTGTTAATTTTCCAATCAAACTGGCATCCGAGGCCGGTATTGGCGAATATTACTCTACCAGATGAATATCACGATCAACGGCCGGAACAACAGAACTTGTTCATAAAAATTTAGTGACCTATATAATCCCACTCTTAGGAAATGTCTCGGCTAGATCGCAGTTGGTAGCCAGGCCCCGTATTAAAGGTGGCTGGGGGGTTGTTTAATGGGGCTATTTTGTGGTGTTGCATAATCACATCTGACCCACTTGGATTCCGTTTTACGTCTGAGGTTAGGATAAGGGTACCGCTTAGTGGTTTCCGATTTTCGGGTTAGGGTTATGCCATAAGGTTTAGGTTTTCGGGTTACGGTTAGGGTTTGAGCGTACGACTAGGTTTCAGCATTACGGTTAGGTTTTTCAGTTACGGCTTTGTCTAAGGGCTGCGGTTACGTTTACGATTTCGGTTAGGGGTAGAGTTGCCGTTAAGGTTAACGTTTAAGGTTGAGGTTAGGGTTAGAGTTCTGGTTAGAACTAGGGTTAAGATCGCCGTGCGCCTCCCCATTCCTGGCTACCGACTGCGATCTAGCCAAAGTCTCATAAGTCTCAGTGTTGCTGGTATGTTCGTATCCCAAAAAACCCTGGAGACCTAATTTTAATGCTGATGATAAACCTGGAAGTTTGTTGGCGTCCTCAAACTTCAACAAAAGACAATGTTCAAAGCAAATTGACCCCTTCGACAAGCGCGATCAAATAAGAATTCCTCCCAAGTAAAGCTGCTGGCGCACAGGCTGAGATGCCTTATTGAGCCACGAACTGTTTACTTTCCCATTCAAGGTAATTTCAGGCATCTTTAATCAAATTTCTCGGAAAAGTCAAAAACAAGGGTTATGAAGTTGTTTCCCTTTATTTTGATGATAAAACTGACAGCGGGCCCATGTGATGGCGAACCAAGCTGATATTTGCAGATGATGAAGTTAAAAGGAAGTTGTTTTGCAAAACAGAAGGTGGAAGACTACAGTCCCACGGTTTTTAATCAAAAAAGAACCCTGCACAGCGCCTAGTCAGAGGATTCTGACAACGTCATATACAGCCATGTCTGGCTTTTGTTTTTTTACTCACTTGTTGCCGACTAGAAGTGGGATGTGTTGCGAAATGCCGCTTCTGACACCGTAAGTCAAGGCTGGATCATTGAGTGAATGAGCAGATGCCAAAAGGCTCACAGAAGACTGTCCAAATTTTTTCAAATAATCAATTCCTTGAGCCAAAGGAAATATTTGAAGATGCATAAAACTGCTTAGAACTGGCCACTACTGGAGAAAAATCGAAATGGTGGAAAAAATAAACACTTGGGTTAGAGAAACCAACCGAATTTGCGAAGGACTGCATAATGCATGTTCATACTGAAAAAACAGATGCGTTGAACTGCATTTGCAAAGAAGAGGATTTAACCAACGTCCTGGGTAAATAACGAGACGTATATCCTCCAAGATTAAGTGGCATATGAAGTAAGACAGGCATCCAAGATCTGGATGGGAGCTTATGTTATTTTCAAAAGTACAAACAACATTTTGCAGTCCGAAATGGTTTGTTTCCTGTCGTTGTAAACGCGACTAACCAGGATAGGGAATAACCTAGCCTACTCTCCTACATGAGAGGGTTGCATGTATAAAAATACATGCAGGGTCGCATGTCAGGGGGCTGTTCATTAATTAAAGTTAGACATGTAGTAATTAGAAGAAGCAGGGAAGAACGTGAATTTCCCTGTGCATAGCTTTGTTCCTCCCGTAGATGGCGAACGAGGTTGAGCCTCAAGGCGTCCTTGCGAAGTCATTGAGAAGTTTACGGTTCTCAGTGTACTTACTCGGATGACAGAAATGCTGATTTCTTAATTTTATTATTATCAAAATTATGAAAACAGTGGAGGTCTCAAAAGCTTCTACCTGTGTGGTGCGTTCGCAGTTATTTCTCCCTCACCGTTTAGCATGAGCTGTATTTGTAAGCTGAAATCTCATCTCCCGAAAATACCGACATTCACCACGAAAGTCCGCAGTGAGTATGCACTTGGTCGGTTAGAAAGGTTTCTTTACGCAGCTTTGCGGTTGGACACGGGGCCTTGCGCGGAATTTCAGAGGATACGGGCTCCTGTGTTCTATTTTTAATCCTCATTGCCACTGCTCTAATCCTAACCTCAACGCCATTTGGAATCAAGCGCAAGGTCATCTGTAACACGCGGGTTACATATTTCCGCACATTTTCAGTTTTTTAAAAGCGCGTCTTTGTATGGCATTTTGCTGATAAATGTTCGTGCCCATGGTGGGTCAGGCTAAAACTAGACCACGCTCTGTTAACTCATTCACCTTCATGACTACTGCTGCCATCGATTGGGGAGTAAAAAGTGACTGGCCGAATTACCTTCAGATCGCTAAGCCAAGGTTCCATTCTATGAAACGACGCATAGACATTAAAGTATTTCTTAACTGAACGAAGCGGCATCAGTTCTGTTCCTAGATAACATGCCTGAGTAAACTGAACTGCACAAAACTCCCCACCTCGAGCGTGAAAATTATACTGACAGATTGGCTATTTTTCGATAACTTCTGGGACATCCGTTTATTACCAGAAATTGTGGTACAGCCAAACAATGTAAGATGTGGTTATGTAGCCGCACCTGATGGACACAATACTGTTGACCTGCTTAATTATTTCGAGTTAGTGTGACAACGTTGGCATGGTGCTGCTGTGCGTTGTGGTTGTGGTCCGCTGGCGGCCTTGTTTCTTTGTTGCCGTGTCTACCTTTTTCGACCCAATGCCGGTGGACCTTCTTGACGTTCGGCCTGTCGCCCCCATGAGCTATGGCGTTTGATGTGCATTCTTCTGCCCTCTTCACACCTCTGATCCACACATGCCGTCCCAATGACGGTTGCATGCGGGCTTGCCCGAAGCTCACCCCACCGATCGATCACAAGGCACAGTCTTCGACCTCCCTCCCCTACCACTCTTGCACAAAACCCCAACCCCACAGAAACCTCAAATGTCGAGTCTTCACCGATGAGCTTTGATTCATGCTGACGATTCTTGCGGGCTGACCAGTTATGCATGTGTATTGGTCTTAGCAAGATTGCCTGAAAGTCTTCGCACGACAAAGAATCTTCTAAAGACATAATATGGGTGCATTCGTGAAATTGCTTTTGTTTAAAACTGATTAAATTTCTGTTAATTTTCCAATCAAACTGGCATCCAGGGCCGGTATTGACGAGTATTACTCTATCAGATCTATATCGCGGTCGATGGCCGGAACAACAGGACTTGTTCATAAAAATTGAGTGACCTATATAATCCCACTCTTAGGACATGTCTCGGCTAGATCGCAGTTGGTAGCCAGGCCCCGTATTACAGGTGGCTGGGGGGGGGTTGTTTACTGGGGCTATTTTGTGGGGTTGCATAATCACATCTGACCCATTTGGCTTCCGTTTAGCGTTTGAGGTTAGGATTAGGGTGCCACTTAATTGTTTCCGATCTTTGGGTTAGGGTTATGCTTTTAGGCTTAGGTTTTCGGGTTACGGTTAGGGTTTGAGCGTTCGACTAGGTTTCACTATTACGGTTAGGTTTACAGTTACGGCTATGTCTTAGGGCTACATTTCCGTTTACGATTTCGGTTAGGGGTAGGGTTGCCGTTAGGGTTAACGTGTAAGGTTGAGATTAGGGTTAGAGTTATGGTTATGACTAGGGTTAAGATCGCCGTGCGCTTCCCCATTCCTGGTTATCGACTGCAATCTAGCCACTGTCTCATAAGTCTCAGTGTTGCTGGTACGTTCATATCCCAAAAAGCCCTGGAGACTTCACTTTAACGCTGATGATAAACCTGGATGTTTGTATGTGTCTTTAAACTCCAACAAAAGGCAACGTTCAAAGCAAATCGACCCCTTCAACAAGCGCGATCCAATAAGAATTCCTCCCAAGTAGAGCTGTTGGCGCATAGGCTGAGATGCCTTATTGAGCCACGAACTGTTTACTTTCCCATTCAAGGTAATTTCAGGCATCTTTAATCAAATTTCTCGGAAAAGTCAAAAACAAGGGGTATGAAGTTGTTTCCCTTTATTTCGATGGTAAAACTGACAGCGGGCCCATGTGATGGCGAACCAAGCTGATATTTGCAGATGATGAAGTTAAAAGGAAGGCGTTTTGCAAAACAGAAGGTGGAAGACTACATTCCCACGGCGTTTACTCAAAAAAGAACCCTGCACAGCGCCTAGTCAGAGGATTCTGATAACGTCATATATAGCCATGTCTGGCTTTTGTTTTTTTACTCACTTGTTGCCGACTAGAAGTGGGATGTGTTGCGAAATGCCGCTTCTGACACCGTAAGTCAAGGCTGGATCATTTAGTGAATGAGCAGATGCCAAAAGGCTCACCGAAGACTATCCAAATTTTTTCAAATAATTAATTGTTTGAGCCAAAGGAAATATTTGAAGATGCATAAAACTGCTTAGAACTGGCCACTACTGGAGAAAAATCGACATAGTTGAAAAAATAAACACTCGGGATAGAGAAACAAACCCGATATGTGAAGGAGGGCATAATGCATGTTCATATCCAAAATTGGGTCATTGAACTGCATTTGCACTGAAAAGGATTCAAACAACGTCTTGGGTAAGTCACGAGACGTATAACCTCCAAGAATAAGCGGCATATGAAGTAAGACAAACATCCAGGTACTGGATGGGAGCTTATGTTATTTTCAAAAGTACAAACAACATTTTGCAGTACGAAACGGTTTGTTTCCTGTCGTTGTAAACGCGACTAACCAGGATAGGGAATAACCTAGCCTACTCTCCTACATGAGAGGGTTGCATGTATAAAAGTACATGCAGGGTCACATGTCGCGGGGCTATCCATTAATTAAAGTTGGACATGTAGTAATTAGAAGAGGCAGGGCAGAGCGTGAATTTCCCTGTGCATAGCTTTGTTCCTCCCGTAGATGGCGAACGAGGTTGAGCCTCAAGGCGTCCTTACGAAGTCATTGAGAAGTTTACGGTTCTCAGTGTACTTACTCGGATGACAGAAATGCTGAGTTCTTAATTTTATTATTATCAAAATTATGAGGACAGTGGAGGTCTTAAGAGCGTCTACCTGAGCAGTGCGTTTGAAGTTATTTTTCCCCTCACGGTATTTGTAAGCTGACCCAGGCTGGAAATCTCATCTCCAGATAATACCGACTTTCACCACGAAATTCCGCAGTGAGTGTGCGTCTAGTCGGCTTTTCGGTTGGACACGATACCTTGCGCGGAATTCCAGAGGATACAAGCTCCTGTGTTCTAGCTTTAAGCCTCATTGACACTGCTCTAATCCTAACCTCAACGCCATTTGGAATCAAGCGCAAATTCGTCTGTAACACGCGGGTTACATATTTCCGCATACTCAGTTTTTTTAAAATAGTGTCTCTTTGCATGGCATTTTGCTGATAAATGTTCGTGTCCATGGTGAGTCAGGCAGAGACTAGACCACGCTCTGTTAACTCATTCACCTTCATGACTACGGCTGTCATAGATTGGGGAGTAAAAAGTCACTGGCCGAATTACCTTCAGATCGCTAACCCAAGGTTACACTCTATGAAACGACGCATAGACATTAAAGTATTTCTTAACTGATCGAAGCGGCATCAGTTCTGTTCCTAGATAACATGCCTGAGTAAACTGAACTGCACAAAACTCCCCGCCTCGAGCGTGAACATTAAACTGACAGGTCGGCTATTTTTCGATAACTTCTGGGATATCCGTTTACTACCATAAATTGTGGTACAGCCAAACAATGTAACGACCCGCTCATATTGGTAAGGTTGTAAGATGTGGTTATGTAGCCGCACCTGATGGACACAATACTGTTGACCTGCTTAATTATTTCGAGTTGGTGTGACCACATTGGCATGGGGTTGCTGTGCGTTGTGGTGTGTGTCCTGTTGACGGCCTTGTTTCTTTGTTGCCGTGTCTACTTTTTGGCTCAAGGCCGGTGGTCCTTCTTGACTTTCGGCCTGACGTCTCCTTCTTACTTTCGCGTTGGATGTTTCAGGGTTAGGGTTTAGGGCTGCGCTTAAGGGTTAGGGTTATCCTTAAAGGCTAGGGTTACGGATGGGGTTTGAGTTTGGGTTAGGGGTGTTAGGGCTTAGGATTATGGGGTTGGGGGCTACGGTCAGGGCTAGGGGCTAGGGTAAGGAGTTAGGGTTAGGGATTAGGTCTGAGGATTAGGGTTAGGGGTTAGAGTTAGGGGTTAGGGCCAGGCGTTAGAAGTTAGGGTCAGGTGTCAAGGTGGGGGTTAGGTCAACTTCTTCTCGGCCACTCGAAGTGCAATCGCGCATTCCCAATAGCTTTTTTGCATACAATTACCTGATCTCGTTACCCGTGCGTTCCCCTGCCCACCTGTATAAATCCCTATTACCACCAGTTCCGTATTGCAGGTGGTTGGGATTTGTTTACCTCAGGGGTGGCTACATAACAATATATGACCGTAAGGTGTTTTATGATAGTAATTATATAATTTTTCAAATTAGACTCATTGTGATTCAAAAGGTCCGTGATCTATTGAACACGATTTTAGTGTTCGCAATTTGCCTTACCCATTGTCCGCTGATTAAAAAAAACTGAATTTCTAGCCCTCGAGGGCTGGCGTTGAAAACGCCCTTCGCTTAGGCGATTAATACTCCCTTCCCCCCTCCCGAGGTGAGTTTAAAGAAAATCATCCGTTCATAAAAAAACGTTCATTTTACCAGAAGAAATTCTGTTACACTCACTCACAGCGCTTACAATCTAACCGGAACCCCTCTCCTTCCCGCCTCCCACTCCAACTCCACCGTCCTGAACACGCTGACTCCGTCATGCGGGCGGCGTGGAAACATGGAGTCCGATTAACCCTGCTCCTGAGACGCATTTATATCCTGTCTACAATTAGAATGATCACTACCCGTGTACATGTATCGGCCTGATGATGAATTACCGAAAACATATGTTTGCCAACTGACTATTTAGACAAATTCGCTTGAAAACGCTCACAGCGTGAGTAAAAGCTCTTTGCACAAAAATCTTAATTCGGATAAATAAAACTGTCCCATGAGCCAGAAGCTCCTTTGTTGAGTAGCACGTAACGCGAGCTCCGGCAATGCGAACCACTGATATCCCCTACACCTGAGACTCTGACAGTTCTCGCTTTGGGCTGCATTTCTACCCGGCTGACAAGGCGAGACCCGTCCGGGACCACTTTGACCGAGCCAAACAGCGTGTCCTGTCCTGGGGTGTCAAAATGCTGACAAAAACGCAGTCTCTCTTCAAACCGTACCCTAGTAATGAATAAAGATACAAGCTATAGATCTATGTAAGGCAAACGGCAGTTTTAACTTAGCGGTAAGTCTAGTTTGCTGGGTGTCAGAATAGGGCAAAATGTCAGTGGCTTAATTTTCGGAAGCAGAAAGAGACCACATGGACAAAAGAAGGCGTCTGCGCCGGTGAGGATAAGTCACAAAATACATGGGGAACATTTCAGCTTATAAACTTTTCGACTGTTTAAATTCTGCGAATATTCCCATGTTACAATTGAAAAGTCTATTTAGCAAATACGTGTTTTCGGGAACTCATCATTAGGTCAAAACAGTTACATATAAATTGAAAAATGCGAAGTCCGCAGGGTTTGTAAGTGACTCAGGGGCTATTGGCGGTCATCTTTCCCATGCCACCAAAAATGGCGGAGTCGGCGTGCTATCGTCACTGGGTCAAGGGGGGGGGGAGGGGAAGGGTGACGTAGGCTTTGAATGATGTTCGTAAGTCGGATACGCTGAGCACACATCACTGCCTTTAGGAGGTTGGGCGGCGGGCAGTCATTATCTGGGGTTGGTTTCGGCCACGGAAGACAAAGCGCCTGTGTCAGCGTCTTCTGACAACATAGCACTGGATTTGCTAGCTGTACAGCCACTGCCTCGACTGTGAAGCTTGCTGGTGTCCGGTAAACAAAATGAAAGGCTTCTTTGGTATCGACTCGGTGATTTGCACTGTCAAAATGTGCGGGAATAGAACTCGAAATCGATTTGCTTTCAGCTCTGCCTATCTAGGCCAGTATGTGTTCACTTACTCTTTGTTTCCAGACGCCTCATGTACGGCTAATGTATCTAGCTTCATAGGGACAAGTGAATGGGCACATGAATATCGATGTGGCCTGCAACGGTTGCCGGTTTTTACCTCCCAGCTTAGGGGGGAAGAGGAGTTCGTGAAACTTACGTGTAAATTGGCCGCGGGGAAAACACTAGCGATCGCTATCTTCAGACGTCGTCTTATTAGGTCGCTTGCTGCGTCCCCTTGAAAAGGAAGTCAATATGAATTATTCAAAATCTGCCGAAATACCAATGAATTACGTGAGCCTGGTAGTTATCTGGTAAATTCTAGGGGATTTACTTAGGAAATCCTGCTTGGGCAGTCAAATTACTGTATCAGATTTGGTGGATTCCAGACGTTGCAGTAGGTTTGGCGGGTAAACTTGACCCAAAAGTGATTAAAATCGAGTCGTCCGACGGGGCCTCGTAGCTCAAGTGGTCAGAGCGTTGGCTGTTCTAAAGCCTTCTCCTTACTGCGTGAGTTCGAATCCCACCAAGGCGCCTAGTTTTTCACAGTTGGGTCACTATGAATTATTCAAAATCTGCCAAAATACCTATGAATTATAAATAAGTCTTTCTGTTCTGCAGTTGCCGTAGTGGGCTTTGCAGTGAGCTCCCCTATATCTCAGAGGATAAATCTCTCTGGATATCCGTTTTCGTGGAGTATGTCCCGCAGCTGCTGGAGTTCTGCTTTAACAGTCTCGGGAGGGCAGGAACGCCGCACTCTAGCTGTCAATCCCCTGACCAAATTGCGTTGAATACTGAGGGGAACAAAACTGTGAAGATTAATGTATTGTCCCGTCCAGGTTTTCTTTCGGAATACCCCAAGCTGAACAGCTACATCTTCTTGTCTGTTCAGAAAAACATCGAGGAACACGATTTCGTTGTGTGCCTCAAATCCTGCGGAGAACTTTAGCGAAGAGTGTGGAATGTTAAATGTATGAACCAGAGTGCCTGTGCTGGTGGTAAATTCCGTCAGGCACGCCCACGTACCGACTGTAGAATCCAAGGTCATTAATAGTGTCTTGCAACCTTGTCTTCTCGACTTTGCCCACATTTAGGAGGAACGGACCAAGCGTTGAGCCCATCGCTACGCCGTCTATTTATCTGTACAGTTGACCATTGCAGAGAAACTGGACGTTTCGCGTTCACCGTGTCAGTAGTTCTTCTAGCGTTTCCACCGGCATGCCTAACGAGTATTCCGTGTCGCGTATAAGGTCACAAAGGTAGTTTATTAGTTCGGCGACGGGTACGTTAGTAAGCAGTGATGCTACGTCTAATGATAGCAGCCCCCGTCCATCAACGTTAATATTTTTGACAGCCTCGACCAACTTAAAGGAGTCCTCCGAACTTAGAGGGTACAAATGTATCTGCGGCGGTTTAGGTTTTTCGACTAGCCATTTTGCGGTGGTATGACAGAGCGAATTCCTCATTTTCAAGATTGGACTTAGGGGAAGCCCTTGTTTATGAATGTTTGGGAGGCCGTACACTCTGGGTATCGTCATGTCCACTGGTCTTAATTGCTTATATTATTTTTCAGATAAATGACCTTGTTTGTGAAGAAGTTTGAGAACCGTCATCAACTGACCTTCGACAGCGTCAGCGCAGTCCTCGTCTTTCTCGGATTTTCAGAATTTGATACGATCCGACAAGGTCGTCTCAAATTTTGTTGCATAATTTTCCCAGCCATCAGCGCCACTTCCGAACCCTGGTTATCCGGCCTGATGGACAGAAAAGATTACATAGCAGAATTAGAGGCAATCTTGTCGGACCGTATCAAATTCTCAAAATCCGAGAAAGACAAGGACTGCGCTGAGGCTGTCGAAGGTCAGTTGATGACGGTTCTCAAACTTCTTCACAAACAAGGTCATTTATCTGAAAAAAAATATAAGCAATTAAGACCAGTGGACATGACGATACCCAGAGTTTAAGGCATCTTAAAAATTCTCAAGTACGGTCTACACTCGAAATATCAGATGTTACGTCACGAAGGTAGGTGTTTGCGCTCTTTTTGCGGGGGAGACGCAATAAGTGATTGCACAACCGCGCTTTATGAAAATACTGTTATTCTGACGTAGGTACCCAGTGTTTAGAACAGAGCTAATTTTCAATGTGGTCTCAGTCGGCTGACATGCTAACTAGAATTTTGTCAGATAGGCGCAAACTATTTCGGACTTGGAGAGAGCATGTTAAAAACGCCTTCATTCCCCATTATCATTCCTTCATTATCTGGTATGATAATAAATAAAATTACTTTCTTTAGGCGTACTGGATGCGCATGTTATCAACGTCCTTGGACTTTTTGACTGCCTACAGCTTACACATGTTGGCTTTTAAATGCACTTCTTTGCGACCTCCTGAAAAGTCACACTTGGCAAAAAAATGGCAACCTACGTAGTATGCATTTTTCACATCGGTTTTCGATTTCCCGAAAAATTCAAATACAGTTTATAGAAAACATGCACAATATGCGTTTTATTTTACTCACTTAAGAGCAAATCACTCAGACTTCACATTTGAAAGAAAAAGCGATTTTCTGTCTTGAAGAAGTTTCTAATTATGAGATTTTTAAGAGCGTGCAATGCCCATTAATACAGCACCGCACTTGTGCGTGTATCAGCGCGCCTCATGAAGTATACAACATCCACTACATAATTTTATTAACTGTAAATGGTGTCATCTTAAAAGCATAAAGGAACATATAATTCTACTTGCGCGGGAAGTATAAACCTTGTTGTGACGGCTGGCATGGTTAAAAATTATTCTGGAATTGGAAAACCTTTTTAAAACCTAATTACATTCGTTCATCGAGTACAAGATGTAAAGATCACGTGATTTTTCTGCAACATGGATAAAAGAACGCGCATTTGGGCATGTTTTCCATGAAGAATATTTGAATTTATCGGGACATCGAAAACCAAAATGAAAAAAATGCAAACTATCTAAGAAGTCATTGTTTACCAAATGTAGCTTTTACAGGAGGTTGCAAGTTAATGCATTTAGAGTTTTGAAGATCCCCATAGCTATATTCAGAAGAAAAGGTGACGAGCGAACGTTGCTTTCGATAATTTCTAGTCAGGCCAGTACAGTTATATGGGACGGGGCACAGAGTGCTCTTGCCTAGCCTGTATTTTAAAAACTAACTTTTATCGATTTTTCTCACTCACTGTATCGCGTCCCATATAAATGTACAGGCCCGACGAGAAGTTATCGAAAGCAACGTTCGCTCACCACCGTTTCTTCTGAAATGCATTTAAAAGCCATCATCAAGGGAATCCCAAATATCGTAGGATTTTGCCCAATTGTAACCAAAAGTATAATTCCCCCTAAATAATCCTCCCTAGTCGAAAACGCATTTTAGAATCTCGGATAAAATTCAGGGGATTGCCCACTCACTTTAAATCCGCTCCTACATTTATGAGTAAAATCCTTCTATCTTGTCGAAACTGAAGATAAACTATCATGTACTGCTATCTCTGTGCAGTTATTGGGTAAGTGTAAACGATCGTAGATGAAACTGTAAGATTTTGGGTTATATGACCGTACCTACGTGTGTTAGTGGTCCACTAAATGCCTTGTCCTCACGTCTCGTAATTTGGTATCTAAAAAGTAATTTACATGACGTAAAATAAAAATCCGGATTGCATTATGTCATTAACCGGCAAAGACAAGGGAGACTGAAATGGCGTTTTGGCCTATTAGACGTCTTCAGTCAGTCATACCCAACACCGTGGTGTGAAACACCTGAAACACGATCGCGCGGCCGGTTGGTTAGAAGTCCAACTCCTCTAACCACTGAGCCTCGGGCTCGTTGTCCTGTCGGTTTTGATCGGGAATATACAATGGTAGACGGGTGCTCGCCGATCGATCTTACTGAGCTCATTCGTCCAGTTGTATGACTAGCTGACGATGGCTAATAAGTCAGAAATGGTCATTGCAGTCTACCTCGTCATGAAATGTCATGAGTTAGCACAGGAAAATCCCTATAACGTGAATCCGCCGAACATGCGTTCCCAAAAATCCTACGGCAGTAAAAAAAACGACTGTTTTTAAAAAGAAGACATAGCTGGGGTTATAAAGTAATATTTACTAACGTAAAAATAATTAATTTTCACTGAAAAACTGAAATTTCAGAAAATGGGCATATTACATGTCGCACAAATAGGGCTAACTTTAAGAGGGCAAAATGAAGGGGGACAAGTTCGGGCCTCGTGTGTGCCACACTTCGGTGTTGGGTATGACTGGCTGACGACGGCTGATAAGCCACAAATGGCCATTCCAGTCTCCCTTGTCTTTGTCGGCAATAACATACTGCCTATATAATGCACAGCTGTGCGGCTGCTGGTTGGGCTCGCGAGGGAATACGTAAAGTACAACGGAACGGGTGAGTTCCGTAAAAACGATCGGTGGGCACCCCTCTACCACTGGATTGCATTATTGGCATACGAGCTTTTCTAGGTTTAAAGGTTCTCTCAGATAACTGTACATTGTGTCCTTGAAGACGTACCTTCAACAAATTTAAGAGGCACATTTGCAATTCATCGTCAGTCTATTTTAAAGGGCTATCGAAGTAGCTAATTTAAGCTAAACTATGAAAACTTCTGCGTTAGACAAGGGTTTCCTATATTGGCATCATAAAGTAGAGAACACTTGAAGTTCTACTCAAACGTGTAAGACCGTTTACCTATAATGCAAGAGGCTGACCTTAATTCCCACAATTCAAACTTCAAAATTGTGGAGGGCCTCATTCATTCAGTCTTTGGATAGCCCCGAAGCGTTGGTTCTGCTGCTTCTTCTGCGACTGCGACTACTACTATTACTGCCACTAATTTGCTTCTTTCTGCTAAAAACACAAAGAACTTTTTAAAAACAAAAATATTTGCCTTAAGTGATCTATGAAAAACAGTGTATCCTGTTTAATAATGTTTGTTGCCACTCATATGCAACTTTTTTCGAGGATAACCGTAAAGTTGCCGATGGCAAAACCCTACTGCCCGAGGAAAATCTGCCAGGGCGGGCTTTGCCGATCACAATTTTCAAATGACCATCAAGGACATGAGGATCAAATATAACCTCCAAATCGTGGCGCGATTTAACGTAACCCTATCAATGTTGATGTAGATAATCTTCGTATGATTAGTTGTCGTCTCTGAAAGGACAAATAAATGAGGACTAATCAGTCTGATAGACAGGTTCTTGAAACCCTGTTCGCCATTTGTAGTTTGGGAGTATCAGGAAAAGGTCGGCCGCCGGACAGCCGACGTCAACCATTATCGTGAGTTTATAAATGACACCTTGCATGGTGGGACTACTGATCAGGAGGAACTTAAAGGTGCAATCAGAGACTGGCCAAAGTTAGGTCTGAAATGACCCGTAGGTGGGAGACTTCTGCTCATCCTTTCAATGCCGCATGCATTGGGAGTCGTCTACAGACAGTGACCGATAATGAAAGTGCTCATCATTCTGATGCAGTTAAGAATAATTTAGGTGATTTGAGAATCCAGTGGTAGAAAACTTGCTTGAAAATGGAACCTGAAGTCACAAATATGTGCACTGCGTCTGGAAGCAATGTTGAGTTCAGAAAACTGTTTGGTGAGCAACACTTGCTTTTGATAAAATCTCATCGTGCCAGTACATTATATGGCAAGGAGGTGAATTAAACATGCGGGCAATTCAAGTTTTTTTTATCTTCTCACGCATAAATGGGAGATTGGGAAGATGGGAGGATAATTGGGGGCAGTCACTATCAGTCTAGCCAGATAATAATTTAATAATGTGGGTGGGAAGAGGATTGACCAGAGCCGTATGGGGGAGAGGGGAGGTAGACGCAGAAAAATGTATGCAGTTGCTTGGCGAACTGATATTGGGCCATGGTAAATGCGGAGCCTACACGAGGGTCCTCTGTGCGCGTAAGACGCGCTTGCATAGGCTCATTGGGGCAGCTTCTGTTGTCGCTGCTTCAGTGGTTTTGGGTATTGCGATGAAGCCTTAAAAATCACTCCGGAGACCTTTTGGGTTCACATGATACCCGGAATCTACTACATATACAAGAATGACGCTGCCCACATTCCCCTGATTGCCCTTTCTCGGTCATGTTGGGAGGTGTTCGCGTATCCTTGTCGATTACTTCTGACTTCTGCCACCTGTTCCACAGGGACAGGTAAATAGGGAGTTGCACATAGACTTGGTCTGAGGTGGCAACTTATCCTTCCCATCCGTCCGGTTGATATTTCGATACAGGCAAGAAGCCCACAGGCTGGCAGCAGCCCCCAGTTGACTGTGGTTTACCAGTAACTGATTTATCAAAATGTCAATTCAGCAGGCGGCTATTATATGCCTCGGGAGGGAGAGAATGTGCTGAGGGCGGCAATTACGGCAAGACGAGCGGTAACTGGCAACTCCCGTTCGCCTCGATACGTATACAGGACATGCAGATGCATTTAGCCTTTTAGGCCCTGAAGTGCCGTCCAAAGCACAGTAGCGGCTGGATCTGAAGATCGAGACAAATGAGCTGCTTCTTCAAAGCAAAACGGCGAATCGTCTTGCACACGCCCAAGTCCTTCATCTCCTGAGGTTCTGTCTCAGGACGTACTTCACGTTCGATTGAACAATCAACGAGCAGGTGAAGGGCACACCAATGGGTTCGTCGACTTCGGGGTTTGTTGCAGAGACGGTCCTGCAACGGTCGGAATCATTGGTCTTCCAACACCGCATGCCGAAGCTGTAGGTCTAGTATGTGAATAAAACCTTCTTCGTTATCGAACGGAATCATCTGCTGCTATTCAAACAACGTTTGAATGCGGTCTTCCAGGCATGTAATTTACGGTTGAGCGGGAAGAGAACAACCAACCGACCTTCCTGGATGTCCTTGCATACCGAAAATATTGTGTTGGTCTGAAAACTAAAGTGTTAAGGAACAGCGACCACCCAATCGGCCAGAAACGCAGTTATGTAAGGATTCTCTATCGACGTGTTGAGACGCACTGCAGTGAACCGGAAGACAGAATGCCGAACTGCAATACCTTAGACGGATGTTCAGAGTCAATGGCTATCCGCACAACTTAGGAAACCGGTACATATGCAAAAGGGACGAAAGGCCAAACCGCAAGGATCCCAAATTTTGGCGAGCGCTTCAGTATGTCATGAAAGTTTCGGAAGCTGTCGACCACCTTCTCGCACCACTTGGGGTTTGGAGTTGCAAACAGACCGGAGGCAACCATCAGGCGTCAGGTAATGAAACTGAAATACCCGCTGCCACTGCAAGAAACGTCTGGATTCGTTTGTCGGATCTGGTGCAGTTGCAGACAAAGGGACTAAATCGGAGAAACCCGAAGACTGCTCCGAACGCGAACGGCCGAACACGCGGCAGCAGTACGGAGAAATGACGCCAGCTCTCAAGGTGCGGCGAGATCCGGTCACATATTCAACTTCGACGGAGACGAAATTCTCGCTAGAGGTGACAGCCGAATGTGCCGCGAACTGCTTGAGTCATGGTTCACTGGCCCCCAGTTTATTAGCGAGTGCAACAACCTTCCCCTTCTATATTCGATGCTGAGACCTCGCCAAGGCGGAGTAATTAGCCACGCGGGGAGCGCACAAGCGACCACTGCTCCCAACGCTAGGGTCGAGCAATAATCAAACCAACACCTAACACCCCTGATTAAATTACAGCAATTAACGACGCGGATGTCGGTCATCGAACAGTTATCAGACCGAGTGCAACAATCCCCGATGACGGTCGGGATCCGCGACTTTTTTAGGTATGCGATAGCATGGCGACTGAAGCCTATAAATACTGCAGCCCCTTGTGCATGAACCACCCGTATCCGCTTTTGTCTCTGATGATGGGCCAGGGCAGGCAGCTGAAACGTCAGGCGAATAAAGCTCTTGTCCCAGCAATCGTGTCTCCTTCTTCACAGCAACTCGTATATCCGTGATGATTAACTGCCTGCCTCTGTAAACACCCATTCATCGAGGCCGCTTTTATTAGGCAAAATATCGCTCCTGTCCGCATCCTCAGTCCTTGGAAAGTCCAGCTAAGGCGTACGGACCATGCCCATATACTGCTATTGCTTGTGAGCAGCCCAGCATATGGGTGGTACCACTTAATAGATGGACACGCGATCACTGGGATAGTGCGTGTATTAGCCCGAGCTTTCGGTCTCGTACAGAAGACCATCATCATATTCTGTGGGAGTGCGGCGTCGAATGAGCAGTTTTGTAGTCAAACAAATAAGGGGTGATAGAAATGGAGGGGATGGTGTTCGCGATAAGGCTGAGTCCACGTTGTCTCACGGCAGCATGACTGCGTGCAACCTTGACTGGGATTTGGGTCTCGCTTCTTGGCCGCGAGAACGGAGCGCGTGATAAGTGGGGAGTAAACCAACGTGTCTTCTGATGGAACTAATGCCAGACGCCCAGGTCTTCAGGAGTTATCGCCCTGCCTTATTGTCGACATCCGCCATTACCTGAGTTCTCGCGAATTTGAATTCGTGGCCTTGCTCCAAGAGTTAGTAGTGACCTGAAACAGTGGGTCGTCTCATAGTGGGTCTCATAGCTAGTCTTTATTCGGGAACGTTTTACCATCACTTTACCTGCAGATGCACCAAATAGTCCCGGTCCTTGAAAAGTTTCCGGTTGTCTGGTTTATTGTTTACGGTCTCCTGAGGATGCGCTGACGTGATCGAGGTCTTGTAACACTGACCGACCCAGAAACGTTTTAACAGCGACTGACTGTAGAAATGAGGGAGAGGGCGGTGAGCGCCACCGTATCATAATTAATACTCCTGATAACAGCCGACGGAACAACGGGCCCGTGGTTCGATGGTGGAGCGCTGGACTCAATGCTCAAAGATACCGAGTTCGACCCACAGATGATTCACATATAGGATTGGGTGCGGCCAGCCGATGACGTCTCGCCCTCGTCAGTGCCTCACAACCTGAAAATACATGTATGATGATAGAGGGGTGCTCACCGATCACATAAAGGTCCTGCTTTGTGCCTTGGGACTCAATCTCAAAGGGGAGACAGCCGAGCTTGGGATAGATTTAGATGGAACTGTTTCGGGCTAATTCCCTTCATTCAGCCAATCATTACCCACCTTCCGGGACCAGAAGCACAAAATTGCGCTTGGTCTGGCAGATGGTTACCTATTTATACGACGCTCGTTTGTTTTGGGAAATCAATGGGTCGGCATGCCTCCACTAGAGAATATATATATATTTCAGTCAACCTGACCATAAAAACCTGTTCGAACATTCATCTCCGTAACCCCATGGTATACATTATAATCACCTTGTGTAAAGTTCTGTTCAGCAACCTCCTGCGGTCAATTAAGTGCTACCTTATTTGCGTTTGTCTTCACTTGATATTTTTATTATTCCCAAAGGTTGTCTAAATAGCACAACACGTGACGGAAGCACTCCCGCTAGACCACACTGAGATGGTTACGTCAAATAACATACAAGCGATGGGATTATGCAACAGTAGACCCTGTCTGACAATTGGTATTTTTATGGTCTGCTATAAGTTCACATGGCACAGCTCAGCAGCTCAGCTCAATCAGACTTCGTAGCATCAGAGCTCTCATGAGGAAACAAAACAAGATGGACACACGACGTAAAAACCTGCCCTAGATCCACTACGTGCCTGACAAATCGAAATAACAAAAGTCTTGGTGATGACGTCAGTCTACGTGACTCAGCATCAAGCCAGACAACCTTATTTATCGTTGGCTGAACCTGGCTCGGGCGCATTTTGTAGGCTCCCTAACTGTCTGTGTGATTGTCACGTTATTCGTTTGGCGTCTATCGTATCAATTCAACTTCTTTCGCATCTCTGTACTAGATAAGGCGACTGAAAATATAGGCTGTATTATGGTTTACAAACTGTAAGCATGCTTTTCAAGCCACAAGAGCACATTAATTTGGAGAGATGCGAGAAATAAGTCATATGTTTTAGAACTCTGCCTCTGACATCCTCCTCAAAAATCGGACTGAAAGGTGATGAAAATCTCAGCGCTTACTTAAACATGCCTATGTGTACAATGGTTTGTGATCTATCTACCTACCTGACATATGTACACTTTATTATGGGGCAAAAGATACCCTACTATCAGAACAGGTTCTCGCAAAAAGTCCACACACGCGTGTTTCGCCGATATTGTGTCGCTGTACAGCACAGCTGAAAGTGGTTCGGCTCTTCGGTGGGTCCCCCCAGCATTCCCCGCCTGCTTTCTGGTAGGCGCAGCAGTTTAGAAATCGTTGTTTTCCTACTTCCTCGGAAATTAACTGCATACTTGGAGTAGATCAGTATATACTTAGTGCCATACAACGGCAGAATATCGTCGAAATACGCGTGTCTGGACGTTTAGCGAGTGTGATATCTTGTGGTCCTAAACATATACTACTAGCTGTCTGTCAGCAGTTAATGAATATTACGCGGTAATCCCGCTGTGGCTAACGGACTCGTGCATCAAATTTCGGTCTGCCACTATACACCTCAGCACATACTGCTTCACTACAACTTAGAAGTTAATTTCTGAGAAAGTTGAGCAGCAACAATACGCACTCCAGGAAGACGAAGGTGCGATCATTGGAATAAGAAATTTGTTGGCCTGACGTGTCGGATGCTCACTCAAACCCATCCTCAGAGACAGTCACTGCCTGAAAGACAAAGCTGGAGGTGGATTTGACCTTGCGTAATTCCCTGCCACCTTAATACCATCAACGACAATCGCGTGACTCCGAACCCACAACCAGTGAGTCCGCTCTTAATGCGAAAAACGTGCCTTCCTTCCCCTGCACAAGAACCCTTCATCGAAATTACCGCGTAATCAAAAAGCTCTGCTTCGTCTTTGTGGTGAAAACCCCACGTGCTGGTCCGCAATCGCTAAAAAAAGACAGCGGAAGTGTACCCACGTAGAGTTACTGCACAAAAACAATGTACCTGTGGCAAAAAGCATCCTAAAAACGATCGGTGGCGGCGTGAAGTTTGAGGTGCGTCAGAAGGTCGAGCAATCATCACACCAAATTCCAACGCACGTGATGAAATTGCAGCAATTAACGACGCGAATGTCGGCCATCAAACAATTAGCACACCAAGTGCAACGATCCCGGATGAAGAGAGGAGCCGTGAATGTTCATAGGTATGCGGTAGCATGGCGACTGCATCCTATAAATACTGCAGCCCCTTGTGCATGAATCACCCGTATCTGCTATTGCCTCTGATGATTGATTCGAGCAGGAATCCGAAACGTCAGGCTAATAAAGCTCTTTTCCCAGCGATCGTGTGTCCTTCTTCAATGTGAGGATTAAAATTACATTTCAAACTGGAATAGGAATGAATTCAGGTGTTTTTTACTGGAGATCCGCAGCTGATTTTTTGCATGGCGAAGAATTTATCAGGATGAGCAAAAGGTCCGTTGATCACTCGAGGTCCGATTGAGAGCACGAATAAATCAAAAGTTTCTCTAGTGCGAAGGCGTAGTTTGATCATCAATGTGCAGTATGAGAATGATTTGATAAAGGCAGTATGTCATTACCGACAAAGATAAGACACAACGGAACAAGTCGGTTCCGTAAGAACGATCGGTGAGCGCCCTCTACTAATGATTTGATAGCCATTGTCTTCCCACGAAGAAGCGTGGTGAGGATTGCTCATAAAGCTCCAAGTAATAAAGTAGGTCCTGTGCATAATTTCAGGAAGAGTAAATACTTCCATGTCCTAACTGCAACAATAACCCTAATATAAACCTTAAACTTAGCCCTAATCATATTCCTAACCCTACCTAGTACCCTGACCCTTGCCTTAACGCCAATCTGAACCCCAAACTTGAATCTAGCCCTAATTTCCCTGAGATTTAGCGGATGGCCACCCGTTTTGCAAGCGGTTCCTGTTCTCATGTCCTGTTTAGGGGCTCTTATGGGTAACCCCTACCGAAACGTGAACTTGGAGGTGTTTCAAGATTTATCCCGTGATTTGGACGACACCCACCAATTCTAATTATACAGAAAAGTACTTATTTACGCAGCGTTCTCTGTCAAAATTGAATTTGGTTAATAAACAGACAGGCAGGTATTTTCACGGAACAAACTGTTTGTGAAGCCAAAAAAGTCACCGATGAGAGACTAGGCCACCACTGAGACGGCATGACGTAATTAACTATGAATAGGATGAAATAAAAGCCGCGGTCCACCTGTTAAGTAAAAAGCCCAAGTAAAGAGATTCCAGAAGGGTAATGGGAGCTCGACAGTGTGCCGTCAGGGTTGCCACGTGCTTTGCTGAGAAAACCTAATGTTTAGCGCAATTTTTTGACAGACGGTGCGGCTCGGGAGAAAAAAGAGGGGAGATTTTGCTACGAACATTAGTACCTGCGACCCCACGTTAAAAGACCATAAAGAACGAAAGAGAAATCAAGGCATTTGGGTGGGCTAACTCATGAAATGTCAACCGAAATTCCGAAATGCGTTTTCGTTTCGAAAAGATTGATTAAGTAGGGTTGTTAAACTAATCAGACTGCAAAATAATTCTATGAGAGCTCAGTTACCTCAAGATGCCGGCTTTTGAATGAACTTCTTTCCGGCTGCATGCAAAGACGCCACTCTGTAAAAAATGACTGCTTATTTAGCATGCAATCTCCTCATTGATTTTCGATGCCCTTAAAAGTCCAATTATATTTTACGGAAACATGCACAAAAATGTCTATTCTTCGTTCATTCGGCAGATAACTACGTCTTCTTCTAAGTTTCTACCTGAACGAGGAACATAATTCAGTTTTTAAAAAGTTTCGAATTATGGGACTTTTAAATACCGCGAAATTTCCGTTCATAAATCGTCATATCTCTGCATTTACCAATGTAGATTGTAAAGTTAACAATGTGGATCAAATACACTGCTTAATTTTATGAACGGTATATGGTCCCCCTTTATTACCTTAGACAAATGTATGGTTTTCCGTACGCGGACAATATACGGCTTGTAGTTTGGAAACCCTGAATCCAAGTGTAACAGCAGGTTAAGTTCGAAATTATGTGGGAATTGGAAAGGTTTTTGAAAATCAAATTATACCTTTCGTTCGAGTATAAGATTGGAAAAAGACGAAATTTTGTACCAAAGGAGCAAAAGAATGAATATTTTCATGTATGTTTCCCATGAAATATAGTTGGACTTTTAGAGGTATCGAAAATCAATGAGAAAATTTCATGCTACTTAAGTAGTCATTTTTGCAGAGTATAGTTTTTGCCAGAAGCCGGCAGGAAATTCACTCGAAAGCCGGCATCCTGAGGTAACTGAACTAGTATAGAATTATGTTGCAGGCTGACCAGTTTTACAACCCTACTTAATTAATCTTTTCGAAACAAAAACGCATTTCGGTATTTCGTTTGACATTTCATGAGTTAGCCCACCTACTGTATGTATATGCTATAAGAGGTAGGGCAGAGTTATAAGTACAATCTCTTATTACCGATATTTTTATGCTTAATTCCAGGGTTTAGTGTTAAGTTTGAAGTTAGGAAACGGGAATAGGTGCTTGCTGGTATATAGCCTAAAGCCATCTGCAGTACAGGCGATACTTGCGTCCGCGTTAACCTTTCTAAGAATACAACTCGAATACGGACAAATGCTCACAAGCGTTATTTGTCAAATCAATAAGGAAAATCTGATAAAATAAAATTATACAGACCTCCGGCATATTTCTCAATTGGTTTTCGTGTTACAATGGACTCAAAGCTGACCAATGCTTTCAAATGTTTTTTTAAATTAAAGATGATGGCTCCTCAGTCTTTACCACTCCTTGGTATTGCAACTGAAGGCGGAAAAAACTAGGGCCATCCAGAGATCCGGTTTAAAACCAGGCTCCTTTCAACTTCTATAAACGCTCAAACACAAAAACAAAAAAATAAATAAAATTTACTGAAGCGCACACCCAATTGCGGAGTTAACACTTGGAAACATTAGTAAGCAAAAATACTGATCAGAAATAAGTGTTTCACAACGGCGGCTCACCTCTAACTGAGCTGTCGTGCACCTTTTTGCATAGATACCTTTAAGTATATTACATATTTACAATTTATTTGGTCAAACAGATTTTTATGAATGCCAGGAGTCCAGACTTCACAATGTTTTTGGTCTGAAATTTTCTGAGTCCACTTCTTTCCTACAAAAAAGGCGAACATTTGGACTTTGTACCAATTTAATTGCAAGCATAATGGCAGTCCAACTGTTCGCGAGCCCACGTCCTTTGTCCTGTAATTTCTAAATCTTAGTAGAATTCGCCTATTTATAGAGGTACTAATTTTAGTGGAACACTTAAATGCGTGGGTTAGATTTTCTGAATGACAGACTGGGCTAAATTAGCATTTCAACTTTTTTAAAAAGGAGCGTCACACAAAAGAACATGGAGGGCTGTAAAGTGGCGCAGACTGGGGAATGTGACTAAAGACTTGGAATTATTCTCATTTATATGAGAACACAAGGTGCTTGATTGGGAATTAATATTGAAAATTTCACAATGCAAACGCGCCTCCACTGTCGAGCAAAAGTACGGCAACACATATTCGGTCTGTGAGTTATTGAGAGCCGGATTCTGTAGAATTAATCAGTTGTATGATAGCCACTCCGGAAAAACTGTCATGGCTTTAAATCCCTTTATTCGCATATTACTTTAGGCAGTTAATAAACCGAGTAGAGTTGTATCTTAGGGCAAGGTTGACGAGGAAAACCCCAACGTTTAAAACACTTTGGCTTTAGGTTTGCACCCTTAAAAAACTTTACGATTCGGCTACCCTGTAAAAGCCCTTTAAGCCCCATGGATAAGCAGGCAGCGCAATGGGAATAGACCTGGCTGGACTATTTTGGTACTATAGTAAATTCCATAAATGATTCCTTCAAAAACTCATCGGAAATTGTTTTATCTCACATAAAGGGAGGAGGCAATCGTGGCGTCTCCAACTCTTTCTCTCAATATGTTTAATGACTCGCAGTTCACACTGAAAAGTTGTCAAGATAAAGTCATTTCGGCAATTTCCCAGAACTCCCGACAGGACGTATTTTGAGTCAGCATAAGTCAAGAAAACTGATCTTATCACTCATGCTCTGGGCCTAAAATGACGTCTAAATACTCATGCAGAGGATCCATTTTCCCCAAGTCTCCATGTTGTTTTCGGCATTTTTCTGTTGCCGCACATAGGACTAAATTAGAATTCTTCTAACGAGTCTCTGAGAATTTGTGGTTGGTGACAGTCGACAAAGTCTCTATCGTACCTAAGACCGCATTGTAGACACGACTTCTAAAACACTGTACAAATAAATGCCTTGTTTACTGCGCTTACACGCATGGCTCCCAAAAATGGTATTCGTGTAGAAAACCGAGAAGTGCTGAAGACAGACAGTTCTTTCGAAGTAGTCAGACCATGATGCAAACCACTTTCAAATCCACTTTTAGAAGGCCGAAAAGCCGCTTTTGCAAATTTCATAGACACTGGAAATTTCAGGGAACGTTCGGGTGCAATCTTGCAGCATATTTTCCGACACTTTCCACGTACTAAAGTTACCGGATTATCAGTATGATAACATTCTGCTGTTCAATATTTCAAATGAAAAACAGTTAACTTTTATAACCCCGGCATTGAATGGCAATCACAAATGTAGGAATGTATATGGAAAGCGACAAATGATACGATGGCTGACGCCCGTCGTCAGCCAGTCATGACCAACACCAGGTCTGAATAGCGTGTGATTTAAAATCAGGATTACTTGGTTGTTGAGAGCTATCAAGTCGAACGTTCTAGCAGTGGACCTGGGATGCGCTATCCTGTTAATCACAACTGGTTCCAATTTGTCATTAACCCAGCACGGCTAATGGCTAAAAGATTAGTCGAGTGTTTTGCCGTTTTTCGCACCACGGCACGACTCAGCTGAGGGGGTTGTATTCTTCAGGGAGTCCTCGAAATTGATCTGTGTTAAAAGCGACAGCAAGTCGTTTCGTACTGGCTGACATTTCCAGTCAGTCAGTCTGCCATCATGTGTCACGCCATCGAGGACGGCGATGCGCCCTCCCGTGTACCTCACGACGTGAAGGGCGCAGGGCAGCGACTTGCGCAGCGTCTGTCGCACGCCCTCCGTGTCCTACTAGATCCAGTGGCAAGATGTCGTCAGAGCGATCAGATGCAGGATCAGACACAAATATTAAAAGCTCGTCTACGCGTAGCATGCACGATCGGTGGCGCGGGATGGATCAGTTTGCCATGGAAAGGGGTGCATCGGACCCCTGGAAGTGGAAAAGAGACCAAAGTAGGAAGATGGCAACTTGGCTCTCCATCCCGAGAGGAAGGCCGAGTTATCCCGCCAGTCTGCAGTCTTCCAAGCTATGGCCTTTGGTGCACAGTAGTAAATTTAAGCTCTTCGACTTACTGGTTATTAGGAATGCGATGTGCTGTCGACGAGACGAAGTTCTGAGGGTCAGCCTCAATCTCTCTGTCATGCATCACTTCACTATCCGGACCGGTAGGCCAACTAATGGTAGAGGGACACCCACCAATCATGTTATGGAACTTACTCGTCACGTTGTGTCTTGAGGCCCTCTCTCGAACCCCGCCTGTAACCATACAGCGGTGCGTAATATAGGCACAACGGGGCGAGTGTATTACGTAACGCGATCGGTGAGCGTCCCCCTGTCACCGTGTATACACGACCGCGACCGACAGGCCAACGAGTCCGTGGCTAGGACGTTAGACGTCTGATCCACAGGCCACGGGATCGAGCCCCAGGGGATTTACACCTCAGAATTTGATAGAGCTGGCTGACGACGGTCAATAGGCCATAAATGGCCATTCCAGTCTCCCTTATCTATGTCGGTAATGATATTCTGATGTTGTGATTGGACTCACGGTGGTCTGTCTACACGCGCCGCACACGACCTGGCCCCCGCGCATCACACCAAGCGTGCGCACAAAAGGATTGGTACCTCGGGCCACGCATGCATGACAGTGCCGCAGCCGACGCACTGAGAAGGAGCCATTGAGTCTGGCTCTTAGTCAGCCGTTAAACGCACAATAATTCCGCCCAACACATGTGCCCCAGTAATGTGAGCGCAGGGATGGTGACGGGCGCGTGACTTCATTTATAACGATAGTAGACTTGCATTGCATCTACCGCATTCTCTCCTCTCTCATCCATTTCAGTCCGACGTCCAAACAGATTCAAGAATCGGACAGGTGGGACCAGGCACAGATGAGTATCTCGACAAGAGCCTGTGCCAAAGCTTGTTACCTAGGCCTCTATATGTGTGACATTTATGATTGGTGTGCAGCCAAATAACGCGTATGGAACCCTGAAACCATCAAGACTTTTTCCTGAATACAACTGGTGAAAATTTGCACTTTTATTCTCATGTAGATCTAGCTTATTAGTTACACACCAAGTTGTTACGAAAATTCACATGAGGTCGTTCCACCCCGTAACGGAAATTTTATTGTTTTTCTGCATTGGCAGAAAGGTGTGCTCTCATTTGTTAATGAGGAAACCTACCAGTAGAGCCATTTATGTACATTCGTCATATTTTTACACTCGCATATTAGAGATACTTTCTGTTTACTTGTCACTCCATAAAATGTTCCGCCACTTTTAATGGATTGCACTTGTGGAGGTCAAGATGTGAGATCAACTTAAACCGTAAGTTCGTTTCGTCCAATCTCTGCAGTCAGCTAGCTGTGAGGACTAGCTTATTCTGTACACAGGGCAGGTTGTCGTAAGTTGGCTGCTTGCTTGCACCGGAGATAAGCGTCCGTTCATGGAGAGCGTCAGTCGCGGTGTGTAGTTTACGCGGGGGCGATAGTCTGTGTCAGTAGGTGGGGGTGACTGGCTGAGTGCTGGTCATCAGATTGGACGGATTAGGGGGACGCATAATCACAGGGGCTCACGGGTATCAAGCCAGGTCGTCTGACGCGCGTGAGGTGATAATAGTTTTTGAGGGCAGCCGGGAATCACTGCAGATGGACAGGAGGGGCCCCAATTCCAGCCGGTGTGGGTGGTCGTGTGTCAGCGGCCTGTCAACGCTTGTCGCGGCTATCGACCGACAAAACGGAGCGGGATAAAAGGGGGACTGGAGCGGCTGCTACACACTATTCTTTCTCCAAGTCCAGGAGACCAAAGGCCAAAAACGGAAAATACAATATGCCATTGTGGAAAATGCATAGATTTATGGAGAACTTCGAGTAACTCAGAAAACCCCTCAAATACGTCGGTCTAAATTGCAAAATGCAATACCAATGATACTCCATAATAAAGAAAAAGAGGAACGTTTCCAATGTGATACTAAGTTGCCTGTAAATAAGGTCAGAGCGCCTCAAGTAGTGCATATAGTGAGTTAAAAATAAAACTGACGGTCAGGTATTAATGAAAACATCATATTTGTAAATGGCAGTAAGAAGGGAACATTTTAGAAAAAAACATGAATGGCGAATTTCTCATCATTTTTAGTTTATTCTACATAAATTGGAGGAAATAAGGACTGGCCACGGGAATACTGACTGCCCATATGGCAGGTGACCTTGATCTAGATTTCAGATAAAGGTAAGGTCTAGGATTATGGTTAGTGCTAGGGTTAGGATTATGAAGGGTAATACTTAAGCGATTTTGGGCAGGGTTTGAGCTTAAATTAGGGCTCGGAAATAAGGGTCCCGGGAATTTAGCATGAAACCGCGTTTAATATTGGTGGTTGTCCATATTTCCATGTTTAACTGAAATAATTAACATGTACACCATGGAGTGACCCAGTAAATAAGTACCGAATTGTCCACCCTCCTGTTCGTCATCTATGGTATAATTTACTGAAAACAGCAGTTAAATCGAGCTTCTACGGTATTAGCCGCTAGGGAGCATCTCGCACAATGCCCCGGCAGACATGTTAACCTCATTTGACAGTGATGCCTCGGTTCACAGTTGTTGGCTTGTTTTATTACCATCTTATAATCAGTCATCATAATCTTACGAAAAATAAAAGTAATGGTAATTCTGGTTACTTTGCTGTAACCTGTTCATTCACTATATTCACGTGCTGAAGTAGGCAAGAACAGCAGGATTTATTGGCACCAAAAAATTTCGCGACTGCTCTTCAGCTGCTTCCTGTCGCTTCATAAGAGGGATAACGAGTGAGAACAATACAACAGATTTGAATTCATGCAGAAAATCGATGCA
>CACRXP010000059.1:553580-573580 GCA_902702965.1 Spirometra erinaceieuropaei
TATCAAAAAGACAAAATCGTTCAGCTTACTCGTCAGCACGCCATCTGACTACCATTAGTTAAAACCTTTATAGGCATTGTAAACAAAATAATTTTATTCCGGGTTCAAATCACAGCTTTTCTTGCCTGAGAAGAGCACAACTGATCAGTTCGAGTCATTATGTTCGTCAGAAAGCTTTTGATGGACGCCCTCCGATATGCATAAATTAGAAAACCGCCCAACAGTGTGTGACCGCGGAGTTTAGGGACAATTTTAAGGCCAGCGTAGTGTTTATAATTGAGAAAGCCTCCTTGAACTTGCGAACTTAAATGCCCGTTGTGTGACACAGTCCACATTTTGCACGTCGCGGCGCGCTGTTTGTAATCATTCCCCGCCAAACACGCATACTTCCAGTTAACGTAGAAAGGCACGCTCAGAACAAAGCATGTGAATGCACTGGCGTCTTCATTTCGTCTTCAAACTCGCTTTGTGAGAGGATAAAGTACTCAGAAATCCCACCGGTTACACTGGATAGAACATAGGAAGTTACATGCAAAGCGTTTTCATAATTTCAATGTGTATAGAATGAAACTAAGTCAGCTTAAGTCAGTTTATTAAGGGAATGAGGCTTTCGCCCTTGAGCTCCCTATTCATATCGATAAACAGAAATAAAGTCATCAATTACATCAGCAAATGCGGAAAGTTAAAAAGTTAGCGGTAAGTGTGAGCTAGGCGCAAACTGCCGCCGCTAAAACAATCATTATTACATGTACAGCAGGTTCTCAACAAATGATCGTCTAGTCTGCACTTAAAGGATTTGACAACTTCGGAAAGAACGACGGCGTCAGGGAGTCTATTCCATGCCCCGAAGACCCTGTGAGAGAAGGCGTTCCGTCGGACGTCCGAATGAGTCCGCTTCCTTTGCAGTTTGAACGGATGACCACGCAGACGGTCAGTCCGGGCCAATTCAAAGAATTCATCAAAGTATAGGGCACACTCACGGCTTCTGACAATCCTGTAGGTTTGAATTAGATCGTCGCGCAGTTGCCTGTAATTTAGAGGAAACAGATTTAGTTCGGTCAGCCGGGTTTCGTAAGGCAAATGATGAAGATTCTTGACCATCTTCGTAGCCATCGCCTGTACTCTTTCCAGTCGTTGATAATCTTTCTTCAACCACGGTCGTCAGGCCTGGAATGCATACTCTAAGTGAGACCGGACGAATGCCCCATAGGTTTTTCCGAACAGCTGTTTATCGATTTGCACATATCCTCGCCTCAGCGCAAATAACACCCTTATCGCACTTTTGGCTGCCCTTTGACACTGTGAAGATGGTTTCAGCGAGGAGGTCATTAGGACGCCCAGGTCTTTCTGTTCCACAACATTTGAAAGGGGTTGACCACCAAGGACGTATTGAAAGGAATCGTCCTCCTTACTATGCTGAATAACTTTCTGCAAAGTTGGCACTTACTAGAACTGCGGGTATAACAAGTTGCATTTGATAAAAATACATTGCATCGGATTGTCACTGGTTTTGTTGATTTCATATCGTTCGCTAAACACTTTGAAATGAAGAGGAAATTGAAAGATGGACGTTCGATGGCAGATGATCAAATTGCTTGCAGGTGGTGCAGTGAGTGACCGATCTCATGAAATTTTGGCCGAGTTTGGGAGATGCGCTTTCGACTGGAAAGGATTACTTAGGTAGAATTGTAATACTGATTATCTTACGACGTAATCCTATAATATTTCGGACTTGCCAAGATGTCGGCTTTCAAATGCACTTCTTTTCGACTTCATCTAGAAACCGCACTCGATAAGAAGTAGCCTAATTGGCGTACGTTTTTCACATTGATTTTCGATGGTCTTTTGAATTCAAATATATTTTATAGAAAACATGCACAACATATGCTTTCTCTTACTCGTTTGACAGAGAATCACGTTGTCTTCACATTTTGTACCCGAAGAAAATTCATCTTAAGGTTTAGGAAAGGTTTCCCAATTCCCGGATAATTTTTAGCCAGATCAGCCGTTGCATTAGCGTTTGGTAATTTCGGTCTACAAGGGGCATGTTTTCTGTGTAGGGGAAATCATACATTCCTATATGCCTTTAAGAAGATGTCATATGGAATTTATGAAATTTTGCAATGGATGCGAACTATGCCGTACATTTCATGAGGAGCATTGCTAAACGGACAGGTACGATGCTCTCTGAATGGGCACTACACGGCCTTAAAAAAGCTCATAATTCAAAAGTTTTTAAAACTGTAAGACGTCGTTTCTTCCAGTACAAAATGCAAATATAACGCGATTTTCTACCAAAAGAGTAAGAGGAAGCATATGCTGTGCATGTTTTCTATAAAGTATACTTGAATTCATAAGACCATCGAAAGTCAATGTGAAAAACGCACGCCAATCAGGTTATTTTTTTATCGAGTGCGGTTTCTAGATGAGGTCTAAAAGAAGTGCATTTGAAAGCCGACATCTTGGCAAGTCCGAAATATTATAGGATTACGTCGCAAGATAATCAGTTATTCAATTTCACCTAAGTAATCCTTCCCAGTCGAAAGCGTATCTCCGAATCTCGGCCAAAATTTCATGATATTGATCGCTCATTGTACATGCATATGTGTAAAAGTAGACAGGTTTCAATCTTTATTTCGGTCAACAATTTAAAAAAATTCAAAAAGGCTCAAATTAGCACTATTTTTAAAAACAGCTCGTGTAATTTGTCTTGCCAAGGAAAGTCGTTTGCTGATCGAGGCAGCTTCGAGGCAAAATTTCTGTTAACCATTTCTTTAAGGAATATCCGTAATTCTACTCCGTTCCTATGCGCCCGCCGGAACGCTCGAAAAATTATCCTTGCACCTTTATTCCGCGTTTGTTTTGATGCACCCCTTGTTCAAATTTTTTTAGACATAAAATATTTCGACAAAATGTCAATATATACCTTCTTCTTATTGTTGGCTTTTTTCTACTTTTGAAGCCAACCACCAATAAAAGGAACCTTTCTAAGACATGTAATATTACTCGCTAAGTCATCTTCGCAGGGGAAAACGTTTCCTTCCAACAGGACACTTAATAATGAAAGCATCTGAGCAATCTCAATGAGCATTCCCTGCCTTTAATGTCCCTGATTATTTGATTAACTTGCTTGTGACCCTCAAGCGCTTTCGCTTATCCCACCAGCGACGTTCTCACGTTCAAACGTGGGATAATGGGCTCAGTCAACAGACCGTCTCACTTAAAGTCTCAACAACCGCTTCCCGATCTTGCAGTCCGACAGTGGGGTTTTCGTTTGCGGAGGTTGCTGCATGCTGTTACCGTCATAAAAGTTGCTAGCAGTGTTCCGTTTCCTCTCAGGCGCGACGTGCAAGGAATAATTTTTTAATTCGGTCGAAGCGTTGAGATCAACATCTCCACATAGGAGCGCTCACTTCTAACCAGAAAATGCTGGTTCGAGCCCCCGAGGTTGCAAACCTAGGGTTGGGTAGGGCCGGCTGATGACGGCCAGTAAGCCGGGAATGACCATCCCAGTCAGACTTTTCATTTTATTTGGTCGTTCTCTGTGCATCGGAATGAGTAGGACGCGAAACACGATCAGAAAATGACTTATTAGCAGACCCTGAGGATGGAGTATATGTCATAATTTCGTCTGCGTCCTTAAGCCCCAGTCGCCTTTTACTGTTATGGCTGTTGCTTGTATGGTCTAACAATCAAGAACACTCTTTGTTTTCCGTTCGCGGGCAACCTAGTCCCTGGTATTCCATAGCTGGTTATTGTCTCAATTTGGACGTCCTTTTCGCTTTGGCGGCCAGATGGGTCTTCCGCTCGTTCTAAACAAACAACCAGACACAAGAATGCACTGGTGTCTCCAGTTCGTTTTTAAGCACACAGTACGAGAGAATAAAGTACGCAAAAATCGAACTGAGTTCTTTGGATAGAAACTAACAATTCACTTCCCGAGCGTTTTTATAACTTTGATATTTGTAAACTGGAACTATGTTGAACACTTTTTTTCCACCGAGGGTACTGGCTAGAACCACACGTATGATAATTAGTGGGAACACATTGAGTCATGTTGTCGATGGTTGTACGAATTTTTTAATTATTCCCTAAAGACTTTTAAGATGCGTCCTTAAGCCTCCTGACGCTCTATTTCGTTCTGACCGTGGTTTGTATGATTTAATATTCAAGGACACTTTTTCAATTCTGTTCGCTGTTAAACTAGTCCCTCATGCACTTTAGCTGATTACTGTCTCAATTTTTGCTTCCTCTTTTCTTTGACGCTCAGGTAAGTCTTCCGCTCCTTAGATCAGGCTCGGAGCATTGATGAGGACATGGGGTTTGATGAAATACGATAGGCGTTAGCAACAGATTTGTGACTGAACATTACTCAGTCAACTTTAGCGGAGCTACTTTGACTGGTATTCGGCAATCGTCTAAATTGCCGAAAGGCGGCGCAGAGTCCTCGGATTACACTCCTCTGGTCTGATGAGCTTACGCTACATTTACGCATGACCTTCCCAGACAGATTTCTACTCTGGGGGTGTCGTTAGGTCGAACTTCTTTCTCAACTGCACGCAGCCCCAATCGCTTCTGCCGTCAGGTTAAAGAGAACCGTTTGCTTTGTGATGCGCACTGGACCTCCATGCAGCTTGAAGGTTAAAACGCAGAAACAAGTGGTTCCAACGCTCAAGTTCCTCCACCCCTCCCCACCCTCTTTCTCTATCAACAGACAGAGAATGTTTGCCGCCATACTGAGATGCACTGGGACGCATATATAGTAATCGTAACAGGGTCACGACTGCACGCCACCAAAGCATAAGTTAATTCGCCAACACGGTACTATGGCTCGATTTCGATTGAGGATATTGAAGACTCCAGGATAACACCACATCCACAATGAGTGGCCATCTAAGTTGGATCTCTCCTGCCCAGATTACTTCCTCGCAATCGGCCGCCACAGTTGCGCAGCATATCAATCGTGTCCAACGCTTTACCGCGCCGGCATTATGCTCCGTAGCGCGATCGTTGGAACTCCCTCCCCCTTTACCTTTGTATATATCCGATCGCAACCAACAAAACAACCAGCCCGTGGCTCAGAGGTTAGGGGCGTTAGACTTCTAACCAACATGTCGCGAGATCGATCCCCAGGTGTTCCACACCTCGGGGTTGGGTATGACTGGCTGATGACGAACTAATAAGCCAGAGGTGGCCATTGCAGTTTCTATTGTCTTCGTCGTCCATGCTATTCCGCTTACATTACGCGCCGCGGTGTAGGCCTAATAGTACACAAGACTGGCTACTGCATTTACTTAAGCAGGCGTTATTCGATTATGTTTTCTCCCCTGTACCAATTGGGCTTGGCCTGCGTTTTTCACCGGCCTGTGCTATTGAACTTGCAGTCAACCGCCCCGAGAACCAGGCGCTGCAGAAATGTCTATATAGACTCATTATCTTTCTTACTTTCACTTATCTTACCTTGTCACACTTCCTTCTTGTTCGTTTTTTTTGTATTTTTAGTAAATTCTTGACTGTCATTGCATTTCCTGGTATAGCTCTCAGCCTGCGTTATTTGCACGTCTGATTACCGCCTGCGGCTAATTTCGATTGACTGCCATTTCCTTGAGAACCTGAGCTTCCGCTATTCGGTTGATAGCGGCTTATTCAGTTGCCTGAATCACCATGACTACTGTTTTTGGTTAGCATTTCGAATTCGTGTGCTTACTTACTGTTTGCATTCTAAGTCCATTAGAAGGCTTTCGACGTTATTTAACATTTTTTTATTAGTATGAATTTCTCTATTTCCTTTTGTGGGCGTCCGAATGCCCCACCCTTGTAGCCCTTATTACCATCATTCCCGTTACACAGGGTCCTAAGATTATCTGTTGCTGACCCCAGGGACAAACCCCCCGCCCGCACCGCAGTACGGCTGCCGCCGAGGCTCGAGGGGGAGCCCGTAAGGCACAACGCGACAATCGGCGAACGCCCTTCTGCCATTACGCCCCTTCCCTCAAAACGTTCCAGAAGAGCTGAACTTGCAGTAGCCCCCCCCCCCCGCTGCACCGCAGCACACCACTTCAGTGCAGGACAGTCTCACTTGTTGCTCCCGCAGAACCGCCGAAACGTCAAACGACCTAGAAATCCCCATCGCTGTCTCTGCCGCAAGCTCGCGTCGCGACCCCGCCTGTCTGAAACGTCAGCTCAGTGTTACGTACGGAATAAATACCTCATTCCCCCATTAACTGGAACTTGGCTTAATCATCGCGGTGTTCGGGGCGCAGACATTGTCTTGAGGACTTCCCCCAACCATAACATCAATTAATTCGATTTAAAAGACACTTGAACGGAGTTTATCACTTGTAATATTTTCGTATTAACTCGCGTCCTCCCGAAATGCGCTGTCTGGAAAACGGCCTACATCACTTTTAAAAAACCTCACTTTTGGTATTGTTGAAGGTATCATTTCGAACACACACAGGTTTCTTCAACCTGTTTACAAATCAGGTCAGCCGCACTGGATACGAAGAACTGTGCTAGCAGAAAAAGTAATCAGTAATGACGACGCCTCCGGGGTCTCAATTGAAATGGGAAGAGTGGGAATATGTGAAACGGAGGACTACACAGGCTTGTGCCATTAAAACAAGTAAAACCTTGCGCGAGGATGCTAGGGGTACCAGTTCACTTCCAATGGCTATCGAGTCAATAGAACAATTCGTCCTACCTAAGAAAATATTATTCCCGAGAGGAACGCCCATAGAATATAGGGAACCTCTTAGAAAAGAAGCAAGTATGTCCCAGTCTTGCCCCTAAAACGGGTCACGCAGTAGACGAACCGGGTCAACACAACAGCTAGATTGTAGTCCGGCAGGCGTTATGGGGAATGTGGAGGGAGGAGGGAGGAGGAGGGGCGGGGGAGGAGGAGGAGAAGGGGAGAGTGCGGCAGCTGCCGGCAAGTTCATTATCACTAAAAACTAGTTCACACACAAGTCACCGTCCCCGTTCCCACCCTGTTGTGAAGCACACGGTGGACATCCTCAGCAACGACGGTCGAACCGTCATTTAGCCAGTGTCTGCACCTGCTTTAGGTTTGAAAGCAGGACCTCCAAAACCAACAAATTGCCTCTTCGCAGCCCCCTGGGATTACCGACCATCGCCTCCGGTAAACGGAATAGAAAAAAAGCACGCAGACTCAAGGAAGCGGCTTTCATTACGAAGTAGTGAGAAGAGAAGAAGCTTCAGGAAGAGCCTACCACTCACGAGCATTCGTATAGAACGTGAGAGAAGAGGCTTTATCCGAGAGAGAGAGAGAGAGAGAGAGAGAGTGGCAAAAATCATAGCTTCGGCGGGAAAGAGGAGCACATGGACACAAATAGACTGGAGGAGAAGACTGGAGAGGAGGGGAGAGGGAAAATAGCGCGGGCGAGGATTGCGGCATCACAGAGGTGGAGCAAACTGAGAGCAGAAACAACGAGATAGAACATAAAGATCATGTTGGTGAAGAGAGGAATGTCTGGGTAATGGAACGGCAAAACCAAATCAACTCAACTGTTGATATGCGAGATTTGAGAGCCTCTGGGCTCACGCACGCGAGTGCACAAGGTCAGTAAGGGAAGGGAGGGATGGGGACGGTTGGTGAGGAAATCAATCCAAGTGGACGAGGACTCGACCTGACTCCAAGACATCCTCATCATCCACAGTGAAGGAGAACTGGAATTTGAGAGGCGTTTCGGACTAAAATGAATAAAAGCAGGTAGTAGCTCCAAAGTGACTGTGGGGGGAGCCTCTATTGTGAGAAACGAGGCAGAATGGCGCCAGATAGTTTACAGCACAAGGAATAGGCAGATCTCTCACCTGATTCGTGGGGTTTTGCACGAGTATTACTTGCTTAATCGGGCTGGGAGGAAGGAAGGAACAGAAGGCCGGCAGGGTATCGGCAGAGGCCGGCAGCTGACGCAGTTTGCAGGGCTATCGAACAAACAAAGGACAGTAAGTATAGAGGCATTTAGCATACTCCGGAAGTTCACCAACTAGAACAATTAGCAAGGCGAGCAATTAAAAATGGGGAAGTGACAGTCAGAAAGCATTGGCTGGTAAACGGTGGCGAACCGTTGGTTCCCAAATGAGCCACGCCAGCCACGCTGTGCGAATTAACTGTCTAAATTGCATCAGACTCGTCCTACGTATCGGGGCGAATGGAATATCAATCAGTTTGCACAGTTGTCGAGAGTGAATAAGACATTTCAGAGGTGAGACATGCAGGGTTTATTTGGGGGCCGACAGTTCGAAACCACCTCTCGGTAGGCGTTTCTCAACTGGTCTAGTCCCTAATTTTCCTAAGCTGCCTTGCTAGATGTTGCAAAAGTAGCTGCACCTTTCAAGAAAGCAAAGTGATCGGCGGTACCGCACTTTAGCAAATCTAGATATTACACCTGGGAGACGCTTTTCAGCATCGATGACCTTCAGTAATCTGGCTCCAAATGTTGTGTTAAACAAAATTAGAAAAAACATATTAAAGTGCCTACCTGTGGCAGTAAAACTGGAAAGGAACGAAACGCTGCGTGCGTCACCAAATAGGTTCTCGCTCGGTAACTGCGATTTAATATGTAGTGAGTGGATTTGCTTACGGAGCCTAGGAAGAGGAAACTGACTGGAAAGTTCCGTCAAAAACTTGGCTCTAGTAACATTGTTGGGACGAAAAAACCGCGGTTTCACCGAGGCATCACAACCTAAGAGTCACCGTTCCCCATCTTAATAAGGACCCCTACAGTCGGCAATACTTTCGAAATTGCCATCCATCTGAGGCAATTTCAATGTTGGTTCAAGTCGTAGGCGAACGGGAGTGAGAGGAAACTGTTGCGCTGTCTACTCCCAGTGCAATGCTAAATTGCGCCTAACCTCCGATACACAGCTTTGGTGAAAAACAACTCGCTACTGGAGTGTGTCTAGTAGCGTAACTATTTCACATAATTGTTAACCACTTGACGTCACGACGGTGTGAAAGGAAACGTTACGGCAGACGGTGGCCTGATTGCTGGAGCATTTTTCGCCTGGACTATTGTATAAATCCCGTGCAGTTAGCAAGAAGCATCGCTCGTCCCCTTAACGGCATGAGCCTATGCTGACTAACTTGCAAGCTCATCAAGCTGGTCAACTTAACCTTGTGATGCAAAAATTACATGTCTGGCGGAAATCGACGCAAGCCCCACCACGTTATAACCATCAACTTAGTCCCGGCTCAAATAAGACGACTACTGATTGCCCCCTTCAGAACAGACCGGTCTTTTCAGGCTAAAGGGCACATAACAGCGCTCATTTTAACGGGTGAACGCAAAACAGCGTGCTTCAGGAGTACAAAGGTTCAAACAAGAGCCTGTAGTTCCTCAAACACCTTTTATCCCACCATTGAGATGAGAGCAGGAGTCAGAAAAACCCTTGAAAAAGAGGTGTTGCACTAAGAAAATTCGGACAAATAGGTCGAGATTTCCCGCACAGCGGGTCAACTAGGCGACTCCAACTACCATACCAAAACACTGGCTGGTTTTAATTCAAGAGGATGGACGACATAGAGACTCGTTCAGTACATGGAGAATGACGAATAACAAGTCCGTCAAGCGAACACACTACTATAAATGCGAGAGCAGTTCATCTTAAAAAAAGACTGTGTGCATCCCAAGTTGTCGTTTTGGTCCACGGATGGAACGGGATCGTTTGCATCATTGGACAGCCCCCGCAGGTTTCCAGGTGTGACGATGGACAATAAGTACGCTCTATGCGGGGGGGGGGGGGTCATCCTAGTTAAGACTACGGGAACATCTTCAGAACAAGTAGGTTTCGCAGAAGCATTTGAACAACAAGTGGGTGTGCTCTGGGTGGTACAGGCACAGAGGCAAGGAAATTGAGCAATACCTTATCAACACCGAGACGCAGAGCAACTTGTGTGATTGGCAGTGGGTTTTTGCTCGTCACAACTGCAATAAAGACTCTAACGCCAGGGGCAGGCTCGTTCCCAGTATAGTGCAGATGCACCTCTACGCGGTGCTCGCTATCAGCATCGCCGTAAACAAGAAGAGGATCGGTGTGCACGGGGTGCGGACGGATTGCAGAGAGCGGCAGTTCAGGTAGGGAAGCTAAGGAAACCCGGTTGGTCGACTGCGAGATGCTTGCAGTGGAAGACACCCCAGGGGGAGGAGGAGAGGACACGGACGCATCTGCAGTAAGAGGGATTGGACTCGAGCCAGTAGAGTTAGACATTTTCTTCTTCTCGGTGGTAGCTTGCACCAGTGAGCTGAGTGAAGAGCCTGAATGCGTTCTAAAATGAAAGTTTTAAATAAGTGCTACGTGTACGTTTTAAGTAGCAAGTAAGTACTAGCTTCTGCATTCGGGTGGTCTACAGAAATTTTTGATTTTGACCATGAATATCAATAACACAGGGTGAGGAAAACAGAGAGGCAAACGGAAAAAAAATCGACGAGCGCGCGGTGAATATTCAGAAAAAAATCAAAAATGAACCACTGCTTTGTGATTTTTCATCTCTCACAGCTGGTTCTACCTACGAAAAGTTTAAAATGCCCAACCCGTCAATCGTTAACGTTCGGTGGAACGTGGAAATGAGATTTCTGACTTAAAAAGACAAGGATAACTCATAATACCAAATCAATTAACGTGCCAGATTCTAGGGCCAACATAATGGCAGTTAGTCGGAAATAAATACTCAGAATTTGTGTCCGACAGAAGTCTCTTCACCTTAATCCCTGAGTTAGGTAAGCAACGTCGAAGAAGAAATCGATGTGACTGCAGTAGGCGCAATGCTGCCGGTCAAGCCACTCTGCAGGGTGTGATGAGGTATGGATTTTTCTCATGTAATCACGGTAGTCTTTTATAAGTACTTGCAAACGTACAGATGGACTGATTGAACGGACGACTGGTGAAGACGGACCTTTGAGGTGAACACCCTGCAAGCGGCATCGACCGGGAGACAAAGTCTCCTTTCCCCTGTCTATTAGGAAACAACTTTGTTCCGATTTATTTGATACTATCGGCTCCTTTAGGTCGACAGTCAGTGCGTAACCCAGATGGCTGACTTTCCCTGGCCAGCAATTCATCCGGAAAGCACCTCGGCCCTTCCAGAATTGACTGACAAATCGACCAATCGAACGACCCCATTCACCTTCGAAACTCTACCTTACAGGTTATCATAGGTTCAGACTAGGAGGGTGATGCCGTTAGAGACGCCTGGTGTTGGGGGCACAAACCTGAAAGGCACAAAAGAGAGTGGATCCCCTCCGAGAGACCAGCAAACGCTGTTGTCAGACAAGATCGTTGGCAGAATGCAACCTTGGCTGAATATCGGACAACTGGGAGAGACCGTTACAAACCAGAACTCCAGAACTGATAGAACGATGGTAAACCTAAACCATAAAGACGATTTCTGCCTGCATACTGTCGAGGTCTAGCATCCGCAACAAAAACTCACAGGGAGCGGAATCGGATACTGCGGCGAAGTCAAAAAAGGAGACGGTCGTCGGTAGCTGGCAGCCATGGTGGAGTGCGACTAATTGGTCGGTACAGCAACATCAAGCTCGGCTCGGTCGGGTCCGTACTCCATACACTCTGCAGTCGCCTGGGAAAGCCTGTGGCAAAGACCCTTGCAGAAACGATGACGTGATTTATGTCTCAAGCGTCCTCTAGAAGACAGGCACAAGGATAACCGAGTCTCGGTCATCAAGAATGACCTCATCTCCCCACGCCTGCTCAGCCACGTCATGGGGTCACGACGCCAGCATGTCGATACTAGATTTATGTGGACGTAGAAACGAACCTACGACAGGTAGTTGACATCTACGTTTTGCTGGCAAAGAGCGTTCCCCGTCCGAACCTGGGTACCAAAGTCCAGGGCCGTTCGAACACTCCAGCATTCAATGCCCAGGGGTAAGACTTCGACTGATTCCCAGCTCGCAGACTACTAGCGCGCACCACTGGGCCAGGACTGTGGAGCACGGCAGTTGACGTGGACGCGTAATAGTGCGAGCCCCCAACAGCCGCACCTTCCCCCCCCCTTTATCTGTCCTAGGTTGCCTCGTCAAACGATTAAGGTCATGGGCTAGTCAGTTCGACGATAATGCCTACACAACATTGCAGGACGGGGAATTGAGGGTGACAGCAGACTGACCCGTGATCACCAGGCAACAGCAGTGTCATCGGGCCTTGCAGTCATTTAAAAGTTACTTGGTCTTCCGCCCTCTAACGGCCCTGTTGCTGCTGGTTCGCGACGGCTTATTCATCAGACACGAGAGCCTGCTTACTTGGGCTGCTCCACTATCCGCCACCCCTGGACGCGGCGTATACTCAATCGCGAGGTTAGCGGTTCAACCAGGAGCCTCGGAGTGGGTCAGTCTAGCGCGGCAGCATGCAGGCCTTCGGCTGAGCATCACTCCAGCTACTTGTGTAAGTCTCATTCGTAGAAAGACCATTACACAAGTATTGCGCATTTGCTCACTGGCTATCAATGTTTGTACAAGTTCAATTTTATATATATATATAATGTTAGGCGGCGCTCACCGATCGTTCATACGGAACTCACTCGTTCCGTTGTGCCTTAAGGACTCTCTCTCTCGAGCCCAACCAGCAGCCGCACAGCGGCGCATGATATATAGGCAGAATGGTATTACCGACAAAGACATGGGAAACTGGAATGGCCATTTCTGGCTTATTAGCCGTCGTCAGCCAGCCATACCCAAGCCCGAAGTGTGGAACACCCGAGCCTCGAACTCGCGACCTGTTGGTTTAGAAGTCAACGGCTCGAGAGAGAGAGTCCTTAAGGCACAACGGAACGAGTCAGTTCCGTATGAACGATCGGTGAGCGCCGCCTAACATTGTACATTCCCGATCGAAAACCGACAAGGCAACGGGCTCGTGGCCCGGTGAGTAGAGGCGTTGACTTCTAAACCAACAGGTCGCGAGTTCGAGGCTCGGGTGTTCCACACTTCGGGCTTGGGTATGGCTGGCTGACGACAGCTAATAAGCCAGAAATGGCCATTCCAGTCTCCCTTGTCTTTGTCGGTAATAGCATTCTGCCTATATATATATATATATATATATATATATATATATATCGAAGTCGAATGTGTGCTTTGCGAAAGGGAAGTTTATTGTACAAATTTTCGACGCCGGTTCTCCGGGTCGTCGTCAGGCACAGACGGTGAGCAAATGCGCCAACACATTTAACATCTTAAGTGCACCTAAAAATCGATAATGGCATGACGTTCATGCCAGTAAGCAGCCGTCGTGTGTGTCAGTCCGTTCTGATTGGCCCTCGCCTCTTCCATCTCACTTTTCTCTGAGATTTTCGTACGTGGCATCTAACTCGATATGCCTGTTGATGCATGACTCATCGGAGTGCATGGCTTCAAGAAACTCTCGGCCTTTTTTAGATGGGCAAACTTCGACGATGCGAGTTTTGTCCCATGCGAAAGTGTGCCCACTATCAAGAGTGTGCATGGCCATTTGAGACAAGTGGTCTCGCCTCTTAACTGCCAGTTGATGTTCGTGGATGCGTGTAGAGGCAGATTTTCCCGTTTGGCCACAATATACGGCATCACAGGCATCGCATGGGATCTTATTGACGATTTCTTTTCTATCGAGATAGCTAACCCTATCCTTAGGGTGTACAAGCTGGGTGGGTAAAGTAGTCGTCGGCTTGTGCGCCACTTCTATCTGGTGTTTCTTCAAGTGTCTTTCAACAAGTTCAGACACATTCCTGATGTAAGGCGGGATTCGCCAAGTGTTTGCTTTGGGCGCTTGATTGGAACTATCTAGTTCCTTTGTTTTTATCTCTTGTTGTCTCATGCATCGACGTACGAAATCCCTAGCTTAACCGTTCTGGGAAAATAATTCAAAAAGCAGTTTATTTCAACTATGTAGCTTTCTTCATCAGAGCAATGTGTTTTTGCTCGATGTATCAGACTTTTGACAGTAGTCTGCTTGTGAGAGATCGGACTGTTGCTCTCATAGTGTAGAATTATTTCCGCATATGTTTCTTTGCGATAAACGGACGTGTGCAATGTTCCGTCAGTTGTACGCTGTACGAGAGCATCTATAAATGGGAGTTTATTGTCAACTTCTTTTTCCAACGTGAATTTAATTCTCGGAATGGCTGAATTGATTGTGTTGTGGAGTATTTCTAGTTGATCCGTCTTAACGACGAGAAACGTGTCGTCTACATATCGTACCCATAACTTAGGGTTAACTATTGGAAGAGCTACCGATCCCAATTTCTGCATTGTCACCTCAGCAAGAAAGCCAGATATGGGTGATCCCATTGGAGCACCTTTTAGTTGTTGGTAATATTGGTGATCGAACGAAAAATTGGTTTCTAAACAAAGGTCATAAGATAAAGTAAGGCAGCTGTAGGAACATGCGTGTCATAGGACTTTAGAGGTTCGTCTGTGCATTGCTTTGCGAAATCTAGTGGTATGGAAGTGAAAAAGGAACGACATCAAAGGAGGTCACTATCTCATCCGCTGAAATTGTGATGCCTCGCAATTTCTCTAGAAACTCCATGGAGTTCTGAATGGAAGATTCACAATCTCTCGTAAGTGGATGAAGTTGGTGGAATAGCCACTTAGAAATTTCGTAATTGGGTGCACCGATTAATGATACTATCGGTCGCAGTGGTACCTTAGGTTTGTGAACTTTAGGCAATCCGTAGATCTTGGCGATGGTTTGTTCGGATTCTCTCAGAGATTTTGCATTGTCTCCTGGTAGTTTTTTCGTTCCCGTCGTGCGCTTCAGCACTTTATCAATCGATGAATTCTGTCCCCTCGTAGGGTCCGTGGAAAGAGGCTTATACGTTGAAATATCTTTTAAAAGTGACAGCATCTTCTCATTGTAGTCTGATTTATTCAAAATCGCAGTTAAGCTTCCTTTGTCTGCGGGGAGAATGGCAATGGTTTCGCCAGTTTTGAGATTTTTCAATGCCTTCCTCCATTTTTATCTAATATCTTTCTCTTCTTCTCTCGTTCAAGTTCTGTTACGTAGGTTATCGTTTCGCCTAGGGATTCAACTAAGTCCAAGGGCAGATTACTACGACAAAATTCCATATGTTGCTCTTTAGAAGTTTGAAATTTTCGAAGTCGGTAATGGGCATCACTTATGAATGCACCAAGCATGTTTTTTCCGTAGCGAGACGCTATTTGATATCCTAGGGGAGATTTTACGGCAGGCTTTACACGCAAAGATATTGGCAGAGTCTTTTTGTTTCGGAACTTGTGTAGAAATGATAACTGTTCTCACGTTAGATCCCATGCGATGCCTGTGATGCCGTATATTGTGGCCAAACGGGAAAATTTGCCTCTACGCGCATCCACGAACATCAACTGGCAGTTAAGAGGCGAGATCGCTTGTCTCAAATGGTTATGCACATTCTTGATATTGCGCACACTTTCGCATGGGACAAAACTCGTATCGTCAAAGTTTGCCCATCTAAAAAATACCAAGAGTTTCTTGAAGCCATGCACTTCGATGAGTCATGCATCAACAGGCATATCGAGTTAGATGCCACGTACAAAAATCTCAGAGAAAAGTGGACGAGACGAAAGCCAATCAATACGGACTGCCGCATACGACGGCAGCTTACTGGCTGAGGCACCAAATGAGTATTGATTTTGTAGCATGTTGGAAATTTTAATTGTTTTCTGCACAGTTACTCTAGTCTGACGACGACACGGGGAACAGATGTCGAACATTTACTCAATAAAGTTTTCTCTCTTTCCCAAAGAATGTATTTGATTTCAAATTATATTTCTTGGGATGCCTGCGTTCCAATAAATTTTATATACATAGCAATGTATACTTTGAAGTAACATGCGTATAGCACGTCCATAAGGCTTCCGAACAGCATGCTATCCGTCCCCTTTAAAAAAGCCCACACACTTGTGTGTTCTCAGGAAACATGCCAACAGATTTAGGCCGCGCTATATACTCCATAGGAAGGACTAGTCATGCGATCCCTGCGAGCTACGACACCTAGTTAATATTCACTTTCGCAGAACGGGTGTGTGTGAGTGTTCAACACACCAGGTAACTTTGTTCCCGCCTATTGCATAGCTTGAGAAACCCGCATATTGATGCTACAGTGGCACTTCGGTAATAGCCCTCTTCCGTGGCGTCAGAAGTGTGTGATTTGCCGCCGTAATCCACCTTCGTAAGTCGGTTAGCTCCATTCGGAGATTGGTGCCAGGATTAGCCAACCTAAAACCCGGGAAATCTGAACCCTGTTGTTTTGCACTGAGCGGGTAGGCGACAAAAAACAAGGCCGTTAAACCCTACGATAACAAGGTCAGGGCGTTCAAGAAGAGGCTAAATATGCATCCGAGATTAAAAGGTATGGGTCCTGAACATCAGGAAGCAGCTGAACTGATGAAGCTGCCAAAATAGCACTCACGCTGGTAGACCTAACATCTGTCGGCCAACGCTATCCAGCTCCCCGAACAGCTTCGACGGTGAAGACTTCTCGGGCGAACTTGGTTTCGCAGTGGTGGTTGTTATCTCAGCCGCATTAAGGGAGGAGGCAGAACCACGTGAGGTTAAGGCGGAAGGAAGACTAAACTGCGGAGGGCAGGGTTGGGAGGTCAGGTCACCCAGATTGTTTGGCATAAGAGGAGCTGGGAAGGGAAAAAGACACGATTTACTTTTGCAAAGGGTTTCACAGATATCACCTATGTCTGCAGCATGAATTCTTTCAATACCCTTCCAGATGACCCTTTGACTATTGCCAATAGAAGCAAAGAGACGAGTCCCAGGAAGCAGTCGTGAGGGAGGAGACACGATCGTTGGGACAAGAGCTTTATTAGCCTGACGTTTCGGATTCCTACTCGAACCCATCATCAGAGACAATAGCAGATACGGGTGGCCCATGCACAAGGGGCTGCGGTATTTATAGGATGCAGTCGCCATGCTACCGCATACCTATGAATATTCACGGCTCCCTCCCCCCTCTCATCAGGGATCGTTGCACTTGGTGTAATGATTGCTTGATGGCCAACATTCGCGTCGTTAATTGCTGCAATTTCATCACGTGCGTTGGATGTTGGTGTGACGATTGTTCGACCATGTGACGCATTGACCCTGGTGTTGGGAAAAGTGTTCACCTGTGCGCTCCCCGCGTGGCCTAATACTCCGCCTGGGCGAAGTCTCAGCACCGAGTATGGAAGAGGAAGATCATTGCACTTGTTAATGGACTGGGGCCAGTAAACCTTGACTATTGTTAGTCATCTGGCAGTTCGACCGTTGACAGCCACAACGTTCAGTGACAGCACCGGCGACTTGTGCAGCATCTGCTGCACTCCCTCTTCCCTCGCCCCCACGCTTCGATGATATTTCAGTGACGATAGGATCAGAGGGGAACACTGGCGCAGTGGCTGACAAACCCAGACAGCCCGTCTACGCGTGCCACACACGAACTGCCCCTCTTCACGTACAGAGGATCTGTAGGGGCGACTTAAATCACACATCAATAAGGTTGCCATAAATGCAACATCAAGGAGTCACAGTAGGCTTGCTCTCAGGTCTGAAAAGGGCCGTCATCCCGTCAGTTGGCGACCACAACATTCAGCGCTTCTTGACAGATTCAAGCACGTCTCAGTTAGTATAGGGCCGAATGCATTGATGTGCCGTTAGGATGGATTCTCTGGTGCTAAGCTCAATCACTCTTCTCTCTCTCTCTCTCAGATGACTGTCCAAACCTGTCAACCGGCTGGGGATGGGATTGGGTGCAGAAAGTGATGCGGCCTACACTCACTCCCTCACCCTCTCTAAATCTCTCTCTCTCTCATGTGCCACACGTGCATGTACAGAAGTAGTCACTGTCCCGAGCGGATTCAACGTTGGTCGATAAACGCGTGCTGTGGGCCAGCCAGTCGCCTGTTTCTGTTTCACCACATCTGCAGCGCAGCCCGTTGAGGGGGCCACACGACAGTTCGGCCGTTCTCCGTGTGCTCCACAGCAAGGTGAAGCAGGCACGGTGACTTGCGGGTGAATCAGTTTATAGTGAGTGTAGACTTTTTCTGCATCTACCGCACTATCTCCTCCTCCCCCACCTAGACCCGGTGTCAAGGCACAGTCAAGAAGGCCGGTGGCGGCAGAGGGCTCAGGTGGACGGCATGGTCGAGCACACACCTTGGCGCCCCACTCCACACCCCCTGGTCCACACACAGCAAATGGCTAGGATTTTAACCAACAACAAAATGTGTTGGCGCGGCCGGAGATGCACCCGGGTGTGCAACCACACCCCGGAGTGGGAGTGCCATAACGGCCCCAGTTAGAAAGAGCCATTGCAGCCTGACTCTTAGGCCACCAGTCGGCCGCTCCAGGGTGGCACACAAAAACATACACACTCACCTTGCTCAAACCACCTAAGGCTGCGCGTTTTCCTTCAAGGGCAGACCTAGTAGAATACCTGTGGGTCCACGCGGAACGGCTAGAGAACCACTGACATGAGCCCCAACTGATACTAGTCCATGCTTGGGTCACGACTCGGCAGCTCACTGACCCAACTTGGTCACATGGGTCAACGAAAGAACGATCAATAAAGCGTCACCCATAAATCATACAAAAACCGGACGATTAAGTTTTCCTTCGCTGTTAATAACGGCACCGTGCGTGTGCATGTTCGCGGTTGCCAGGCGTTAGGAGAACGATTCAGGAGACACCGGTCGCGGCGCAAAATACCACCTTCAGTCGGCTTCACTAGAACTTGCGAGTGGTACGGTAAGGGGGATAGCAAGGTCGTTTCAGCTCGAATCCCAGCACTTAGTCCCCTCACTGTAAACAGTCAGGCACACGTCTGAACTATCACGAAGCGATAAGAATCGTAAACTGAAAGATCGCTAACGGATTGACTGATTTGGCCGAGAGTCAAGTTCTGCTGGCTCCGTGCTAATGACGCCATTAGGACACTCACTTATGTGATGCCCGAGGCCTCAGCTTTGAAGAAGGACCCATGTGGAGGTAGAGATCAGGACGTGTCCAGCGAGTGTGCTCCACCCATTAGTGCACGCACACCTCTCTCTAATCACCTTTACCTTGCCTTGCCCGACGGGTGTGAAAGAGAGCAGCCAGAAACTCGGCACGGAAGTCCGTTCCATTATAGAGGAAGTCACGCGCGAGCTAACACTGCACCCCCCTCCGAACAGAGATGGTGCTTGTCCTTTGCCACTAACGAACCTAGTAGAGCCACGGCAGAGTACTTCGAAGGCCGCCTTCTTTTAACTGTGAGCCCTTCGGCCTACCTAGCCAAGATCTAAATCTTTGGTTTCCATGCTCTTTTACGCTTCGTGTCAATATCATTGCTGCAGACTGCGTTTCAGTTACGCATCACCAGACGGCCGTAATACCCTGCAGAGGGTACAACTAAAGGTCTACAATGTCGGGCACCAAGGTCGTGATTTAAAGCAGACGTTTGATTCCGCAGAGGCGGATACAACCTAAACTATGTCTACTTACGATGCTTTATAGGGCTTGATCCAGCAGGACTTGAAAAAAGTAGGTCTCCTAGGAGATCAACGTTTGACGAGATGGAAGATGGGATTGGAGCAGCTGAGGCGGAGGAAGTGGTTGGAACTGCAGGAGGAGATTGTCCATCGGAGGCCGGGGCATCCTGTTGACGATTTCGCGGTGGGATAGCGTCCTGAAGTCCAAAACGTGAGAGTTCCTTTGTAAGGAGGTCCTGATCCGGCGATGGATCGTCCGATAGTAGGAGATCCGGGAGATGGGAAGTATCGTTTGGGTCAGAGGCGGGACTGGCATCGGTCCCTGCCTCTGAGGGCTGGACCGTGGAGGGAGGTTTATTGAGCACAATCGTCTCGTAGCGCTCTAGTACAGAACTGGCCCGTCCGCAAATGTCCACAATATCGGCTGCAGGGTGCGAAAAATCGAGAGGAGGAAATTGAAGGGGAGAGGACGAATGGTAGCGAGAGGGGAGGCAGTCGGAAGAAGAATGGAGGTGTAGGATGAGGATGAGG
>CACRXP010000059.1:587471-600047 GCA_902702965.1 Spirometra erinaceieuropaei
CCGGTGAAACCCGTGTTCGTGTTTGAATTTATAATCGAAGGCGTCCTTATTTGCCAGTTTGTCCTCTCTTACTCACTTGCTTAACTGTCTAAGGGCTAAGGATTTTAGTGTTGACTATGGGAACATGGGAATACGGAACACGGTGATGTTCTCCACTCTGTGACAAAACAGTGGCCACGTACGCAGCATTGTGTAGACAGGAAATTACCTCCCACTACTATGACGACAACCAATTAAAAGCGACATATGACTGTTCATGAAAGTTTCTAGGCATTGTTTCGTCTTAAGAGAATAACAATTCAGAAATCCATCACGAATGAACTCACTTCATCGACAATGGTTTTGATTATTTCATTGGCCTTTTGAAGGTCATCCGGATTGCGGCTCTTGAGGAGTTTCGCGAGAGTCTGTAACGACGGAATAGGGTCAGTGAGGAGTGAACGGGGAAGAAGGGTGTTGCAAAAAGAAGGGGCGAGTGGACTTACCTCCGCATGCCGGCTATTCTCAAATATGCTGCTTCGACCGGTGTGCTCTTCGTCCCCCGTAGCCTGTGGAAAAGACAAGGTGGAATGAGGTTGTCCCCTAATAATTGTTTCGTACTTTAAGTAAGTACAACATAACCGCACGCATAATTTAGGAATCCTACTTTTTGTAGAGGGACGCTCACCGATCGTTTTTATGGAACTCACTCGTTCCGCTGTGCCTTAGGGATCTCTCTCTCTCTCGACCCCAACCAGCAGGCGCACGGCGGCGCCTGAAGCGTTGGACTTCTAACTAACAGGTCGCGGGATCGAGCCCCGGATGTTCCACACTTCGGGGTTGGGTATGGCTGGCTGAGGACGGCTAATAAGCCAGAAATGGCCATTCCAGTCTCCCATGTCTTTGTTGACAATGTCAATCCCACTTTTGTACGGCAAGATACCAAGCTCTTAATTGGATCCGCAAAACTCAACAGTAAGAATAGATAGATAGTAAAAGTCGAAAAGCATAAGTTAGGTTGGACATGGGAATGGAGGACATCCCCGTAATAAAGTGGCCTTGCGCTAGATTCCAGAGGTGGTTACTATTCCTGTGTCCTAACTATACTTCTCACTCCCCTAGCCCCAACCCTAACCCCGACACTAACCTTCATAACCCTTACCCTAAGACAAACGGTAAACCTAACCTTAACAGCCCCCTCTCCCGCAACTTAGGGCAAGACTACCTATAATACGGGGGCCCATTGTGCTGTGTCCAACCGAAATTTAGATATAAAAACCCATCTTCCCTTGAGAATAAGTACAAGGGAAAACTTGGCCTTTTGTTGATCCCAATCAATGGACATGTTTGCCTTTTAAAAGCCGCTTATGACTTCTACATATGCCGAACTTGAAGAGTGCGAATAAGGAAAAAGCGAAAAAGACGTTCCTTAGAGCTAATTCTCTGCTGAAGCTACTCAGGCAGAAGTGCCTGCAATTTTGTCGAAAATGTGGAGTTATAAAGGTGCCTGGCAAGGAATATGAAAATGGGCCGGCGGCAGAAGGCATACGGCAGGCGGATATGGAAGTTAAAACCGTCAAATAAACCAGAGGTAGCATAAAGAATCTAACCTTCCCTGGCGAAGGTGTGATCTGATCTTCTTTTATGACACCCTGCGACTTCAGCAGTTGATAGGCTTCGCCGATTTTTGGGTACTTCTCGCTGAGATCGCGATTCCATGTGTTGAAGAGTTCGATACATTTGTTTTTTACACGCTCTGAAGTGGAGTCACCTAGGTGCTAGACGTCATAAAAAAGAAAAATCTAAATAATCACTACACCTACTTGCGGTTTACTAGTAGAATCAAATTATACATTAAATTAACTAAAGCCAGTCCCAGAGTACTAACGTTCGTGACAGACAAAATATAAGAAAGCATTTGAACAGTACAGTACCTTTGGGGATAGTATTTTTATCAACTCATTCAGAAATCGGAATTTAGCCAGTTCTGAGTGAAAACGAGGACCACAGTTTTGCACGCACATATCCAGAATCTACGAAGATGAAGGCAAAAGATAATTAGCACGCACATATGTTTATATGACCAAACCGTCAGGGCTCCTATGGCTTCCTTCTCCTGTGGTGATTGCACCTTGTGAGCGAGAACTCGAAGAGCAGTTTCTGGGGCGGTGGGGTCATTGTTGATAAGTTCATATATTCTACTATATGAGTCGATGTTTACGTGAGTCAACAAGGGACTGGTGACTTCGGCTAAAAAATAATAGTTGCAAATAAAAAACAACATCTGGGAGCAAGTAGGACCACGTGGGTAAGATGACACTAAAGCAGAATAAGAAGGAACTTTTGCGGACGGAAACTTTTCTGTGGTCAAACTTCCAGCCGTCTAAAACCTGAGATAGTAACCATTAATTCAAGTCGGATTCTCCTTACTTAATTTGTGCAGCTAAGTTCAGTTCATTTGTATTGGACCCATAATTTGATATAAGGCTGGTATCCATTAGTAATTCCATTCCACAGCGTAAAGATCTATAGACATGGTCAAAATCCCCAAGATATGGGGCGTCTCCTGTGAAACATTATCGATGTTTGGCCATCTTAGAAAGGAGCCATTGAGCCTGACTTTCTGTCCCTCAGACATACACATACAGTAGTGGCCACGAGAACCGATTTACCTCGTCAGTTAGCAGCCTTCAGGCCATGACTATTAGCGTCTCGTAATAGTTACAAAGGGCCTCAGAGTCAGTATAGTGAGGGATGCGCTAATGTGACGCTGGAACGAATTCCCCAGTTAGTCTCACTCTCTCCTCCCTCTCCCATTGTTCGAGCCTGGCAGCCTGGGAAGCCTACCAAATATACCCTTAGTTCAGAACCACTTTGAGCACTCCTTGGTGGTGACACATGCCTCAGCAAAGTTAAACTAACCTCGGTCTGTACATGCGGGCTTCCGATGTGCGTTAGATCCCTATAGAAAAACTACAGGGCAAACGCGCATCAATGAACGGCAGAACGCCGACTGAAACACACTTTTGGTGGGATGACGGTGGTTTTAATACAAGTAGCATAACAAGGAATGATGAGGAGCTTTGTGAAAAATCGTCCACTGAAAACAATGAGGACCGCCACTTTCCCAGGAAAAGTAACTTGCAAGCGAATTGGACAACGGGGTGGGAGACTTGCGCCGCGTCGACCTTACCCTTCGTACCTACATCTATCATCTCCCAGAGACAAGGTCTAAAGGGCTGGAGATGAGAACAGACGTAGTGGCCGAGAGGGCCTTCTAATGTCACGAGGTAGATTTGACGCAGCCGAAGACCATTTCGGTGGGTTATCATTGTGTCATATTAATGACTCATTCTAGTCTTCAAGACTGAGTCATGCCGCTGGCTGACAACCTTCAAAACCACAAATTATGAGTCATCGCTCAGGGTCAGTTTACTGATTCTTCCCCACCCCCGAGTTTTATATCGGCGGTAGGACCGGTAAAATTCGACTATAGATGAGATTAAACGCAGTGCTTCGTCTGACATTCATCCCATCCCAAAACAGGCGCTAGTCCGCACGCCACACGAGGTAGACTTAACTCACTCATACTTTGTCTCGCTGAGCTGCCGCAAGATCACATTAAGCTGTGCACCGAGAATTGCGATCACACGATCTAATTGGACTGCCAACGATTTCGGAATTGACACGGATCTTTCAGGTGCCAACACATTTAGCGGAAGAACCCACAAAACCATCCTTTACGGTGGATATTGCCTGATTCCTAACCACACAATGCCGACAAGCTGTCTCCTGCGAAATGACTGCGTTACGGTTGTTTCGATAGGTTTTCCGCACAAGATACCCAAACCTTCAGAGTTCGTGTAACGATAAGTCGGTGGATAGGAAAGTAGATAATATTGACGCCTTAAATGGGGAAAGGTACTGTACCTTTCCCTGTGATGTATAATTAGCAAGTTATTGGAGTCTGTGTGAACGTTGGAATAGTCTCCTCAAAAAATGTGTCTGTTGTTTTCTGTTATCTCGTTAGCCTAACTGTTAAATATTCAACATGTCTCCAAGAGGCGGATATTGAAATGGTCTTCAACGGAGGTTAACCGCAAAATAATCAGGCTCGCAGGACTGGCGAATAAACCATCGCGGACCAACAGCAACAGTGTTGCAAGATGTCAAGAGCCCAAGTCTGGCGCGCTGACTGTCTTGTAAGATGTCATAGAGACCGGTGACGGCACTGTCATATGGAAACCATGAATTGCCAATAGAAACGAAGAGACGAGTCCCAGGAAGCAGTCGCGAAGGAGATACGATCGCTGGAAAAAGAGCTTTATTAGCCTGACATTTCGGATTCCTGCTTGAACCCATCATCATCATCGGCTTTTCTCCCCGATGATGGGTTCGAGCAGGAATCCGAAACGTCAGACTAATAAAGCTCTTGTCCCAACGATCGTATCTCCTTCTTCACGAAGCATAAATTGTCATTAAATACGTTTGTTTGCCACCGATACCCCGTGGCTACATTCTTGGGTCAAAGCGCTAGAGGAGACAACCTTGAACAAACAATTGGAGCGTGAAGTCAGTCGATGGTACTCTCATAAAGAATGGACGATAGAGTGCATTTTAACCGAAGAACTGGCCGAATACCTAAATTATGTGAGTGTGGTGTGAACAAGATCGCAATGATGGCAAAGTATGGCGCAAGGCATTCTGGGCGAGGATAAGCTACGTGCTGCCAAATGCGTGCCGAAAAGAAAATGATCTGGACTGTAGACGTCTTCGCTTCCTTCACTACGAATCGATCTATCACCGTACAGTCGGCCATAAACATCTGTAAAAGCCAGAATGTAGTCAAGTTGATTGAGAGCAAAGCCATCAGTAGAACAGAACGTCCTAACAACATTTGCGGCACATTTTGGAGCCCGCCAGAAGGTTTGGCCGGCGAATCTCAGCTGGCTTTCACCTCTGTCACGTCGGACCGCAAGATAAGTGGTCATTTAGACTAACAGATAACAATGATAGGGTTTTTCAAAGCCCCTTCCAATCGATAGAAATGCTACTAAAATGTTCTTACAGGCGTAATTATGTTAGCTTTCCAATGATCAGTTCTCAAGCGAGTCATGTATGGTCCTCCCGTTCCGTGAACACGAAAAGCAGGAGCTACTCATTGGGCAGCAGGAGATGCAACAAGAAACCTTGATTTTGCAGCGGTCCATGTCCGACATTCGGACTCGGAAGTGGGGGCAAACATTTACGTGATATATGCAAGCAATATGCATCATGGAACGTTGGATGTCTAGGTCGAGAAATGTTTGCACATTCATGCATTCGATATCAAAAACTCGCTACTGGTAGCTGTTCAGCTTCTGAACTATTCGCTCATACACGTAGTCCGGGGCCACAGAGAACCTCAATCCCTTTATATTGCCGTTGGTTGATGATTTTTTATTCGGGAGAAATAAACGTTTGCCAATTCCATGTAGGACCGTCCGACCATGCATCGCTCATAAGCGGACAGTTGGCTAGTACTTAAACTAGTGGTCCAACACACCTCCCAGGGGTTGATGAGAAGAAATTTGGAGCAAGAGGGTATCCCATTATGTACAAAGACGTCTTAAAACTTACAAGGACTGGAAACGACAGGAACAAAGTACACATGAATAAGTTAATTGAAAAGTGAATATATTCGCGATTGTATACACGCAATGAACGGTAACGGAGGCAGCTTTTTAAAAAATGCAAACGCTGGCTCTATTCCAGTAAAAGCAGAGCTACAAGTTAAAGAGCATGTGCACTCACTGATCAAATTTTCGAGACTGTTTGTGGCATTTGTCAAAATTTGATTGGTCATTGTTGTTAGATGAAAGTTCAAGTTAGTGTATTTGCACAAATGTGATTCGACCACTTAAGACGTCCTTCGAGAACAAAATATGGGTGTCCCTTCGAAAACAAGGCGACAGATTTCAACAAAATAGCACGCCAGCCCCCAGCGACGCAGTCAGATGAACTGCGGAGACTGTCTGCTCGACTTTGTGGCACCTAATTGAGCTCAGTTAAACACTTCCTATTGTTTCGAAATTTCGCCAATGCGTGAAAATTGCCTTGAAAACAAAGAAATCGAAATATGAATGGTTTGCCCTGGGAAGTCTGCACCACTATATACCAGGACTACTTACTGCAATGAGTTGACTGAGTTCTATAAAGGTGAACTACGTGGACAATTGTTTGGCCCCTGGATAGAGCTTCGGATTTATCCTCTAAACGAGGTCCCTTGAATATCTCATTTCTCTTCCAAAGGAATAAGAGCGATTTCGAAAATATTTGAGCGATGAGGCGCCGTGGCAGCCAAATAGAATAGAGGGGCTTGTTGATGATTCTTTGTATGGGACACGGGACCGAGCGATCCACGTGGGTCTGCTGTAGCCAGCTAATCTACAATTCAAATCAATTCAATTCACCCGATACACCCGATAAGTCCTGTTTATATTCCGCTATCCGTCCGTTTTGTTAATTCTTGCTGCTATCCTTTTCCTCTCCCCGTACGCTTTTAAGGCATAACCGTGAAATCAACAACCTGTATCCGTGTTTCTGGACCGTTCTCGACCATTTGGTAGTTAATTTAGTAAAAATCAGCATTCTTCCAATCGCCATTTTACGAATGCCGACATAGTTACATTAAATAAACTCTAGAATTACGAAACCGTCTGCCGCATCACTCAAGTACACACTCTTGGCTTCACTTGCTGAGCAATTAATACATAGGACAAGGAGGAAAGGAAGAAAAAGTGGAGAGAACGTAACTGTCCCACGCCAACAATAATAGTTCGGTCTGCGTTATGCCCTCTAATTGAATACTTCATCGTCCAGCAAAAGCCTACAGGAGTCGAATAATTGCGGAGCAACTAGCAAACGGCCAATTCACAATGGTTAAAGGCTGTACGACAAAAGCGCTCTAATTCAAGTCGTAGAAAATACCGAAGACCTTAAAATCAAAAACTAGGATGCGGACTACGTGGGCAAACTAACGAATAATAAACGACGCAAAAAACACTTAGGACCAACATCATAAACTAGATGAACATCGATAAATAATGCAAGTACGCAAATTTGCATAGTGAAGTATGTACAGTAGGCAATTGCTGCTTGCAATCAAGACGCCTGTTGTCCAGAACACGAACGTTTGGGTGTTTTCGATGTAGCAGGTTGGCGGTTAGCTATAACAAAGAGCGAACTATAACAAAAACCAATGCGAAGAAATCAGGTGCGGTATCGAACAACTGCAACCAATCATCCTAACAATGTACAAAGTGGCCATGACTAATACAGTTTTTAAGGAAAAACAAATTTTCGCACAAAAATAAAGATCAACGTGAACGGAATCTGATTTCTTTCTTGATGAGATTATGCGTGTTTGTGAAACATTGATGTTCCAGTAGGAAGCAGTGCAGTGGAGAGGTTACTAAATCTATATTCGGTGTTTGATATATTCCGCCGCCTTATTGCTGCCCTGACAGAGTGGGAAGACAAGGAAACCCAAAGTGAACGTCATTGTTTCGGTCTTGGTCGAACAAAGAAGAGAGGGTTTAATGTTTTTAAGGTCGTCGGTGGTGGTAGCAGCATCGGGGATTATAGCAAAAGCTTAGCACCGTGGACATCCGTCAGTGTAAGTGACAGTTACCACTTAAAAAAATGAAGCATGTGAATTTTACGTTTAAATTAATGGAGGGCCTTCTTAAAGTCCAGAAGTCGAGTTATTTTAGATCTAGTCTTCACCGAAGATCCTGACAATGCAGACAAGATATACTGCCCACCTCCTCTTGGTCGAAGTGATCACGCAGTACTTTTATGGCTGTACAGACTTTATTTTGCACCATATGCAATAAACGAAACGAGCCCAAATATATGACAACGGGACTTTGCGAAATAAGAGCTGAGGCATCGCGAATAGACTGGGCTGTTCGCTTCTCTAGGAACGTCACTGAGGAACGGAATTTATTTAGGGATCGGTTGTTGCATGTGCTGAGCAGCCACTGTCCTTTATCAAGGCCTGGAATAACCGATCGACCTCAGCGACTAAAGTGTAAATTTAAAAATAAGATCAAAATACAGAAAGGCTGTGGACGAGGTTTTGCGGGAACAACAAAAATGCTGTCTTTACGTAATCCATGAGAGGCAGTTTTTATCGCACCTAGTTATGTAAGCATGGGAAAGTCGATTATTGAAAATATTGTGTATCAAGAAGAGGAGATTTTCGAAGAACGAAAAAGCTTGAACGAAGGTTAATCTCCCGGCTGGGACGAGATCCCCGCAAAACTGTCCTCTGACCTTGCCCGAGAGTTTACCAAATCGCTATCATTTCCTACTAATTGGAAAACAGCCCACATTAGACCGCTTCACACAAGCGGTAGTCGTGCATTTGGGACCAACTAGTCTAACATCAATCTGCTGTAAGGTCACGGAGAAGATCATCAAAAAGGAGATTATAGTCAGTTTAAGTCAGTTTATTACAGAAATGAGGCTTTCGACCTTGAGCTCCCTATTCATGTCGATAAACAGAAATAAAGTCATCAATTACATCGGCAAATGCGGAAAGTTAAAATTTAGCGGTAAGTGTGAGCCAGGCGCAAACTGCCGCCGCTAAAACAATGATTATCATATGTACAGTAGTTCCTCAAAAAATGAGCATCTAGTCTGCACTTAAAGGATTTAACACTTTCGGAAAGAACCACGGCATCAGGGAATCGGTTGCATGCCCCATTGACCATGTTAGAGAAGGCGTTTCGTCGGACGTCCGAATGAGCCAGCTTCCTCTGCAGTTTGAAGGAATGGCCACGCAGACGGTCAGTCCCGGCCTATTCGAAGAATTCATCAAAGTCTAGGGCACACTCACGGCCTCTGACAGTCCTGTAGGTTTGAATGAGATCGCCGCGCAGTTGCCTGTAACTTAGAGGAAACAAATTAAGTTTGGTCAGCCTGGTTTCGTAAGGCATATGATGAAGATGCTTGACCATCTTCGTTGCCATCACCTGTACTCTTTTCAGTCGTTGATAATCTTTCTTCAACCACGATCGCCAGACCTGGACTGCATCCTCTAAGTGGGACCGGACGAATGCCCCATAGGTTTTTCCGAACAGCTGTTTATCGATCTGCACAAATCCTCGCCTCAGCGCAAATAACACCCTTATCACACTTTTGGATGCCCTTTGGCACTATGATGATGGTTTCAGTAAAGAGGTCATTTGGACGCCGAGGTCTTTCTGTTCTGCAACGTTTGAAAGGGGCTGTCCACCCAGGACGTATTGAAAGGAATGGTCCTCCTTTCTGGTCTTTTTGGTGCGGAGTCTCAACCCCACACATTTGTCCATCTAAAAATTAGACAGCCAACGAGCTGACCAACTGTTCAGGCGGTTGAGACTGTCTTGAAGCGCTTATCTGTCTGCGTCGGATCTGATGGGTCTCCATAGCTTAACATCGTCGGTAAACATGGTGGCGTTGCATCCAAGGTCGTCGACGTAGTCGTTAATGTAGACCAGGAATAGCAACGGCCCTACGACGGAGCCCTGTGGTACACCAATTAGAACGGGGGTAGGGGTTGACCTTGAGGCCTCAATGCACACGGTTTGCGATCTCCCGGTAAGAAAATCTGTTATCCATGTCAGCAGCCTTCCTCTTATCCCAATTTCAGAAAGTTTGTAGATTAGGCGTTTGTGTGGGACGCTGTCGAACGCTTTCTTAAAGTCTGTGTAGATGACATCGACCCTACCATCCTAGTCCAGTGCGCGAGTCCATTGCTTCGTCGAGAGCAATAAACTGGAAAGGCACGAGCGGTTCTGTCTGAAGCCGTGCTGCAGGTCTGAGCGTAAATGGCCCTGTACCAGGAACTTCATTGTTGCTTTCTTAACTATGGCCTCCATTATTTTACAGCAAATGCAGGTTAGACTAAAAGGCCGGTAATTTTTAGCATTAGTTCGAGCCCCACCCTTGTATATCGGAAAGATATTTGCTGTCTTCCACTCCGATGGCAGCCTCCCTAATTTGAATGACGAGCGGAAGATGTGTGCCAGTGGTATGGAGAGTTCATTCGCCAGTTCTTTGAAGGATGTGGCCGATATATTGTCCGGACCCGAGGACTTTGCCTCCTTGAGATTTTTCAGCCCACTTTCCACGACAGCTGTCGGGAAGAGTATGGAGTCAAGCACGGGACCAGCAGTTTCAACAGCATCGTTGGCACTGCGACTGTGAAACTCTGTTTCTATAGTAAAAACCGAGGCAAAATACTATCCTAAGTGTTCGGCTTTCTCGCTGTTCTCAATGATCTCTACACCATTATCATCCTTCAGCGCCGCGACCGGGTCCTTATTTTTCAGTCTACTGTTAAGGTAGTGAAATAAAATGTTGGGCTTTTGTTCAGCCTGTCGGATAATTTTGGATTCATACTCCTTCCGTGCCTGACGGATACATTTTTTTCACTTCATTTCGTTGACGACGAAATTCTTCGAAATGCGCTGGTGACGCTGTTTCCTTCAATATTTTCCATCTTTTGCTTTTCTTCCGTAGCTGCCTATTTAGGTCCCTAGTTAACCAAGCAGGCCGACTAGTTGTTTTTTGTACTTTAGGTGGACAACAGCGCCTAATCAGATCGAGTGAAATCGTTTTAAAACATCTCCAGTCGTCCTCCGGATCTCCCCTGAGTCATTGGTCCCAATTCACGGACAGCAATTTGTTCTTCATCGTGTTAAAATCTGCCTTCTATATATTAGGTTGGCCCTCTGTTCTCTTCTGGCGATGAGAGAAGAGCGAGTAATCCAATATTAGCGTAGTATGGTCACTTTTCCTGAGAGGTTCATTGGAATACACTTTGTCGATATTAGAGAAGTCTTTAGTGAAAACTAGGTCAAGACAATTCGCTCTCTGGTTCTCTCGAAATCTTGTTGGTACCTTCACGTGTTGTGCCAGAGGGAGATCGAGTGTGAAGTCCAGTAGCTGAAAGAAGCTGGCCCACCGCTAACTGCCATAGTTTCCCACTCTATTGCAGGTGCGTTGAAATCCCCAACAATAAGTACCTCTTGGTGGCTAGCTACGTCTTTGACTAAACAGGGAGCGACTCATCAGCTGCACTCAGAAGGTTTGGTGGTCTGTAAATCGCCAGGAATTCTAGATTTTGTGCATTAGCCTTCTTTATCTTTATACAGACGGATTCATATTCAAGGGAGAGGGTGTGGGCTCTTTCAACTGTCGAAATTCCTGCCCTTACATATACGACTACCCCTCCGCCCCGTCTATTTTGACGGTCTCTACGAAAGACCTGGTAACCCGCTATCGAAATCGCAGAATCCACGATTTCGGCATTAAGCCAAGATTCTGTTATGGCGATGACGTCGGGAATTCGTTCTGATACTATCGTTTTGAGTTCGTCGATCTTTGAAACGAGAATTTGAGCATTGGTATACAAAAATCTCAAGTTGGCACGAGCAACTACGGCATACAGGCGTTTATCCATTTCTTGGGATTGAATGCAAAAGCCGGTCGGAGCTGATCGGGATGAATTGCTTTCCATGACCCCTAAGCTGTTAGAGTTATGGGCTTTCTCCAGAGGAATGGCCTGTAGACGCGTATAATTTTTCCGTCCACTTAGTTAGGTCAGTATAGGTCAGTATATTTTAAGAGTAATAGGCAATGCCTTTGAAAACCCTATTGTAAACGGTACATGCAATATCTAACTATAAATAAAACATGGTACTGAAATGTTGTCAGTAATATACACATTTAACAGAATATTTTCCGTGAAAATGTAGAACCAAAACTTGAGAACATTCAGTTGTAGATGATTTCAGTAAAATGTAATGACAGTCATCCGCATTAGCGGTATGAGTATGCAAGGCGTTGGTTTAGCACCACAGAGCTGTTCTGTTCAGACAAGCGATAGTGTCCAAGCAAATATGCATCGAGTCTTTGCTTGAACGTCTCCGTGGTATCCGCCATTATTACGTCCTCGGGAAGCCCGTTCCAGGCACCGACGACTCGCTGTGAAAAACAATATTTGCGAACGTTTAGGCGGCATTGGGATCCTCTAAGTTTTAGAGAGTTCCCACGCAGGTTTGTTGTTGTGGCCAGGGTGAAGAAATCGTCGGGGTTTAGGGCACATTCCCGGTTCCTCAATATCCGATAGGCCTGTATGAGATCTCCTCGAACCTGCCTGTACTCAAGAGGAAAAAGTTTAAGTTCCCTAAGTCGGCAGTCGTAAGGTAAAGTCCTGAGGCCTTTTACAATTTTTGTTGCTCTCCTCTGAACTCTTTCTAGCAACTTATTGTCTTTTTTTAGCCACGGGCGCCACGCTTGGATTCCATATTCCAGATGCGAGCGAATGAACGCTCCGTATAATTTTCCAAATAACTCTTTGTCTATGTCCACGAAAGATCGTTTAATGGCAAAGAGAACACTAGTTGCTCTTTTGGACGCCCTAAGACACTGAGATGAAGGCTTAAGGGTCGACAGAATGTTAACCCCAAGATCTTTCTGTTCTGTTACATTTGAAAGGCACCTTCCACCAAGTTGGTAATGGTGATCCTCTCCGTCAGATCTTCCAGTCGTTTTGAGTCGCAG
>CACRXP010000059.1:617528-642962 GCA_902702965.1 Spirometra erinaceieuropaei
CTTGTTAGAGTTTCTTCTTAAAATAAGACTGACGTGCATGATATTCCCTACAGTTTGTCCTAGGTGTGTGGTATTACTTATCGACTTAATTTGCCCATTGAAGTCTTAGGAAACCTCAATCGACCCTCACCACCGCCACCGCTGTCCCCCTGATCTTCTCATTACGTTTCCTGATGTATTGTGTGAGTATCATTTTACCTCACGCGGAAGAACACAACTTTATCCGTCGTATGTTATAATGCAGTTAACTTTAGTGCTCCACTACTTGCCCATGGAAAACCTGCAACGAAATTGTCCGGTTAGCTTATATAAACATCATCATCATCATCATCATCATCATCATCATCATCATCATCATCATCATCATCATCATCATCATCATCATCATCCAGACGACTAATCAATCATCCCAGTAGTCAACTATGCAATCGTGACGTCCAAAATTGCTGGAAAGAGGTTTGATTAATCTGTCCTTACGGCAATCGTGGTCCTTGATAACAACGGAGGAACTTAACTACCCTCAAAAGCACATAGTAAAACATGCGAACTCTATCGAACATACCGGCAGACGCTGTGGTAGCATTCGCTATTTAACATAAACAAGAAGATTCTGAGAGTCCCTGTCGGAAAAGCTCAGCGGAAGCGTTAACGTGTAGCTGCTGATTTTTACCCCGGGTAACGCCTGACAAACTTATGGCACTTCCACTATCATTTGCTCACAGGTGTTAAAGATGGAAAAGAAACGCACTTTTAACCGGAGATCGTGTCCACGAACTGGTTTGACTTAACGATAAAGGTACTCTTGGCAGATGGACTGAAATCCATCAGTTTCGTTTGGACAGAGGGGTGTCAGGGTGGATAATAGACACCCTAAGAGTACTGATGTTTACAAAGGACAGCTGGGGGGGAGGGGTGTTCGCTGGCACATATGAGTATTTTAGCTTCAGGTCTCGGTTATCTGGTCTACCGGTGCCGCCAATGAAGGATGTTCATAAATGATGTTTTTAAAAGCATAGCTCCCAAAACCAACCACGCGGTAGATGGGCTACATAAATACAGGGGCTTGATCGCAGTCCGGCAGGCGTTATCAAGAATGCGCACCCATGGCAAATGTCAACATTGAAAGTGTGTCGGCAGACCTAGCTGAAGGCGCACACCGTGCCAAATTGGGTCCGTACCGCTTCCCTCTTTTTCTTGTTGTGTAAAATCCTGGTCAGTGTACGTTGTGGATCAGGGCGTGTGGTGGCGCGCCTAGATGCAGATTGTTGCTGTGCCAGCCACTTGCTGTCTCTCGCGCCTCCGGTCTTCTTGCCTGTGCCATGGCACCTCGCCTAGGCGGGGTGGGGGGGGGAGAATGCGGTAGATTCAGCGATAATCTACTATCACTATGAACGGATTTACGCGCAAGTTACCGTCCCCGCTCTGACTCTGCTGTGGAGCACACGGTGAACATCGTCGGTCAGGATGGTAGAACTGTCGCATAAAATCAGCCAGGAGGATCTTCGGAAGCTAAGTCTAGCCAGATGACTACAAAATGGGGATCACAACTTAATAATCCACCCCATCAATGACCATCGGGACACAGGACAGTCTCCACTGAATATCACTGCAACGAAAACTGGGACACCCTAAATTGATAACTTCATAGCCCGTATGCCTGACGACTCCACGCTGAGCGCCCTGTGAAGGAGACTGATTTAGAGATGAAGTATAACAACCGTGGCTGAATCTCAATATCACGGCCGCTTTGAAACATGTACTTCTCAGGCCTGTCTGATTTCAAGTCGTCATAAATCTTAATGACGGTCTCAAGTGTGAGCCTCCACAAAGGCAGTACACATAAACATAAACGTAAGATGTGAAAAGCAGAGTTGGTTCACACCTTTTTTATTCGATAGTTCAAATGGCCGAAACACTCGTTACGCTGGGACTGGTCTCTTTCCATGATCGAATTTGGTTTCACGCACAAATTTATTTATATTGAAAGGACACCTCGACTAGCCCCACCTGGCTTCGTCCACCAGTCGAAGCGGATACCCGGATTTGACCGCCGCGTTCGGCACACCGTCGTGGAACCACAAGTGACTGCTGGGCCGCAGTCAGGACGAAGTGATCATTGGCCAGATCTATGTATCGAAATGAGTACCCCTCCCTGGGCAATCCACACACCTGACAGTTCAACCGTCGATTTCAACGATGTCCACTGTGCACTCCACAGTAGAGCGAGATCGGGGACGGTGACTTACACGTGAATTAATTTGCAGTGGCGGCAGACTTTCGCCGTATCTACCACACTACCCTCAAAATATAGTAAAGGAGACCGGAGATGAGAGAGGGCGCAGGTGACCAGCGCAGCCGCGACCGCCCCTAGGCGTGCCACCATACCCTGCTCGGATCCCATGGAGTGGAAGAGCCATAGAGGCGCCATTGCAGCCTGACTCTCAGTCCACCAGTCTATCACCCCATAAAAACACACACTGGGGTGAATGCGGCGTCCGACTTATCCTGTAAGTTGGGAACCTTCCAAGCGACGACTTCTAGCGCGCCTGATTGATTATAGTGAGAAGAGTGTGCTGAGTCGTCGACTTCACTCACTATTCCCATTCCCAGATCCCAGCCACTGTCCGAGCCGGACAGATGTCTGGTGCGGGGTATGGGCGAGGCGGCTGACTTAGAGGGCTCATATGCACGCACCACATACACGACCTGGCCCACACGCCTAGCAATATCCTTACAGACATGGGGAGGAGCTTTAAATCAGGTGGGCCACAGCCACGGGGCGCAATCTTGTAGTCAGTTTTCATGGCTTAGTCTTGTCATTGGAGCGCACTGGATATCAGAAGTGTGAGATGGCTGTGACCCAGATCTCTCTCACTATACTCTAATTCGCGCTTAATTCACCGCCTTTCTCCCGCGTGGTAGTGGTAATCGTCATACTCGATAGACAAACTGGCCCGGCAAGTTGCAACATTGACGTAATGGTGATCCTTTGACCGTGTGAAGTGACAATTTGCATAATGCAGTAAACATGTTAATTCAGAAAATCTGCTGACGGCAATGTGGATGTCTAAAGACTTATTAGTAATGTGACTCCGTCACCCTGCTCACGTCTCCTCGTGACACCAGCTGAGTGAGCTTTCATACCATACCCCTCTGATGACTCCTTTACTAACTCGTTGGCTTTTCTTTTTAGTAATCTTTCCGTCTTATCTAAGTCGCCTGTCGTTTCGTGAATCTAGTTATTTTATAGCCTGGGTCGCACCTGAACTCGACCAGATTGCAGTAGTTTAGGTTTTCTTTCAGTTATGAATTTTATTCCTTATCAATGATCCATGTAAATTGTTTTTTGCTCCACAATCCGTAGTATTTGACGCAACAGTCATGTTGTTGATCTGAGTTTTCGAACACGTACATAAGACCTTAGACCAAAAGAACGACGCAACAGTAGCAAATCTGTTGCCCGATTCTGGCATTTTCTTGACTGACAACGGGATCACGACATCCGAGCTGTTTGCGTGTGATTTGCGCGGGAAAATCGATATGTCGATATTGGCATGTCGCGCTGCCATCGGTTCAGACTCCCAGCAGTTACCGCGCTATAATCAGTGCGCCTGGGAAACTGAATTAATGGTCTTCCTGCAGGATATGGCTAACGACCTGGGGTGACGAATCCTTGCGCTAGTCCGAAAGGTCAGGCGATCGAAAAGGCGTCTTCTTTGCAAAAACACCTGCGATTCGCATGTTCACCCATCTTTTCGTGATTTAGGCCATGTCCCTACTTATCCGGCCAAGGTAGAAAGTACTTAATCCTTTGGTTAAAGTATTTGGGGACCTATCAGTTTTTGGCAGTATTTAACTGGACAGCCTATTGTATGGGCCTATTGAGGGTAAGGCCTATGTTGCGTCTAGCATTCTCTCACAAGTATGACTTCTCGCTCAGGTCTGTTTTGACTGGAGGAAGTTGTTTGTGCACTACTAGAAAGATGAGAGGCCGATTTTGCGTAAGGGCTCCTCCGTGTAATTCAACTCACTCACATGTCACTTGTGTCTGTCGTCTGTGCTTTAAAGACCACTCAGCGTGACAGCTCGGACTGACAGGGGAAAACCTGCCAAGAAAACGACTGACGAAAGCCCTCTGAACGTACTTCCAGATGTGACGGAAACTCCGAAATCAAGTGTGCAAAATGTACTGAAGTGGTAGCGTGAAACTGGAGGTGTTCGCAACCTGTCCAACAATTGCCGTCCAAAGTCCACACTCTTAAGTGCCGACGAGAATGTCATTTGCGCGGCAAATAAGTCAAAGAGTATGGATGACGCATTTAGCGAGAACACTAGGCTCTAAGTTTTTATGTCTCAGACCATACGTCTTTGCATCCCAAAATGCAGGCCTTTCGACAATTTTCACCCTTCCCATACTTCATTTCTTGCCGAGTATTTATGTTGCCCTCGCTGATTAACCGGGCGCGGTATGAAAGCCGCGCTCGACGATGGGAACCCTTTGCCCTTCGAGAGGCCTTCATGTCCAGATTAAATTTTGGTACAGGTGTCTTGACTATAACTTGTTACTGAAGTTTGTATCACACATTCATGGTAAACGCGGATTTGGTGAGACCAACAGTATTTTGACGGGACAGAGGGACCACACGACTGCCTCGGAGCTAAGGATCTGCTGTTCACACAGGCATTTGCATTTCATCCAGTAATCAATGATTGAGAAGTGCTCACCAACAAAGACATGAACCAGTCTGAAATGGCCATTTCTAGTTTGGTTGCTATCATCAGCCTGTGATACCCCAGTGCCGGGCTGCACGCCCGAGATTTCAACTCAGAGTCAGTTGATCATGGAACAATGCTCTCACAGCTGCACTAACAGACTGGCGTCATGTCGACTGAGATCGGATCTGCAGTCGGGGGAGGGGGGTTGGGCGTCGCTGGCTAGTCAGAACAAATAAGCCAGAAATGGTCATTCTGATCTCAGCCCCATCACTGTCATTAAACACTTCCCAGTTTACATCACTGTCAGACTAAACGGTGCCTCGAATGTCTGTGCTTACCACCGCCTCTACCATCGGCACTAGACTTCCTTTTCGGTGGTCTTCGTCAAGGATGGTGGCACTAAAAATTCTGCCCTCCCCTCCTCTGGCAGGTGCCTGCGATTTTGGTCGCATTGTCTGAGAAGCATAGTCCCACCACTTTCGTTGCTTTCGCCTTCTGCATCTTCATCGGGCGGGGCGTCGTGCAACCGCGGCAGCAGAGGCAGCCAATCGGCGTCCTGGTGAGTCATTCACTGGCACAAGAGCGAGAAGCCTGCTTCCTGCCCGTCGGTTCGGTGGCCGCCCGTCCGCTGTACAGATGCTGTCCCTCCTTCCTGTCGACCCATTTCGCTTGACTCACGCTGGACGGAGACGCTGGTGTGGTTGTGAGGGTTATTTTCTTCCTGTCCCACCATGCCGAAAACTGTGGCGCATAGGAAAGCATCTTTTGGGCGTTGCTTCAATCCTTTGGGATTGGCAGACGGGTCGCCAGGCGGGGGGGATGTGGTGGGGGGTTGTGTAGGTGCTAGCACTAAACCAGAAGCCGATGTGCAAGGCTCGGCCACACACGCCGCCATGTATCGCAAGTTTTTGTCTGCTTTGGTAGGTGGGATACGTCCGAAAAGACCAGCCCGAGCCTTGAAAGTGCGCTAACAGTGAGAACTAGTCGCGAAGAGTTGGCAGGTAACAGTTTACTTCTCCCGCATTGCAGCCTCACGTGAATACCCTTGCCTTCTCTGTGTTTCGTGTGCTCCAGCCGTATGCTCTTGCTGCCAACCACGCTGCCCAATTCCCTGCTAGAGTCTTCCCAAGTACCTAGTCTTTTTCGGAGCTTTTGAACTAAGTTGCCGAAGTACCTTTACATGCGCACCGCAACAAATGACGGTTGGGCACGGGAATATGGACCCTTCCCAACCCTACAGGTGGCCTCGGGCTAAATTCCAAGCTCCCCTATTCCCGTGTCCGAACTAGTCCAGATGATAGCCCTAATCCTGACTCTAACCCCCCTCCCCTGGGATTTAGAGCGACGCCACCTGCAACCCCGGTGGACGGGAGTCCATATTCTCATTTCAAATGACAACTTGGAGCCACTCGATATCTGGACAATGCGTCCGCTTCGATATGGCCGATAATGCTAGCATATATCGTTTCTATCCCTCGGCTTTCCGTTTTTTTCCAGAACAGTTTTAGGGAAATTTATTGTTCGCCAATGATTAGCCATCACTGCTGTATACGTTGTATCTTTGTACTGAGCTGAGTCTCGACGGCTCCAAGCAGAGGCCACGGAGTGACTAGCTATCGGTACATGCAATTTCTTGTCACTTTTACCGCCCCCCTCATACTTCAGTTACCACCAAAGAGCATAAGGCTAGCAAAGAGCCTGTTTTGTATAGGCTTTTCTTGTCGCCCTGTGGTTGGCAATTTCATGCTGTAGAGGTCTTGGAAGTTTTAATATGGCGGGACTAAATCGACTCGGTGGTTACGTTTTCGTCGGAAACCGCCCTTCAGGCAACGGCCAATCCCGTTTCATCCAACGCCAAAGTTGAATACCGCCGCAAGACAGTTGAAGTCTACTCAGTCGTGTTAATTGCCTTAATTACCCAGTTATTCCCCCATGACTCAGCCTTCTGCTGACAGGGCGGCTTGAGCGCGACCGAGCAGTGATCAGGAAAGATGTGCGCTCGCAGTTGGCCATGCTCTGCCTCGCGAAGTTTTTAAAAGTCACCTTGAAATCGAAATGGTCTGAACGACAATTGAGGCCTGGCGATGGGGCGCAGATTCGCCTAATCGTTGTGCTGATCTGCCTCCGACCTTTGAAAATGCACCTCACCACCCTGGTCACACTGAATGACCAACGGAAGGTCATAAAGAAAAGCCCCTATAGGACCTACATTTCCCTGGTCTATTATCCTCGAGTATGCACATGTTGATTCGCGCAGCGTCACTTAAATACACTATCCACCAGCGACTGACTCCCCATTTTCCATATTACTTAAATGGCAGTCGCGATATTACGAGATGATCTTACTTCCAGGGAAAACCAGCCTACTGATACATGTCTGTGCGTCGAGACCGTGCCCCATGCGTCTCTGCATTGCGACCACAACCACCTTCATGACCTCCCGGATTTAACGATCGGAGCGATTACCTTAGCTTGATAAACAATAGGGATCTCCGCTCCTGGCTTAATGCACTCTGTCGACTGTCCCATGCAGTGTTTACGTTAACTTCGTTTTCATTTTACGCCAGGTTCTTTACTGACTTTTAATCATAGGGTTTGGCAGCAGTTCTAAGGTTGCGCTCTGTAAGGGTCTAGGAGATCGATAAAACAGTCAGAAATGAAGGGCTACCGAGTGAATGGGGGCCATTTTACTCGCTTTTGTACCTTCAGAAGCTATCGTGCATTTCTGTTACTGTTCTTTAAGCTAGGAAAGCTCTTTTAACTGGTGTCGCTGTGGTCTCTCCATCCATCCAACTGTTGATTTCTCCCCCTTTGGATGATAATCTTAGTCACCGAAGCCTTATTTCTCATGGTTGGCCACGCCTCTTTTGCCAGCTGTCATAGTAGCTCGAGCTATTTATTTCTGGAAGCCATCTATCCCTTATTTCTCTCCCCCTCACTCTCTTGGACATTTGTGCTGTTGGCAGATTAAGTGGGTCGTGAAGTTTGGCATGTCGGCTAGCTTCCTAGTTCGCCCGAATTCTCCTGCACCTGCTAGGTCCTGTGGATTCATTCGCCACAGACGATGACTCACTGACGCACTGAAGCCCTTTTTGGTGCTACTGTCTTGACCATCGTGCTTGTGAGAAATACCAGTCCTTCAACGAATGATTTACGAGACCCAGGTTACTTTCCCAGACTTTATATTCTGAGTTTGTTTGGAAAAATTGGCTGTCCTACCATAGTCGTAAGCATCAATATTGTGTTTAGCTAGCCGTCATATGAACGGAGACTGCCACTGTCTTCCAAGCACTTATGTGGTAGGACATTTTTGGCCGACAGTGCCTGTACTTTTGGCATTTCGCTTCACAACGGTTGCTGTGCCTGTCTGTGTATGCGTTTGGAGCGTCGCCTGGCTGTATTGCCCTTCTCGGTCTTCTTTTACCGCTGGCCGTTGCGTCTTGCCGTTCCTTTCGCTTGGGCACGCAGAATGGCCCCTGTCTGCGGCACCCCACCTGACTGCCCCCACCCCACCCACTTTGTCCGCCAGAGGTGAATGTGCGCCCCCATGCGTGCGTGCGTGCGTGCATGCGCGACCGAATGCCGACGCGCATATGTATATATCAGATTAGCATAAAAACTGGCATCAGCCAACACCTAGGCCACTATCGCTGCTGATCGCGTGCGCGTATGACCAGGCGACATTACTCGCCGGCTTACGACAGCTGCCCGGCCGGTCTGACATTCGTCCCACGTGCCTGGTGGTGCTTCCCTCGTTGAAGTGTCGAGTCAGACGCACGCAAACATGGCTTCTGTTCCTTCTTGCTGCGAACCCCGTGTCCTGCGTGCTAGAGGCGTTAGAGGCTCCTGATTTCACCGTCATCACGAGTTAAATCGCTCCACTGTTGTCGATCGTGGTAATCAAGCGAACGACTCCACACAGCAGTCAATCGCCTATCCTGTACATCCGCAGATCATTCTCCCCCGCCAGTCCACAGAAGGTCTGTGTGAACCAACGAAGGCACTACCGACCCCTTTTCTCCTTGCAAATCTGAAATTGGGAAGTTAGTGAGCCGGGAATCGGTCGTGGGGGTGGGTGCAGAAAATGGGTTGAATTCGCCAGTTGAAAAGAACACCTAGCCTGTGTTGTTCTTTTTGTGCGGATGGTCTGCCGTCATTGCCATGCAGCTGTGTTCGGTAATCCTACCAAAGCTACTGTCGAACTTGTTTATCTCCCGTGTAAATCGCCGTCTTGAGTCAATCATTTCACATTCCTCCAGCTCTTTCCCTCCACCTGATGGATACTTGAGTGGCTGAGTTTTCTAGTCTAGTCGGACTCTCACGTGATGATGGTAGAGTTGGCCGTTCTGGTAGTGGCGACAGTGTTGGCAGTGGCGATGGGAGGGCGGTGATTTTCGTGGGGTGTGGACAGTGGTGGTGTGGGGGGGACACGGTGGTGATGACTGCATTATACTGCGTGGTCCTGAAGTCCGGAAATGTAGTCAATATGCATAAGAAGTGGTTTATGGATTTTGCATGATAATAAATGATAGGTTCATTGGCCCCACACGATATGCTTATCGGGGCGTCCTTAATTGGAAATGCATGGTTGAATGCTCTGCGCAAAACCGCCTTGGAGAGGGTACATTAATGCAGTATTTCACTCTCTCTGTGCACGAACCAGATGGCTCGTGTTTCTGGGCTTGACTGGGCCTTTAGCACAAACCCAGAATAAGTAATCAAGGATACTCAGATCTGACAAGCGTACATTCTACTCCATAGGACCACGTGGTCCATTCAAGTTCTGGAACTAATGCAAACAGTCCCTCACCGCCCTGGTGTATGTTTCCAAACTTAAAATTAACTTGGGAAACTCGGGCTTTGTGTAGATGGCTTTGTCGCGGATAAAGGGAAAGTATTGTTGAAACTTCTAGAAAGCAGGCTTTTTATAAGGACGGAGCTTTTTTAACCTACAACTGATATCAAGAATACGATATTGACCCAGGAATCCTGCTGTGAATGAGGACTCGCGCATATTCGTTCCTGAATGCTATCATCACTTCCCGCTCGCCATTTTATGACGATTACGAATTATGAATGCACTAACACGTTGCGTTGAATATGTGTTAGAGCTGCCTTAAGTAGACCAGTATTAAGATGATTCTTCGCCCCACTTTTTTTACCTCCGTAAGTTGATATTTCTTGGAAGTCAAAACTGTGCTGGATTTGAGTACTTCATATTGACCCAACCGTGACAAACTCGGCGCCTCGGTGGGATTCGAACCCACGCAGTAAGGGGAAGGCTTTAGTTCAGCCAACACTCTAACCACTTGAGCTACGAGGCCCCGCCGGACGACGCGAGTTTAATCACATTTGGGTCAAAGTTACCCGCCCAACCTACTGCAACGTCTGGAATCCACCAAATCTGATTCAGTAATTTGACTGCCAAAGCAGGATTTCCCAAGTAATTCACCTTGAATTCCAGACGTTGCAGTAGGTTGGGCGGGTAACTTGACCCAAATGTGATTAAACTCGCGTCGTCCGGCGCCTTCTCTTTACTGCGTGGGTTCGAATCCCACCGAGGCGCCGAGTTTTTCACAGTTGGGTCAATATGAATTATTCAAAAATCTGCCAAAATACCTATAAATTTGAGTACGTTTTTTGATAGAAAGACTGAAGTAGGTTTTTAAACTGGCTTGTCTGGTGGGCTTAAAGCCTCCATTCTACTCTCACACAGGGCCTTCCCGAACAAGGCCCAGTGAGTGTGGAGTAGGATCTAGGTCGTGTCTGACACGCGTAACTGGGCTACTTAGCTTTGTAAGGCACTGCGTCCATTCCTACCATCGACCGTCCTGACTTTGTCCCACCATTGGAAGACGCTGCGTGAAGGGAGGAAGAAAGAATGAGGTAGATGCATCGGATGTTTATTTCACCATAGACAAGTTCATGCGTATATCATGGCCCAACCTGTTGCCTAACTCATCCGTGGCTCTGAAAAGCTGTACCGAGCCCAGCAGTCATTGGTTAATATCTGTTTCGATTTCCAAACAAAGCCGGCTGGGTGTCAGCTGGAATGTCTTCTTGTCGGGTGAAGTTGTGTGCATGCTCAGTTGGGTTCGGTTCGAAGAGTAAGGACAGACATGTTTTAACACGTATGGGGGGCGGGGCTGGCCACTGCGCCCAAGCCCACCTCTAGTTGTCACGACCCGCTATTGCACGTGGAAGATGGTAACTGTAGGAAGATCGGATGATGCTAATGCTGCGTACATGTGCTTAAATAAGATTCGACCCATGCGTAAATCACCGCTGCGCCTTCGGCATGGTGATGATCTTAGCTGTACGTATACCCGTTAGTGTGGGGGCTTTACTTGCACTTATAGTCACTTTGCATCGACTTATTTCATGCTTTTCTCGGTAATTTTTGGTACATACTGATGAAGTCAACCACAAGCGCCTCACCTACTCTAATTAACTGTTGTTTGGACACAAAAAATTACCCCAACAACCTTGTTGACTGTCTACCGGCGACTAATTCATATTGTCTTGGCTGAGAAAATGTCCGTGTCTGTCTGGTCTTGCCGGAGTTACCAACTGACATGCAAACGAAAGCAAATGAAAAAGTATCTTCTTCTTTCGTTTCCCCCCTTTTTTTAAGCCGGCCTTCACCGACCGAAGCTTTGGGCGCTTTTTGGTCTTTCCTGTCTCGCGAAGGCTGTCGTTGGAGTAAACAACCCTGGCGATGGTACTACTAGAAATACTGGTATGTAATATCGCATGAAGAAAGTGCGGAAGTGGAAGAAGCCCGTTTGGAGGTCCCAGGTCCATTGATTTGGCATTTCGAATACGAAAGTTCTACCATCATGCTGCATAATCATGGTAATGGAGCCGTCGGCAGTACCACTTTGTTCCAGGTGGCAGAACGACGTTAACGCCACTGGAGCTCGGCTTAAGTACAACGGTCGAGGAGGGGGGGGGGGGGGGGGTAAATTTGCGTTTACGCCTGCCACATAACAAGCCAGGTCTAGAAATCGAATCTCACCTAAAGTTGGGCACAAGAAGAAGAAGTCATTGAAGCTTGAAATTCAGTATGGCGGTGGAGCGGGTTCTCGCATCGCTGGGAAATTTTCCAGTCTTTGTAGTGCTACTCACACAATGAAGCCTGAAGTAGGGGCATCTCCATTGACATTCACCCTTTATTTTGTTAGCTCTTTACGTCGAAAGGAGAGCAAGGCATTTAGTAGTTCTACAAAACTAACATCAAAGGAGTAGGCCTTGAGTTTTGGCCATCTTTGTATGTCTTCTAACTGCAATTTTAACATTTCATTTTCCAGGCCTTATAAACTTGAGGTTTGGTGACACAGGCCGCTCGAAAGTGTTTCCATATCACCTTCTTCATTCCAACACCCTAAGAAGCTCAGTAATGCAGTGTCAGTATTGAGAATGGTGAAGTTGGCATAAAGCGATTTGAAAAGACCAGGTTTCAATGTAAATGCCTACCTGGAGCCATTAAAATCCAAGTAGCTTGTTGTGGAAAGCAAGATCGCAAATCCCACTGTAGAAGTTTACAGCCATAGGCAGTCAACTGGACCATAAGTCGGTCAAAAAAGTATGAAGGACTGGTGAGTCAGGACAGGCCAAACAACACCTTTTTTCGGGTCAATTCATGAAGGACAATCCCGAAAATTAACTAGGACAATCTGAGGTCCTCAGTTTGGCGACCGGCGGTAAGGACGAGAAGGGAGCACGACAACCATCGGGCTATGCGTCACAAAGTGTTTGGAAACCAGAAACCACACACGTGAACATTCATGCAAGAGCGTAAGCTTAACCCCCCCCCCCCCCTACCTCCCCCCTTCCCCCCCCTGTCGGTGAGAGAAGGGGTGAGTGCACGCCTGCATGCAAAATGAGGCGGTGGCCAGCAAGTCTAGATAATTTATTCTGCGTGTTGATTGGCCTCCTCGACCTGACTCTGTCCTGAGAGGAAGAGAGAAGGAAAAAAAGGAGGAAGGAAAAAGAGAAACCTTTCGCGCGGAAACAACCGAGATGTTTTTGAGAAGGCAGATCAGGCCCCGATATCAGCCATGTAGCTTAGTAATAATTGAAAACCTATCGCCCCAAATTTGCCACCTCTTCTCCTCTGATAACGATTCTCATAAACAGTGGACGGAAAAAGTGACCAACTTCAAGCATTACTGTGTTGTTGACTTGGCAAGTGGCTTGCCTATGGAAGCATCTCAATCTGCGGGCGGTTTACGACTCAGCGAATGCTGCGCATGATTTAATAAGGCTTCACTTGCCGTTGTCCGGTATGTTCCTAGAAATTTGAACTTGTCTGTCGGAACCAGATACATCTATGCCTTCACCACGCCGCTCCGCGGCCGTTATCCAGCGAGAAACTGGGTTTCTGGACGACTGGGGGCTTGTGGTCCGCATGCCGAAGGCTAGTTACTGACACTTTCAGAAATGATTTTTAGCAAAACAAAAAAAGCCGGAACTGCTGTCACGCAAAGTACATGAGCCCGTCCCGGAAGCGTCTTACAACTGGACTGCGTGAACACAGACCGACAGCCGAGCGAAAGCACCCACAGTTTACATTTGCGGGGCGCGTTTTAGACCTCGAGAGAGAGAGAGAGAGAGAGAGAGAGAGAGAGAGAGAGAGCAAAAATAAGGTCAAATACCAAACCGCAAGGTGGCGAAAAGCTTATTTTTCGACAAGTCAGTAAATCGCTATGCTGATTAGTCAAACATTAAGTGAAGCAATGCACGGAGTTGCAGAGAAATCCAGTCCGACTGTATGTGATCGATCGAAAGTTTTGGGGAATATTCACGAAACCACACGTAGTCAACACAGGACTGCTTCCTTAGAGTATGGAAACAAGGTGATTCTGGCAAACAGGGGCCTGCGGACCATCGGGTGTTTTGTAGGAAAAAAAATTATTGACTCATTGAGAAACGCCACTGGTCCAAAGTTATGGAGGAGACGGGGGGGGAGGAGGGGAGGGAAATGGTCTTGATCGAACTGACACCCTTGCAGGCGAAGCATAGGCACTTTGTTTTGCCTTGCATCTTCGGGGGAGTCCCGTGTGCCCCACAGTTGCAGCAGCAATGGGAGCAGGGACGGTGACTTACGCAGGGGTTTATAGTGCCGGTAGACTTGCGTAGCATCTACCTACACTCTCTCCTCCTCCCTCGCCCGAGCCCGGTGTCAAGACAGTGTCAAGAAGACCGGAGACGAGAGAGGCCGCAGGTGGATGGCTCGGACGGACCCTCACCTTGGCGTTCCACCACACCCCCTGGTCCACACAAATAACCAGGATTTCAACCAACACAAGAGAGATTTGGAGGCTGGAACGACCGAAGCCGCACCTGGGCGTGCCGCCAGCGCCTGGCTCGGATCCCACACTGTGATGGGAGTGCCATAAAGGCCACATTAAAAAGGAGCCATTGCAGCCTGACTCTCAGACCGCCTCCGGTCAAGGAGGAGGTCCAAGGTACCCCGTCAGTTGGCAGTCCCGACATATTTATAACTGGATCTATTGCTAACGAAGACTAGAATGACCATTACGGAGTTATTTGCTGCCGTGCAAAACGCGTTAAGAGGCTAACCGTCACACAACAGCCGGCGTACAACGCGACGTGGTTCGTGAAACGGCCCATATAAGCAGGAGTAGATCGTTCGTGCTTGCACCGCGGACAGTGGAGACTAGGAACTTCCGGATGCTTTGGTAATGATGTTCCCCACGATTTTACGTCGATCCTTTTTTTTATCTTCACCTGTTCGTGGTCTAGTACGTATCCACATGTGGTGGGGGAACTGTATGCGAAAATTCCGCAACCTCTTCTTCAGGCAGTTTTGAGGGAAAAAAGCCCCTCTCGTAGGGATCACATTTGATTCGGACTCCCAGCGAAAACTTTCTCCATGTGGATGACGCGCCTGCATGTGCCGTTCTGTCGCGTCCTGTCGTTGCCTTCTACTGTGCCTGCGCTCGTCTGGCCTTTTGTTCTCTCTTCCTCCTCCCCTCCCCCGGCCCACGGCGCTTTCACTCACCCCCGCCTGTTCTCCGGAATCATGCCACCGACACACATTGCTCCTTTTCACCTCGATGGCGTGATCGCTGTTATTAGGCTCTGCTACATCCACGTGGACCGATGTTAGATAATCTAAACCCGTATTCAGCACGATTTCATCACTGTTTAATAAGGTCGCTTGATACTGAGTCTAGCTTGAAGAGCCTAATATATGCGATTCGAAAAATACACAAATTCCACTGAGTGCTTTTTCGTTTACCCCTTCAAGGTTTTCTGTCTGGTTAAAGACAAAATTTAGCCCTCGTTCCAAAGTACAGGAGGGCAATGTAAAGCCTGTCTTGTCGACTAATTGCCAGTTCGTGCCATTTAACCCTTTTCTCTAACCCCCTTTCCCACTTGCATCGTGCACTGTGTGTCGCAACGACTACATGCAATGTAACAGGCCATTTATGATTGTCTAACGGTCAAAACTGACTCCTTTGGCGTAGTTCAGTGAGAAAGCTACAGTAAGTGTACTAACTCATGACATTTCGTGAGTTAGCACGGGAAACTCCCTCTAACGCAAAATCCACCCAACCTGCGTTCGCCAAAGTCTAACGGCAGTGGAAAAACGACTGTCGTTAAAAAAGAAGGCATAGTTGGGGTTGTAAATTAATATTTGTTGACGTAAAAATAATTGATTTTTCCAAAAACTAGAATTTTAGAAAATGGCTATATTACAAATCGCTTAAATAGGGCTAACTATAAGGGTGCATAATGAAGGGGGACGCATGAAATGGTGAAAATAATGAAAAATACTGACAAATGCAAAAATCAATACTTTGTTGATTGCGCATCCGCATTAATCACAGCAGAAAGTGTTTCAGACATGGAGATGGCCAGGGTATCTATAGTGGATTGTTCAATGTGATCGTCTAACATGAAATCAAATTTTTCATCCATGGACAGTTTCGTAATCGCCTTATGCCAATGTCTTTTGATAAGTGCGGAAAGATTTTCGATGGGATTGAGATCCAGGCTGTTGGCAGGGATGAAAATTGACCGGAGGCCACTTGCGGAGAGGCCGGCTATTGTCTAACATGTGAGATTACGGTTGAAAGTGTTGTTAGATTCTTACTTCTTTAGAACGATGGACAGGAGCATTTTCGTGTAAAATTATGCTATCCTGTCGGCGTCGGTTGATGTCATTGTAGTCGAAGACATCCCTCACAATGTTGACGAACACCTTGCTGTTGATGGTGTCCGTAGTCGACCGCTAGACTGGCCGCTCTCCGAACTTATTAGCCATGTAAACCATTAACAGTCGACAGTTCTTGAAGGTTGCCATCGGCGCAGTGTGCTCTTTTGGGAAGTTTTTTTCCGCATATGACCATCTGGGTCGACTTCGTTGGCTTGTCTAAAAATAAGACCTCATCTCAGAGGTAAATGCTCTTCCAGAATGAGGGCGGGTAATCAGTATACTTCTTAGCAAATAAAAAACGTTCTCAAATAAGTTGTTTACTTCAAAACGGCTTGATCATGGCCTTTTGTTGATGAAGTTTAAATTCCCGCATCCTTTTCCTAATTATGTTCAGAGAGAACGTGGGCAGATGTTCCCTGTGGATGGTCTTAATGGGCATATAATGATATTTTTTTAGTGTAAGACGAATAAAGTCGTCGTCTTGCTTACTTGTGGACCGTTTTGGTCCACCCTGCTTATTTCTGGGTACGGTTCTATCATTAAGTATTCGCCACAAAGTAGCCTTACTAATATTAAAAATACTCGCTAACGACTCACGCAGCAACCCTTCCGCTACTGATTTCCGTATCCTTTCACAGTCTACTGCTGAAAAACATTGTCTGGACATCTTTATCGCACGGCGTGACACAGGAAAGTGGCAGCATGTCGCGCGTACTCAATATATATCTGTTTACGCCTATTAGTTCTCGGCGTGGTAAAACAAACTACTGTCAACCAAGTTTATTACTAAGTTTTATGGCACAAAACGCCATAAATTTACGAAAAAGAATTTTATAAGCTGATTTTGCCTCCTTTTTCTTGAAAATGCAAGTTCGCAAACCCGCCCCCACCTGATTTTCATGGAAGCAAAATCGAATTTTCCGTTTCCGGATGGGATTTATTTCGCACTTTTCCTGTTTATATTAATCTTAGTTTACAGCACAATGCACATAAACTGAAAGTTTTGATCTGCAGGTTTCTGTAGCGTATTAAATGACCTGGATACCAAAAAAGGTCAGATTTCGTCCAAATCTGGTCTGTTTTCCTTTAATAATACTGACTTGAAGCGAACTCCCCTTCAGTAAATGGCTTTTTGTGTCTCAAGTCCTTTTAATAAACACAAATAACAACACCAAACGCATTACATGCTTTCGCCCAAATTTCGACCACGACATTTCATGAGTTAGACCAACTACAGTGCTTGGTTCAGGCAGTACAAATGTAGAGGGTTATTGCACTGTTAGGGCCGACCAGTCTCTAGGGTCTTACTTAGGCTCTCTGACTTTCAGTTTTCCAGCTCAAGAATAACTGACTGACGCCGTAGATCGGGCAATCTCCTGGAGGCCTTGAGAGTCCTTCTGCGGGCCACGATTTCTTACATATTACCATTGGAAGTTGTTATATTCGAGTAAAAAAATAAACAGTTGCACATAATAATTATTCGAAAAAATGCAAAATTGTATCCCTGCATGTTCACGAGGCCTCAAAATATCCAAGTATTCGTGCTCCTCTGAAAGCACTTTAGTGATGTTACTTCATAATGGAAAACACTTCTTACGATTGTACTAAAGCTGGAGCGAACGACGTGCCTGTTTAGGAGCTTAAGGACACTTTGGGATACCTGAGCTTCTTGGTCTAACTCGACTATGACCACCGCTACTGCGGAGGTGCCATGGAGACCCCGTGAGGCGCAGGGGGCATTGCGCAGCACCGCCCCTACCAGTTTTACTGTGATTCAGCGGCAGCGGCCAAAACGGCTGCTGAGACTAGTCGGACGTGCCTATGTGAACACATACGCACCTCATTTCGCGTATTCATGTGGGCTGACCTGGTAGAAGATTCCCCTTCTCACCAGCCCACACAAGTTCTGATCACCAAAATGCATTATCGATTTCACGCTGCAACGTCGATTTTGGCGCTGCGAGAGGGTTATGCCCAGGTAGGTGAAGTTGTCGACGGGTTGCAGTTGGGCGCCGTTCACGCTGATGTGAGATGCAATGTAGGCAGCGTTGGGTGGCGGCTAGGACGCATACAAGTCAAACGTCAGTATACCATAAAACATTGCGTGTGGTACAGTCATGCGGTACATTTTGCCGCCAACTGTATAATGTGCGAGTATGTTGACAAGCCAGGATTAACCGCTGGTGTATTAGAGAAAGGGAACATTGAGTCAGGTCGTTCTTGAGTCGTCCATTCTCCGTGACATATCGGCGTCATCCTTGCTACAATAAATCTGACCCGTTGGGACTATCACGATATGCCGAAGTTATGGTTTGCAAGATCTAATATTCCGGCCCTTTTCCAGACTGCATCAGCTCCCTAATGCAATTTTTATGCAACCCCTAAATTCTGGCTTATGTCGGATCCCTTTCAGTTGAGGTCCTAGCGTGCGGAGTTGCTGGGCGACTCGTGTGCGGCGCGTGTAGCAGTGCCGTTTAACTTTTTCAACTACTTTGTCCACGGTCCGACACCTTTATATCGACTCTATATTGGCATCCGATAGCAGTGAGTAATGAAGGGAGAGGTAGATGGAACAGTCTGCTTCACCATAGTCGCGATTGCACCCACCCCGTGGGATGGCGGCGCTGCTTGCCCCTGGTGACGGTCAAACTGTTGTGTGCATGCTCCCCCCCCCCCTGTTTGTCATCCAATAGCTTTTTTTTCCATTGGCGTTTTGTCCCCATCACTTTTTGCCCTGTTATGCGCTCACCCCGTCCAAATGCATGTGCTTTCTTCCGCACTGGTGAAGGATTAGTTGAAACAGCTGCGAACCAGTCACGTCACAATCCCCTGAACAGGTGGTGTCTGTGTTTCAGGGTATTTACAAACGTACGCGGGATTGATTACTCTTCTCGACTAGAGCTGCAGAGCACTAGTGCGTTAGTTTTAGTTTTTCGACGTCACGTGCATCGATGGCTGTTGTTCGAACTTTATTGTCGAATTGTTTTCCCAGTTAATTTGTTCGCAGTTAATTTCAGAGGAAATTTAATAAGCAACACTTTCTAACCTAGAGTATCTACCAGAAAGCAGACGGGGAATGTTAGGGGACCCACTAGTTAGCCGAACTCCTCGCAGCCTGTGTCATAAAGCGGCGAAGCACGCGTGTATGGGCTTTTGGCTAGCACCTATGCTCTTGGTATGGTATCGCCCTATCCTAAAAAGTATACGTTGTCCGCATCCGTTCCACTTGATCGAGTACTGACAGCCGGCTTCGTAGGCCGGAAGGAGACCGGTTTGGTGACCGTACTTCTTAGAGCCCCAAGTGCGTAGTACTTCAATCGAGAATCCTTGTGGCATTCAAATTGAAGGTGCTGTCGTTTGTATTTAGTATGAATAACGGCCTGGGGAACTAGTTTATGTCACGAACGGCCTCTGCCCTGGCGCAGTGGCTTTTTAGGTCGCATCGCAGGGCTCGAATCTGCAGGCTACTCACGGTAGAGACAACGCTAAACACATATACGCTCACCTCATGCTGTAGCAAATAGCGTCCCGTATAGCCGGTCAAGATGGCAACAAGATAATCTCACAAGTGAGCTGCTAGACTCGGTCTGGCTTTCGCTTTTAAAAAAACCTAGGCAGCTGATAAAATGGACAGAAGTGCCCGCCCCCGTGAAAGTCATCAATGAGTGGACTTGACATTGCGGCGAGTCAATTTATTTCAGCAAAATTCGCCGACCTCATGTGTGTTACGCCTCTATGGAGACAATAATATGATTTCGAGCATGATCTGAAGGAATAACGGAGGATGTCCCCCAACTAGAGTTTTTTTTTTCTCGGTGGAAACTGCCTTCTGTGAGTGCATTACAAAGTGCACCTAATGCCTTTTTGCCTGGAAGTCAGTTGGTATTAATACCTCTGTAAGCCTGTGGGCGGTCCCTTTGATTATGTTAATTCCCCATCCATGCAACACCAACTTATCATCGGAATTCTAAATCTTTGCCCTTTTTTCACTGGCTTACCTCTTGTTAGGTCTGTGGAGTGCCAGTTCTTCCACCTCCCTGGGCCAACCAGTCGGTCCAACACGCCGTCCGACATCTGCCGGTCAGGCACGAACCTGCCGAGACTCGCCCGGCTACTCGACGACCCCATCTCCCTTTGATCCTCTGGAAAACTGTCGGCCAGCGCGCGTTCCTGTCGGTTTCGCTGATGCCCAATCACAGACTTCCTCTGAGGATTCTGCTGTCGAGCTGCATCACTGCATGCAACGGAGTCAAAGCGTTGCCACACAGTAGGCCATTGTTACTTACAGGAGACACCTTTTAACCGACTGCTTACTTGACAAAGTGATTTAGCACATTTATACCAGGGGGTTGGCCGTAGTTTGCGGAGTTCTCGAATTTTCAGCATCCATTCAGCAGCAGCATATCTTTTTGTGTCCACTTTGGCTACGCTGCTAATGAATTCAGCAGCCACATGCCCTTTTTTCTCAAGCTGCCTTTCAGAGGGTTCATAATGAGTCCCTCTGTCATGCAAAGCTAACCCGACTAAACCCACACTCCCCCTGTGCATGCGACTTCAAATCACCACAAACAGAGGTGGATGTTCGGGTTCTAGGCACTTCGTGGAGGGAGCGGGCATCTGGGCCACGTGCTTGCTTGCCTTGAAACCCCCCAGGGGAGCCACTTATCAGAGGTGGTGTAGCCACCATAGCAGTGATGCTTGTAGAAAGAACTTGACCGGAGGTGACAGCACAGGGTTTAGGGGAGTTTGCTGGGAGTTTCAAACTTCAATAATTCCACGACTTGCCATGTTCCCCGAGTGAATAGTAAGGGGCGCGGCTCATTCCCTCTTCTGACGTGTTGGAAAGCCCGGATGGTCCCAATGTCCGACCCGTTTCCTATCTTCAAATTGTTTTTGTTCATCCACATGTATCTGCAGGATCGGGTGATGTCGGCGCACGGAAAGACATTTGTCAGCAACAATTGCTCCTGTAAATAGAATCCTTCACTTTTCTTTCGGCCTCTCATATACCCGAACCTAGCCTTTCACATCCTCATTTGCGTCCGTGCAGCTAGGGGAGGAAAGGGGATCAGGGTTTTTGGAAACATCTCTCCTACGCAGGGGTGCTGAGGCCTGAAACGACTGGTGCATGTTACGTATCTGTCACTGTCATACTTTTTGCAGGTCTTTCAGCGTACAGCCCTTTTTCATCCTCATTCCTTTCCTTCTCCTCTCCGAGATTTCATATCCAGTTGACTGGACGCTGCGATTCTAAGGTTTTTTCTTGCCACTTACTGAATGCCGTTTTAAATACCGAACCTTTCCTCGGGTTACCGTCCATGCAATGCAGTGACAGAAAGTGATTGGTGTGTCGTCAGAATGTTATGACGTCAGTTAATCCTGTTCTCCTTTAAGAAGCTAATATACCTTGACTTTTAGTGTAAATGTATTTCCTTTGCCTACTGACGTAACTGATTGCTGAATACCTTCGCGCACATCTCTCATATTTACAGTTCGTTTCATCACTTAATACCCTGATTACATTTCCCCTTCCATTCAACTAATTATTACCTCAAATTTTTCCCCTACCCCTTGCGTTTGGAGATTTTAGGCAGTCGTTTGTCCACAATAATTTCTGCAGTTTTGGCACTCGAATGTTGTTCTTTGGCATTCCGGTATGAGAAGGAGAACATCCGAAAACTGTAATCTCCTTTAGGTTTTTTCTTAGTTGTACTGGTTTCTTGCGGAAGGTTGAAAAGTACAGAAGGAGATAGAAGCGAAGAGGTGACTTCCAGGAAGCAGTCGCGAAGAAGGCGACGGTAGGGATGTACGACCGCTTGGCGAATCAACACGCAAGCTGCTTTTTAATGGTGACAATAAGGAGTTTTATGGGCGGGGAAAAGTGATAGGCAGAAAGGAAATGGGAAATGGAAAAAGAAAAGGAAGCGGAAAAGGAAAATAATGAAGGGCAATAAATAAGCGGACGTCTATTTAAATATGCCAATCCAGTCTACAAAAGTAGCGCTCACTTCAAAGAACGGTGTGTCTTAGAAAACTGTAAACCACCAGAATGCTGGAAAGGCAAAGCCTCCTGAAAGCCAAGCAATGGCCGGACGTAATCCAAAGTTAAGGAATGTGGCCCCTGGGGCAGCCGTATAGGCCCCCCCCTTCCGACATAGGAAGAAAGCAATTCGAAAGCCAACCCGACGCTGAAGTGCGCAAGTAATAACCAAAACTGCGAGTTCAGATCACAATCCCTAACCGTAACCGTACCTCCAACTTTCAAGCTGACCCCGACCCCAACCCTTATGCTAACCCCAGCACTAAAACTAACAAAAACCACAACTAGAAAACGCCAAGGCTCGGAAACGCGTCCTCAGTTGGCCAACGATCTACTGCTTTACGACTAGTATTAATTTCAGTAGGTATGCTACAATCAGCAGACCTAGGTTTAGGGTTAGAGTTGGTGGTTAGGAGATTATGGTTAGAGTCAAGACTAGATTTAGAGTTTGGGTCATGGTTCGGATTAGGGCTAGTTGCTAGTGTTCGGTTTGGAGTTAACTTGAATGCTTACGGTTATGATCAGCAACGGCCTCCTCAGTTCCGTTTTACCGTGACGAGTTAGGCTTACCTTTTAAGTTAGGCAGTGTTCGGTTTACGGTTTACGAAGTTTTCAACTAGTCTTTCTTTTCAGTTTTTGGAGATATGGCTTGTTGCCAATTTTGTCCCCACTTACTACGAGTCCCATCAACGTCTTCCGTCTGATTGGCCACTTACTTGGGCGGTTCAGTCTCAGTTACTGGAGATGGTTTCCATTGTTTACTTACTGTGAATTTTTGTATTGCGCGCCGCCCACGCAGAGATGCTAGTATTCGTTGAAACAAACTAACACATTTGCCTTTAATACAACCGTTTTTCTTTTACTTTTCGCGCATCCTTCGGTGTTTTTTTTTCATAGCTCCGTCCACAAAACCCCTATTATCACGGTTCCCGTAATAGAGGCGCCTGGGCTTCCGCATTTCCCAGTGCGACCGCGTTTCCGAGCCTTGCCTCGAAAACCAACCCTAACCATAAAATTAATCATAGCTCTGACTGTAAAGTTGATCACAACCCTAACTCAAAAACTTAGCTCGATCCTGACTTTGTGTTTAAGCCTAGCACTTATCGTGGCCCTAATCCTAGACTCACCCCAAGCATCAGCCATAAATCTACGAACGAAATGCTACCCACACAACAGCCCTAAACCCGTCTGAACGGCGACGAAACCCTAATGTAGCACGTCTACGTCCTTACCCCCCCCCTTCGAACCCTTACCCTTTCCGCTAACCCCCTCCTCCTCCCCCGGCATAAATCCCATAGTTCTGGTCTCCACCCCAGAAGCTTAACAACAACACGTGCAGCAACCTGAAGGCCAATTGATCTAATGAAAACTCGAATTATTACATGTCTACCTAAAATCACTTGAGTTACCATCTACTTAGTAATAGGAGCGCGGTCACACAAATTAGATGGTTTCCAAGGAGACGCGATCGGCGGATCAAGGGCTTTATACCTGACTTCGCGGATTAACACTCGAATCCATCATCAAAGACAGGATCAGATGAGGGTACTAGTTTGTACAAGTGTTACAGTATTTACAGGATCCAGTTGCTATACCATCGAATGCGGGAGCTGCCAGTTTTGATACACATGCATTTACATAGCAAATACGACGGCTCCCACATCAAACACGCTCGGTATGACTCCTTGCGAGCTTGCTCGTTCGATGATTAGCTGTCTGTTTTGGTCGCAGTGAGTACTGCTCACGCAGAAGGTCTTCTCTGTTAAATAGTCAAATTCAGAAGGGCCTGTGAGCACTGCCTGCCTGTAGAGGACTGGCAGTCCAACGGCCTTATAATTTTTGAATTTCTTGCACCTGCTAATATGATGTCGCGAGCGTACTATACGTACCACATAAAAGTTAGAAGCCAATCACTTTATCCGAAGGAGTGCTTTCATTAAAATAGTTGTTACATCATGTGTTTTATTAGAAGTAACTATTTTGAAGCACATAGGCTAAATTTTGACGTCGGTCCTGTCTTCCCTCGCCGGCTTCTGGGTGCTGGTTAAGTATATTTTTACACACTTCCCAGGTCTGGGGGTCTTGTAATCAGGGTGGCATATACTACCTTTCATGAGTTGGTGGAGTAAGTAAGCATTTCAGCCCGTCGAAGTAGTTCCTGATGGTAGCGTTGCAATCTCTTATTTCTTCAGCGCAATGAAAGATAGTCAGTCATCCATATACTGGTATGGAAAATATAAACCACGGTGTTTTTATGCACTCTATAGAAATCGTATTCCATTAGATGGAACAGGGAATATCGATCGAAGCGATCGTCTGCCCCATTATGACTCGTCCACACCCACAGTTCCACACTTATCCGTCGATCGAAAATTTCCCCACCGACCTTCATTGTCTACGTTTGCGCCTTACTGCGGCACACCAGATATTTTGGTCTCTTTGAATTTGCGGACTCGCATACCATCATTACATGTCCACCTTTTTTTTTCTTCTAAAGGTCGGAATGCGAGGGCAGCTGTGAAAATGGAAGCTGTTACTCTTCACCGCCGCGCCTCGAAGCGCTTACCGCAGTTGCCTCCCCACAATCTCCTTTGCCTTCAGTACCCACGGGAACGGCAGTGACCCCGACGGCCGGGATTCCGCATCCCATCGATGTGGACAAGACGCCGACGCAGGAGAACGCAGCAGTGTCGACTACTCCGCCGACGCCTGCGGAACCATCCCAAGTTCCCGCCGCCCGTTCAGGCTCTACAGCGACTCTAACGGGCCGCGGTCGACACACCGCACCCTCGCCCTGTGAGGCAGATCCTCGTCTGCCTTTGGAATCTCCCCTTTGCGTACCAAACGAACACAACGAAGTTGGAATTACTGCCACCTCTTCCAGTGAACCCGAGGAAATTAAACTGCCACCGGCCCTGGAAGCCAAGTCTTATCACTATAATGTGAGTTTTTGCATTACCTTCTCTCCCTCCCTGAAAATCCACTCGAGTAACTGAGCCCGTTTAATTCACTGGCCCAATCTTGTTCGAAGGGTGGAGGGGAATGGAAGGCTCGATGGACAAGCTCTGAAATCAGTTCAGTGGGGTTGGGGAAGGGAAGTTTCTGTTTTTATCTTCGAAGTTTTCCTCTCAGTGAAGACCTTTCCGACGGCAAGATAGGCACATAACGATCGCAGGTTGCGTGAAAATCCTCGTCTATGCATACATCGCACGTGTAGGTCCCTCGCTTCCCACAAATCATACTTCAGCTGGGGGTTTCGACTTTGCTCACGTGGAGAAGGTGCCGTAAACGTCGCATTAATACGAGGTCATTACAGTCTACATCTAGATCCTCTACTGTATCGAGTTAGCAAACTTTGAAACTACAACATCTGCTGGATCGTAATAAATTGAAGTATACTCTATGCAAATTGCAAGTCTCAGTCCCGTCGACTGGCAGTAAGATTGGACGTAGCGACTGATGTGGCGTGAAAGCCTTTTTTGGATGGGGA
>CACRXP010000059.1:643003-667733 GCA_902702965.1 Spirometra erinaceieuropaei
ACCACGGCCCCACCGCAGACATCCAGGCGTACAATTGGACATATCAAGGATATGTAATATCTGACACCAGCGCTTTCATCAGTGCCCATTTGGACAGCAATGGAGACCTTCTCATTAGCCAAATTATGGCTCGAAAGTTGACCATCTGGTGTACCGTACGTTTTGGCAAGCTGGACGACCCGAAACCCCTGAAGTCCCAAAATTTTGCACATCGAATAGACTTTTATGACCCCACATTTCGGCAAACGGTCGTCGCGATAGACGTCGGTGCCAATATATCACAGTCAGATCGAAGGAAGTTTGCAGAGTTTGCTGTCAGTCAACAATTAAACTGCCTGGTGAAGTATTCTGAAGAATCAAGTCCGCAAAGTGGAGAGGAGACGGAAGTCGCCATCCCAAAGAAACTTATGCTGAAGGCTGTGAGAGATGCCTGCAGCAAGTCTGTTGATTGTATAGGCGTCAGCCTGGACTTCTTCCAGTGCTCATTGGACACCATCCAGCTGAGGGCCCTCTATAGCTTTGACCTTAGCCTGCTGCTCACAAACGACTTCGGCCCTCTTCTCGCCGCAGATAACAATGTGTCCACCGTGCATGAACAACATCAACAGGTGTGTGTCTATGCATGTTTGAATATTTTAGATCAATGCCATTTATTTGCAGTCCCCCATATATGAGAAAAGTGAAGTGCTCACCGGATCATTGCTGACGTTTTGGGGAGCTTGGCCGACTAATTCATCCATAACGGGAGCACATAGACGCAGCCGACCCCAATTGAAGTGACGCCACACAACACAGGAGGCCACCAACATTCACAAACGACGGTCAGAGAGCCAAGGCAACGAAAGAAGAAAAAATCGATCAGCCCAAGGACAGCTAATTCGACCATCTTTTCAAAAGTCTGGTCGAGTTTTGCACTAAGCGCTTTGATAGTGGAGAGCCGGCCATGCTCCGCAAAACGTCAGCAATGCAATCCCCTTGATCCGGTGAACACTTCTCTTTTCTCCGATTATCGACCCGGATCTCTTACGTTTGCTAACCTGATTTTGACTATTCCTGATGTCAGCTAGCAGATCGTGACCCTTTAGATTAGCAGCAGGCTTGTCTAGTGGTTGAACGGGTTTGGGTTAGAACCTCGGGGCCTCTCGATCCGGAGTTTTAAGGTGAGCATGGTGAGGGGGCGCCGATTGATTTATTTGTCGGTAATTCATCATTTGCATATACTGGTAGTCGCTAGGAGACTGTCTGCGAGGACTCTGAATTGAGTCCAAAGGCACAACGGGCGAGCATATCCCGTAATCCGATCGATGAGCATATCTCGTATGCTAATGAATAGTTTTAATCTCAATCGACAAAACTACGGACACGCAACTCAATAGTGGAACGGGCAGTAAGCTAGAAATGGCCATCCCAGTCTCCCTTTTATACGTCGGTTATCTTGATAGTCTATCCCACATCGAACTAGGCGTTGTGCACAACAATTCCAGGCGACAGCCAATCCATATGAAATATCAACCCACAGTCATGATTTATTGACAGGAATAAAAGGGCGTCACCGATTTTTGGGCAGGTTTAAAATCTTGACTGTTTTTCAAATTTGAGACACATATGAAGACGATCTGAGAAACCCGTCTCGAAAATTTACGAAAGAAAGTTTGTTACATTTCCCAGGGGACTTATCACTTTAAATCTAAACTTCTTGGGATGCCCATTTATCAATATAGATACATAGTATATTTGGAGTTCCTTTACTTCGTGGAGTCAACGGAATTATGTGAGCCCACACCTGTACGATCATATAGATGTATGTTTACACGTACGAACTGAAAACCGGGCATCTCAAGAAATTCGTCTAGATAGATAAAATCCTTTGGGAAACTACAAACTTCACTGTGAAAATTTTCGAGGCTCGTCCGCCAGCTCTTCGTCAGACAACGAGGGTACAAAAACAATCAACTTCTTAACTATGCCTAACAAAGGATTCTACGATTGGTCAACGTCTGTCAATTGTATCTTGTCACCTCTTCGGGATTGGCTGTGCCATTTTGTATGTGGCATCTAAATCGATATACCGATTGATGCATGCCTCATCGGAGTGCATTGCTTCCAAGACCTTGCGACTTTTTCTTATTGGGCAGGCGCCAACAGTGCGAGTGTTTTCCCACGCAAACCTGTGCCCACTGTCCAGTGTGTTCATGGCCACCTGGGATAGATGGTCGTGTCACTTCACAGGTTAAGATAGATTTCCCAGTTTGGCCTTAACAGACGGCCGATAAATTGAAGGGATGAAAGCTGGAATTGCTGTTTCTGGCTTACTTGCCACCGTTCGCCCAGATTTGGAGAATCTGGAATTCCAATCCGAATTCTTTGGTCGTCGGGCGTGTTTAAGTCCGATGCGCTAGCATTGAGCCACAGCTCCGTTGCCTTGGCGGTTGCGATGGGGAATATTAACTATCATGACAGGGGTCGTTTATCCATAAAATTACGGAACATGCTCGTCTCCTGCCGCCTTGATTTCTAGTTTGTCCTCAAGCATACAACATATGCACAAGAAACGAGAAATTTGAACGACGCTAAATATGAAATTGTATTAACAACAATACAGAGCATTAAAATATGCATAGGTTGCACCTTCATATACCTGTCCCTGAGACGTATGCATGTGCGATGTACATCAGTATGCCTTTAGGAGGTTGTAGCCTTTCTTTGACGGACTACTATCGTTGTTATGCCATTATCATAACGAAACTTATGGGGCGTACAATAATGAACGCAACATCCATCAGTTGCTTCATTGCCTCTTTAGTCCTTAAGATCTGCAGAATCCACTGACAAGAGCGCCTAATTATTCTAAAAGCAATTTCCCCCAACTTCTAACGACGTCGAATATGCGATAAATAACGCCAACATTGATTTACTGCCTTTCCCTATGCGCTGACAGTTCAACAACCCTGACGAACAAAATATCAAGATACTCGGACCTGCTAATGTTAAGTAAGTTCTAGGGTTTGCGAATCGCTCACGCAAGCATATGTGTTCCTAATTTTTAGACCCTGGCAACTCTGAAAGAAGCGGTCTCCAATGCAGTCAAACTACTTCGTTCTAAAGGTTTCGGAACCATCGCGACCGCGAACGTAAAGATAAGTCACACCCTACAGACGAGAACTGTGGGATTATGTCTGGGGACAGCTGGAAAAGTGGACGGAACGGACTTATCAATGTGCAGTATGTTTTTTACCTCTTTAGTCCTGTCAGTGGATTGACCGACGCAGAAGGCGGACTGTTTTCTGTGGGGGGGAGGGGACAGAGAGTGTGATGTCGACACCATCAGCTCACTATAAACAGTCAGATGGGCCTAAATATATCACGGTGTGCCAAAAGCCGTGGCTTGTAAGGCTGTCAACTGACGAACCGGGTCAGTCCTCCCCTCAGGACGGATAGTCAGGCTGCAATGACCCCTTCTTAATGTGGCCGTTATAGCACTCCCACTTATTTGGGATCTGGGCCGTCCCCCGGACCTTTGTGCGTTGACCAAAGCGTGAGGTGACACGCATAGGTGCGGGTTCACGCCGCGCCATCCACCTCCAGGCTTCTTGACGTTGCCATGACACCGCACGTCTACTATCACAGCAAACTAATTAACACGCAAGTCACCGTTTCGACAGCCACCATACCATGGGGCGCACAGTGGAAATCGTCGAAACGCCTTTAAAACAGTCCTGTTTTTTTCTTAAGTTGCACGCTTCTGGAGGACTTAGGCTGGATGATGCTTTCTGTTCCCCTTCTGACATGAATAGAATGGCAGAGTGGTCTACTGACTGACGTCAATGCAGAAATTTTAAACTGAGAGGCTTTACAGTGGGGTTACGGCAAACGTCTCGAAAATCGTCGTTGCAAGCATCGACCATGCGGCGCGGGCTAGAAGTACAACTCTATAAGGGTGCAACGCGGTCCAGTCCACTACAGTACTGCGTTCCCAAATCAGGGTTGTGGATACGGCTTTCACCGAGAGAGAGCACATGCGGTTGGCTCTGTGAAATTGCAGGTATGGGAGCACATGAGTGGTTGCTGACGTAACCTGCCAAGTCTGGGTTGCCTCTCCGGACACGATACTCGGTCAATAACTGAGTGTCATTAGGGTGTCGACAGGGCGGCTTGCTGTGACGACCATGGGACGCGCGGTACGCGCATGCAACTAAGGAGACATTTCGATAGACAGAGCCGGAGAAGTCTTGCAACGATGCGCACCTGAGCCGCTAGAATTTCAACGGGAGTGTGTTTTCCCTAGTCAGACAAAGTGGAAATCCTTCACTTTGACCCAACTGTGAAAAAACTCGGTGCCTCGGTGGGATTGGAACCCACGCAGTAAGGGAAGGCTTTAGTGCAGCCAACGCTCTAACCATCTGAACTAAGAGACCGCACCGGACGACGCGAGTTTAATCACATTTGGGTCAACTTTATCCGCCCAACCTACTGCAACGTCTGAAATCTGCCAAATATGATACAGTAAGCGGACTGCCCAAGCAGGACTTCCCAAGTAATACATCTAGAATCCACCAGATGACTACCAGGCTCACGTAATTCATAGGTGCTTTGTCAGACTAAATAATTCACTTTGATTCAACTGCGACAAACTCGGTGCCTCGGTGGGATCGTTGTTTCGGGAAGAGTGAGGGGTTTTTAAATCGATCACAAACGACGAGTTTGTCAGAAGCGCAAAGCCCACGCCTTATCCCTGGGACTACGGTAACGCCTTCAAAGAACTAATTGCATTCGCTTCTTGCTGGGGGAACGATTATATTCATACGGGTTATCCGTGTTAAACCAGTAGGCTTCAGTATCAACCAGTACATGTGACTCGTGTCTGCTAAAGTGCTGATGTAGCTCGTTATACATCATGTGCTTTATTGCCGAAATGCACCCGAGAAGGCCAAAGAACAGTCAGCTCGAATTATTCTCTTTATTAATCTTCATCTTATAGCTAACCTTCGCAGACAAAAAGAGGCAGACGATTTGATGGTAGGACACTAAACTCATTTGCGCTAAGTTGCAGGAGGGTTAAATTGGGGACTGGAGTTAGGGTTAAAGTGAGGGTTCGTGTTAAGTCTAGGACACAGGAGAAGGTACTCCCTGGAATTCATCACAAGCTCACCTGTACTACAAGGGACACCTACTTCCCTGTCCGACTGATCAGTATCTTCTTGAATTTGTGTGGTTTGGAGCCTGCGCGTCAGCGTCCATACCGGCACTGGATTTCGTCTCTCGCATAGGTTGTTTTACTGGGGAGAATCGCTGGTGCAACCCGCTGCGACTTTTAAAGTCACCAACACAAGTAAACCCTTTCCTCTGGTCGGCCTCGCCGTGCCCAAAGCGACCTCTCTTATCCGTACTGTGCCTACCCAGCTGCGGCAGCAGCGACACTAATGCTTCCAAGTACTGTTAGCAGTTCTACTTAGTTGCGGGTCAGTACTTCAAGGCATGCAACCGTTCCTGCTCCGGCTGCTACTTTGTTGTTACTGTCCGGCGATGGTGTTTCAGACATCTGGAAGTCGGACATCAGCGTCCGCGTCCAGTAGATCAGAATAAAGCTAGAGGCTATTTTTGCAGGGAGCATGCCAAGGTTAGCCTACTACAGAAAGGAGAGATATTGGATTCTCTCAAATTAAACGTACCTCCCTACACCGACAGTTCGACCGTCGCAAACGACGACGCCAACCACGTGCCTCATGGAGTAGACGCAACACCGGTGACCTGCGCTAAATTACTGTGTAGCGAGGGGGACTTGCGCAGCATCTACCACACTCTCTCCTCTCTCGCACCCACCTTGCACTGATTGCAAGACGATCGGAGGTGGACTCGGATGCAGTGACCGAATAAGTTAGACGACCCGTCCACGGGTGTTAAACGCGCGACATGGTCTGCATTCTCAATGTCCCAGGTTACCGTGAAGGCGACTAGCAGCCCGGATAGGTGAGAATGCCATAGAGGTCGCGTTAAGAAGGAGCCATTGCAGCCTGGCTCGCAGTCCTGAGAAGGACTAACTTTGGATTCCCTCTAAAATGGATTCACGTCTCCCACCACATCACGATACCTCTTGATGTTTTCTTAGGGGTACGGATAAAGGTGTACACGTTGTGAGCCGGCGTAATAAACACAAGAACGTTAAGTTACACCAATAAGCTTGTAAACGTCTCCAAAGAGGTTTATAATTATAAACCTGCTTGAAAATTGAAGCACTGCGTTTATTCAAATGCTGAATTAAAAGAAGATACCATTTCTAAAAAGGACGCATGAATTTAACTTGAACCCACACTTTGCGTGAAATAGAGTTGAATTCATGAATTGGGTAAAAATTGGTAGAAATATACGCCCCAGGCAAACAGCAATTTTTGGCTAGTTTAATTTGCACAGGGGCTTGAAAAGGTGCTCGCTTAAAAGCCATCGCGATATCAGGTATGCAGTATTTCAAACTAATTTTCCCTTCTGGCCAGTGCTGCAGCCGCACTTAGGGAACATTTATCCACACCGGAGGATTTCGACCAACGTTTAAAGAGGTTGGCGCAAACTGCACACCCTGTTTGTTCCTTCACCGCTCAAAAACACAGGACCCTGTGGCACAGGATCTCTCGGGCTCGCCTCCATCACCCTGCCACCGCCACCCGAGTACCTGGATCCAGGACGGGATGACAGTGATGAGCCCTTCATGCGTTCCATGCAGTGGCCGAATCCCGTTATGGAGTCCTGTAGACCCTGTCCAGCAGCCTCCTACGTAGAGGAAATGGGACATCCGGTGTGTCTTTCCTGCCCGCCCGGCCACCACGCCCCCATCTACGGAGAAGTGCCCGGAGAGGGCGGCGAATGGCTGCACACCACCTGCTCACCCGGAGGTCGAAACAAGGTCCTGCTGGAGGACTTTGTGAGTACAAACTTTGGTACCGAGCCAGGCAGATGGTTTGCGCGCCAAATCAAACTCACTCGTGTTGCCCTCTATGCATCCATCGCAATGACGCCCCTCTGGATCACCCTCCTTCTCCTCTTCATCATGTACTATGTGGTGGACGTGGGAACCATTCTAGCCAGGGCCTGCGAAGAAGTGCGCCCGCTACAATTGCAGGCCGCCGAATTGACGAGGAACGCCGTGAAGATAGAAAAGGAACGTAGGCGGAAGGCAGAACTCAGGCTAGAGGAAGCAGACAGTGAAGGCTGATGATGTAATGTGCTCACTTTAATTTAAGACTGAGATCTCTCATTTTAAAAATGTACTGAGGCTCCACTTTACAAACAACTCCAGTTGTTGAAATTCTGCAGGCTGCAGGAGCGATGCTTCGCAAGGCGACTGTGACTGCAGCCCCACATAACTCGGTCATAGTCTTCTGCTGAGCTCTCCGGCAAGACCAGGGATACTGTAGCGGCTGGGCAGTCAGAGTGTACTCTGAGCGTAACAATCAACAGGCCAAACATCGTGTTGTGGGAAAAAGATAGAAGTCGCCAGAATGGGGGGTTTATAGTTTGCAGAACCCTAGGTTGTCATCCCATGCGTCAGTGGCCGCTGGGGAAGCCAGGGCCGGTGTTGACTGCGTCTAGTCATGCCAGAGAGTCTTTGAGAGACAGTGGTGGCAGCTGCATTGTAGGTTTTTGGAGAACAGGCTCGGGTGGTGTCCATTTGCCGAGTGGAGGTCCGTTCAAGTGGCGCATGGGCAGCTGCGACTCTGCGGAAGCACGTGCGTCCGAGTTAAAGTCGGTCGAGTAGGTGCAGGTCAGTGCGTCTGGAACCGCTCGTTGCAGAGGTGAATGACCTTGGCACAAGGATGCCAGACATGGCTATCACGGCTGTAAGCAACAATATTTTCCACGACCGATTCTAGTCAAAGGCAAAAAGGGAGAGCTGAGAGGACACCCGTACTTTCTCCAGCGTCAGCCTGAGCGCTTATGCGTGTCGACTGATAATACATCGTAGCTGATTTCTAACCCAAACACCTTCAAGTAGAACAATGGAGTGACAGCTAAACCTAGTCCTGTAGTCCTCTATCCGAAACAGTATTGCTTCTGGACCCATTGCAGGATGGATTGAAACCTTTGAAAAGGAGATATTATCCTGCCTCCTCCCTTCCTATGGCACTGCGGAGACATAGAGACGGCCTTGGCGACGGTGACGAAGCATGTGGGTCCACTTACTCTTGTGCCAGTCTCGTATGATCGAATTAAATTGCATCAGTCGATAAAAATCGGTACAAGCTGCTTGAAAACTTTAGCTCTGTCTTCTCACAAGTTTTTTGTCCTAAAGACAGTCGATTTCTCATTGAGTCTCAAGAGAATATGTACTGTATCGTCTCCGTCATACTGAAATACTCATGGAACGGCGGGATCAGAGGTCTTGCTAACAGCCGACAGAAACGAAAGTGGGAGTAATTCACCAAGATCCCGCAGAAAGCGCCCTCAGCTGCTATGCGAAGAGGTTGCTAGGCGAGTTATTCGCCTTTCGTCCGACTAACAGCTTTGTTGTCCTCGATCGAATACCAAAGAAACCGATAGAGCCTTCTGTCGTTATCAGTGGCGAAGGGTCATTTCAGTCCTAAGGTCAACAGGAATTATTACCGATTGTAACCGGTCACAATGAGCGCACTGTTTGTTGGTCAAGAGTTCGGGTCTCCGAAGCACTTGGCGTACATCGTCTCATCCGCTAGTTGGGTGACTTTTGTCGATGTTCAGTCAGCAAGCCTAGAGTTGTCGTGGCTCAGTTGTCCAGTGAAGATTCTCTTGAATCCAAGCTGGTGCTCATCAGCTGTGGGCAGTTGGACGTCCAAATTTTACAGCAAGGAAAAAGCAGCAGCTAGGAAGCCTCGACGAACGTGACTCACTGTTGTCCTGCATCGGCGTCTACTAAAGATAAGTAAACTTACTCGGCGCTGGCGTTTACGATATTGCCTTCAAACGCAGATAAAATCTTGCTCTGGCCACGTGTAGTTCGAGCTCACCTGACGGAGTGGGATATTAGAGAAGTGTGAATAATTCATTCTGATCGTAAACGAGCGCTCACAGATTGTTCTTTCGGAACTCACTCCCTGCCTTACGGGCTCTCTCTCTCTCGGGCCCAACCAGCAGCCGCACAGCGGTGCATGATATAGGCAGAATGGTACTACCGACAAAGACTGGAATGACCATTTCTCGCTTATTCGCCAGCCGATCGAAACGGACAGGAAAACAGGCCCGTACCCCAATGGTTAGAGGCGTTGGACTTCTAACTAACAGGTCGCAAGTTCGAGCCTCGGCTATTCCCCACTTCTGGGTGGGGTATGATTGGTTGACGTCGGCTAATAAGTCAGAAATGGCCATTCCAGTCTCCCTTGTCTTAGTCGGTAATACCATTCTACCTAATTCATTTTGACCCAACTGTGAGAAACTCCGGCGCCTCGGTGGGATTCCAACCTATGGCAGCAAGGAGAGGCTTTGGTACAGCCGTCTTCCTCTACTTCCAACACCATATCAGTAGGCGCCGCTGGTTTTAGCCCTAGGCAACTTCCTGTTTTCAGCCAAGATGATGGAAAAGCTTCGGGAATATTGTGGACCTATGGGTCAATACTGAGTCCTATGCTTTGGGTAGCATTGGTTAATGACGCCAAGTAGTCCAGGAATGATCACTTCAATGTCTCTACCCTCGCTGATAACACTCCTTTATGATTAATTGCTGGTTGTCAGCTTGAAGACAATTCGGAAGTGTCCAGCTCGATCATGCAACCAAGACATGTCGGTGCAAGCTAATGCCGTATGATTGGTTATCCTTGCTAGTGACGATGTCTGTTATGATAGACCCAGCCAGTTCCAAGCCGCACGCCAGCGGCATTTCATATGACCAATTTTCAGTATGCTCAGCTCACGACAGACATTCAAGCAAAGAGTATGACAGGGACGTCAACCGCACAAGTCTTAAGTCACTGAGCCAGTAATGCACCGAAGGTCAGCTTTCGAAACGTCAGCCACAAGGCCGCCTCCAGCCAGTGAAGAACCCAGATAGACGATTTTAGGCAAAATTTCGTCCTTAATTGACGCAAATCATTTGCAGCGAACAAACTACCAAGAGGTGCAATCGGGTAAGGCATATTTCATAGGTCGAAGCTCCAAACCGGCAGATAGTTCCCGAGTGCATCACTCATGTATGGCATTTTATTAGGCCCTTCTTGAGAGAGGCCTTGCAGAATCGTAGTCAAGTATTCCGCCTGACCTAATAACGATTACAGGATTTTCAGTAGGTCCGAAACGAGATCGCCAGTACCCGGATGCCAGGTCCATGATGGCAGAATTGGCCAACTAGACCAAGAACTTCATCATCTGGCATGACCGTACAGACATTTTGAGTCGAGAAGCCCACAAGGAGCATTTAAGTGTCGGAGAAGCTAATTTTTCGGTCCGGGTCGGCTTCATTCGCACTTTTCTGGGGTAGGGCCCACAGAGGGTCCACAAACGAGCTCCTCAATCAAGCAGAACTACTAACGCAGTAATTCTTAACACACAGACAATTACTTACTTTGAAACTGGGCCCTGCGCCTATCTAGCATCGCTCTTCCGAATCTCTGAACTATGACGCAATTCATGCTGTCAAATTCCGTCAGAATGTATCGTGGGAGGGCATGTAGCATTAAAAACCGTAATTGGGTGTGCGTGAGTGTTAAGCGAATTTGCAGGCGATTTTGAGACCATCGGGTCTGGATGTGTCGGCTGAGCAGGGGATATGTGGAGCCGAAAAACTAAACATTCTATAGGCCTTGCTACCCAAAATCCTACCCGCTTACCTATCAACGTAACAAGACGCAAATATCCTTGTATTTATGAGTTTCAAAATACTGGAAGGGTCTATAATGCCTAAAAACGAAGACACAGTAGTAGACTGATCTTTCATAAACGTAGTAGCAATTTGGAATGACGCTCAGTCAGGGTCGGAGCCCCTGTATCGCTCAAACTTGGAGTAGGGATACGGGTGGCTGAGGACGGTCAACAAGCCAGAAACGGATACTCTAGTCCTCCGTGTCTTTGACAGTACTACTTCAGCTATTCCCGAGGCAGAAGACTTCCCTCGCTGAGTGGGCCGAAAATGTATGTCCCAGGGACAAGAGACAAAATCAGATCCCGAGAATCGTCAGAGTTCTAAAGTTCAGAAAAATAAGCAAATGGTTCCTGTGTTCAACAAGTCGCCTCCTTCCTGGAACTCGAATATTCTCCTCCAAACGTTCAGTATACGGTTTTCCCTTACGTGCAAACACTGTTCTGTGTCATATGACGCCGTGGATAGGGATCTAACCGGAATCTAATCACATCCTGACAGAAAAAGTGAAAGTGTCTGAGATGCGCGTAAGGCAACCCCATCCAAGTTGTCAAGTGGACTTTCTAGGAGCTAAGTAGAGTAGAGTGGGAGGCATAGGCTTCCTCCTACGAAAATGCTACGGCGTACTAATGTATCATACGGCAGCAGTCTGCGTCTGATTTTTCCACATAAGATAAACCTTCCTGACGGTCTTCAACGCTCTCTGGTTGTAGACGTGCATACAGACTGCCTAGGCCTAAAATACCCTGATGATCGCTGGTAATAAGAAACAGTCCGGAGAGCTGCATAGTCACGTTCAGTAAGCATAAAACTGATGTCCAGTGAACCGCAAAAACAGATAACTGGGAGGTTCCTCTCCTGCCCTAGTCAGCTGTGTATATCGGATTCTGATACTGAGGAAGCCTGCCTAACACGATCGAAAGTCAAATCCAGATTAATTTGAAAATAGGAATGATCCGTGTCGTTCGGTGGCCAGTTTATGCACAGAGGCTCTTGTCACGCAAAGTGGGAACAAAAAATCCGTATTGTCTGAATTTTGGGACCAAACCTTCTAGACATCTCTGCCTCTACTTTAAGGATACTTTGTAATACCTTACAGCAAATAGGAATGCCATAATTCTAAAAAAAAGGTTGGTTGCACATGCAAGTTGAATAATGGGACAGTTCAGGCAGTTCGTAAACTCGACCAGCATAAGCCGATGGCCGGGGATAGGGAAACCGAGTTGTTATTCGCTACGACAGTATATCACCGCACCATCCACCTGCGTTCTCCACCGCCTCTGGTCTTCCTGACTCTGTCTTGACATCGGGTCCAGGTGAGAAGTGAGGAAGAGAGTGCGTTAGATGCTGTGCCTGTCCACAATCACCTTTAAACTAACTCACACACAAGTCACCGTGTCTGCTTCATCTTTCGGTGGAGCACACGGTGGACATCGTCAGCGACGACGGTCGAACTGTCGTATATCATGAAGGCGTAGAAGCACCAGACCAGTGTTGTCAGTTGAACTTCTTTATTTTACTAATCAAGGCAAAACGGAAGGGATTGCAACAGAAACGGGGCAAATAAGATGTTCATTTCTACATGATGGTAGTAGTGATGCTGGTATTTAGGATAACAGAGAGGGAGCTGTGTGTGAAGTAGCGTAAAGTTCAGATGTTAGAGAACCAAGATCTGGTGGAAAGACAGTGGTAGGAGAAAACAAAACGAGGTGCTCGAATTAGCGGGTGGGGCGGAGCGACTGGATCGGATCAGATGCAAACCCAGCAAAACCTCCTTATTTTCCCTTATGGCAAATCGTTCGAAAGTAGAAAAAAATATACCCTCCGGGTATCAACAACGGTGTCTTTTGTGGAAGAACTGTGCGCAAAAATGAGCGCACGCGCGCATGTGTGGAAAGGCGTGCATCGACGCCCCGAGCTGCACATCGCGACAACCGTGTGTGGGAAGTGGAAGCCAAACGATTCCATTGTGGCCCACTGACAAAGACAACCGGCAACCGTGTGGATGTGTGTCAGTGAGGAGCTTGGTGTTGAGACCCAGTACATCCTGGGATCAGGAGAGATCCATAAAAGAGTCAATGGAGCAGAATTCAGTGGTAACTTTGCAAGCATTGTCTAACGGCCTGAACAGACCGTAGTCTTGGTACGAGGTTGTACAGTTTGAGAGAGTTTTAGCTTGAGATATAGGATGGTATTGTTGGTTCAGGTGGTTGCTGTTTCTATCCTGAGAATAGACGGTTAACGACGTCTCCGAAATCCGATCGGGGCCGCTTGTGGATGAAACTGGAAGACCTTCGGGAAAAACATCCAGAAGGAAACTGGGGCTCACATCGCCAGATAGTCTGGAATCCTCATCCATATGTGTGAAGGGAGATGAGGGATCATAGTTTGCAAGTAGGTCTGCACACATGGCAGACTGCTCTTCGAAGGAGAGGGAGTTGAAGTGACTTTGATCTTCAGCACAGGAGGCCTGAAACAATAAGTCGTAAGCAGTTGAGAAAATTACAGCTACGTATTGTAGAAAAGTAGAAAGGTGAAACTATCTCAAAATAGACAACCAACGGCCGCCAGACTTGTTACGGCTAAACAACAATGATTAAATCCACAGGACCGCCCAGCTAATCAAAAGTACCTGGGATACAGGTGCCTGGGGTTCAGGGGGAGCGCTGCTTCGTGAACTATCAGTTGGCAGGGTTTGACCCGAATTGTGACTGATGCACAGAGGCGGACGATCGGTGGAGGCATTTGACAGCGCATAAACCTGAGTATCACCTTGGGGACGGACAGAATCCCAACAATTGGCGAGTGAGTCGGAAGGAACGTAGTCAAGGCATTCCTCCCAGCTAACGCCCTCGAGGTGGAGATTAGCAGGCACAGAATTATTCGCGTGTCGTAGACCATCCGGTGCATTTTGATGCGACTCCACACATAGCTCAGCTGGTGGTGTGTTCATAAACGCCGACACTTTCGACTTGGGTGGTTGGTGAATTTCGGTCTGTGATCTGAAAGGCCATAAAATAATTTTATTTTAAGCCCACAGGTTGTCCAGAGAAGGAATGTTAAAGGACTACAATTGCGGACATTTTTTCAAGACAGTAAGAAGACGACTGAGGATGCGCATTGGCTCAGTGGTTGACCTGGCATAACGTTGGCGTGGACGTGGGTTCAAAACATACTGGTCCACCAATTCAGGTAAACTAGAATTCATCAAGCCGGCTCCCACACAAGGGCCACATTAAGCAGTCATTACAATCTAGTTTCCAATCTGGAGGACAATCCACCTGTTTTCAGGTGGCAGACCCGCAGGCTCCGACATTTCGGGCATACTGGCAGCTCAAAAACGCGTCAAAAATTTTGTAGTTAAAAAAATTTCCCCGCAACGAGCCCTGTCGTAGATCCGCTGGACAAAGACAACGGCCAATTTGGACGCGTAATATGCTAACCAGGCCGTGCTAATTGTGCGTGAGCCCATAACTGCTGCCGCACATGGAGCGTGTTGTGGCATCCCTAGGGGTAGGCTTCACGACGCGTCAGCGACCACGCCCGATCCCAGGTTCAGGTGTGGGCCGCTGCACGGGAGAGTGAAGAGAGTGAGGCCGAAATTGGAAAATCCCAGCCCCACGGGAGATCAACGCGCTTTAAACCATAATGATGCGCCGAAAGTCTAAGCTTGGAAAGTTGCCAACTGACAGGATAACTCGTTCCTCTCGGGACGTAGAGTCGGACTCAATGGTTCCAACTGAATATGGCCTCTATGGCCCTCCCACTTAGGTGAGATTCGAGTCGCCTCTTGTGAAGGCTTAGCAAATTCCGCGGGGACCGAGCCGTGTGTAGCAGGTCGCGTAAACAGACTGTCGGGATGTCCGTTACTCCCCGCCAGTCGTCCCGATATTGTCTTGCCATTGAGCTGAGGTGGGTTAGGGGAATGAGGGAGAGTGCGGCAGATGCTGCGTAAGTCTGCCATCACTATAAACTAACCTACGAACAAGTCACCGCCCTGCGCCCACTACGTCGTCCGGCGCACAGTAGACACCAGCGGTCGCGCTCGTCCAACTTTCGAGTCGTGTCTGGCAAAGAAAGATAGCGCGGCATTTGCCTCACTCATTCTTGCCTCTCTCCCATATTGATCAAGTATCAACGATGAGTCATACTTACCACGAGGGTGAGGTGGGCCACGGTAGCTGACGTGGCGTAAAACCTCTGCCTCGTGCATCTTTCATACTCGTTTTGTCAACCACCGATGCGACGGAGCGGCTGCTTTTCGAAGTCTATTCTTGTCTAGTTAATCATCTACTGCAGAGTTAAAGGGAACACTAGTCAAATGCTTGCAAAGAGAGGGACGAAATATAAAACTCACGCCCACTCCAGACTCCGATTTGATACCGGCTCTCCATGTATGAAGTTACTTGAGGCAGGAAGAATGGTGCTGTAACGATTATTCCACCGTGAGGTGCCAGGTGGTGGATCCATAGTTTGGGACTCGTGGTTATGATTATGCCTTCCTGCTGTCGCCCTCGTCAACTCGGAAGCGGAGGAAAAGACGAGAGAGCACTGGGTCAAACCGCACGATCGGATTGGCTCAAGCCGGCCTGGTGTAGGAGTAGAAGAGTCCACGTGATCAAAACCGATCCGCGAGCATGGAGCCATAATAGCGACTGGAGGAGCGTTGGTAGCAGTGGCCATCGATGAGGAAGGTTGCGAAAGAGCGCCCATTGAGTGCAGACGGTTGCGTCGCCGGCTGTAGTAGACGCCGCCCAATCGGCTGAGGTAAGAGTGCAGCAAATCCTTTTCCAAATTTGAACTATCCTCAGCACACCGCCTACAAAAATCGGAGGAGAAAGCTGATGTCTAGAAACCACTAGCTAGGATGCTATAGAATTTGAGGGTGAAGAGTGCAGTATCACATCCGCAATTCGCTACCCCAATTCATCCGCCTTGTTTAAATTCGGGTATCCTAGTGGTCAATAAGTCCAGCTGTCAGATAGTAATAAAGACGAACGTGGGTTGTAGCAGCACCCTGGCCGGACAGTAGTCACTGATTCAGTGATCCTTCACTCACTGAAGAAACGTCCTCATCGCTGGAAGCATTCGTCCGCCTCAAGTAATTTGAAAATAACTTCCTGACATGATAAATATAACCTGCTTTTCCTTTTGAATATCTATGTTGCCTGCTGTCATTGCCAGGCAGCCAGAAAGAGCACCCCAAACAGAAAAAGTAGGCTAATTCAGCGAATCTGAAGAGAGGGAATATTGAGCCATTTGCACAGCCAGTGGGCAGAGACTCCACGGGCGTTCACATGCATGCCCCTGTGCCTGGTCAGCCAACAAATATTTTCAAGAAGCCGAAAAATGTCGGAAATTTCGCAACTGAGCAATAATTCCATCTCTCCTTGCATTAGTAAGTGTATTAAAGCAAGCACGTAAGGTACAGGAGGAAGAAAAGAAAAATCAGGCGGAGGAGGAGGAGGAGGAGGAGGAGGAGGAGGAGGAGGAACGACTGATGGGCCTCTAAATTTCTAATAGGTGATTCGGGATAATGGAATCCTCGAAAAGACGAGACCTGCACTTTAGCCTAATAGCAAAGTAAGCAGGCATGGACCGTGAGGTGGTAGTATCTGCGGGCGTGGCTAGGTGTGGATCGAGCATATCGGTTACCTATGAAATACTTACAAGCTGAAGACATATTACGAAATGGCGAACGTTGCCTTCACCCGCCGCCGTCTGGCACAATCCTGATGTGCTGGCGGGGTGAATGGAGGCGCACACCCGCTAATCCATGAGATCGCCCCTCCAACAAGACATCCCACGGAACCGTCGTCGGACAATCCACGGCTTACCGGAGTTTCTGGAAGGCCATATTTTCCACGCCATGGTTGATCTTGCCGAGGGTCAGTGACGTCGAGAGAAGACTTCCAACCGCACAACACGACAATAAATATATTGAGGTGATTTGTTTGCAACCGATCTTATAGACCACATCTTTTACCAATCACAGGGATAAAATAGTTAGGAAATGTTTTAATAGTAATTCTTACAAAGTCTAAACTCAGATGAGTTACGGGAAATTGGTTTCTGGAAATAATCATGGAAATGCCCTCCACTCAAGCAATGACATTCTGTTCTTTCAAGAATTCTTGCTCCCTATTTTGGAAGGAAGGGGCAACGGTCTGCGGGAGGCAGTCGGTGGGGTATATCACGCTGACCAGGTGGGAAAGAGGGAGAAAGATGGAGAGAGAGGTCACTTACGCGACACCTCTGCCATTGATGCTGTCGGTGGCATCTGAAATGGCTCCCTCCGTTGAAACAGTCGAGACGGCGGAAGAGGACTCAGTCTGCTCGTACAGCGCGTCCAATCGGTCACAGATGAGCATTCGAGCAAGGGAGGAGAGACTGCCGTGCTCGTCTCGAAGTTTCGAGAGGCGAGAGGCCTTCTGCTGATTCACCGCATCGCCTGAGGACGCGGAGCTCACAAAGGCGCTCGGAAAATTCTCAGCAGGTTGCAGACTAAAGCCCGGTCCTATTAACTCCTGAAATATAGACGACGGAAGGCAGTAAAAAAACTAAACAAAGTTCGGGAGGGGGACGGCTGAATATTTCATCGAAAAAAAGGGGTTCCTGCTCTAGGGCAGGAGCAATATCGGGGAACAATCAGATTTTCTGTTTGTGATGGAGGTTTCTTGTTGGACTTTCGAACAGCGACTCTTCGAAGCAACTTGATCGCAAAAACGGAGCTAAAGCAAAGAGCGGTGAGTCTGAGGGCAGGTGCAGTGAGGTGCACCAGTGGATGACAGTCTAAGAGTCGAGGTCAAATATTTCAGAGAAAAGTCTCAAACATTTCGGAAGGCAAAACTGGCTATGAATATACGCCGGCATTATACTCTGCGTACTCATCACTAAACAGGGACAACATCAGAATAAAAAGGCGGCAATTTCACCTAAGTACGTGTAGAGTTGGCTGAACTGGCAGTTGACATTTGACTGAGGTCTACTTACCTCTTGGCTGTCAACAACAAGCCTCCCTCACCCAGGGACTTTATCTTAAAAATTGCAGCTGTTGACGAGCAAGCTAAGGAGCTCAACAAACAACAAAGGCTACCACATGTGAGACTACAGTCGAGGTCATCCTGCTCTCCATTGGCTGGAAAATGGCCTTCATAGGCAACTGACTTGCGAAAGGGGAGGCGTTTGACAACCAGTACCTAGGCTTGTGGATCACGTCTAGGAGGCGAACTGCGCAGTTTATAGAGGACACTTGCTGGTGACTCTGCAATGAAGGGTTACCGTCTCCAGCCATCTGAAAGGGAACTCAACGGCGTCATCACCTCTTCAAATTCCTGTCCGCGTTGGTGCCGAGAACGCGGTTAACGCTGGCGCTCTGGAGGCAGCCGTTACGAGGCGTGCAAGGTCAAAGGTCGAGTGCGCCTCCACTTCTAAAAAGATTCGAAACTGAAGACCCCGGTGTCGGAATGAACGCACGACCCTAGCGGGCGGATATAAAGTCCAACCTGGTAGAAGTGTAGAAGTAGGCTGGTTGAGAGGCTCTTTGAAATGGACTCTGACTTCACTCAGTCTTTTTCACCGAAAAAGCTGCTGTGTTAAACGTGGTTACGCGCGCCTTTTGTTCCAACAGTCCTCCTACGTCCAAATACAGTATAATGTTGAACATGGCTGAGCACATCGAGACAAAAAGTTATGCCAGAGAGTACCCACATGGGTCCAGAAGGACACGGCAAAATTCATCAAAAAAGAGGTGGCATATGTAATTTTTGTCTTTTTTGTAACTTTAGCAGGCCACGTGGACATAGGGTGGAAAGCTGGTAGTCGAAAGGGACCATAAAGTTGAAACGATTCATCAATTCCGCGAATGCCTGGCACATACCTAAGTTTAAAGGGAACAATACATCAATGGATAAGATGATGAGGATCGAGCAGCCAGTCGAATAAGCTCAAGATGGCAGTGGTGACTCGTACGTGAAGTAAATCATGGCAAGGGTGACTTGGACAGCATCTGCTTCATTTTCCCTCGATGAAATTAATGAGTTTTGAAGACTAGCATGTGCTGGTCGTTAAACCGTATGAACCAAACTTATATAACTCTGACCTTAAGTTGATTAGAGTCCCTATAAGGTAATCTAAGGAGTCACTGAAAACAGACGACACGTGATTTTGAATGAGACACAACAGTCTTGCCTTTCCTCAATAGTTTCGCACCCGGTAAAGCAAATTACACACGTCCAGTTAATGTTCGCTGTTTTATTGTTCCACAAAAATACTTAGGATGGTTGATGAACGCATTCACCAGGAAGCAAAAACCTTGCTAGATATGAGTGGCGTAACCGTTTATCGGCAGTTCCACGTAAGAAAATCATTGCTAGGTGTTATGGCAGATTTCAAATAGTTCACCTTGACCCAACTGTGAAAAACTCGACGCCTCGGTGGGATTTAAATCCACAACAGCAAGGGAAGGCTGTACTAAAGCCTCTCTTTGGGGTTGTGAGTTCGAATCCACCGAGTCGTCGAGTTTTCCACAGGTGGGTCAAAGTGAAAATCACTACTACTTAAAAGGCAACAGTACGTATCATTTTCGACAAAAAATATTGAGTCTGCACAATAGCTCAGAACGTGACTGGGAATAGTTCCTTCACGCTTTGGATTATGCTTACTTTAGGCGTACATTAAAGAATTGCAAGCAAAAAGGAGAAAGGATCAAGTTTATATACGGTAGTCGATAAGTGAGCTAAGGATAAAGGAAAGCGAATAATGATTTGGGGAAAGATTGTGAGAACAGGATTTACTTTACCGGGTGGATTGGAAAAGGCTGGCTGCGATTGTAGTCGATAGTGTGAGGCCGTGAGTCTACAGGGTTGGCGCCACTGACGCTAATGGTATTGTATATCTTCGAATTAGCGTGTTTATGCCAGCTCCAACCACCAAAGTGATCGGTCAAAAACTACTTGGGCATACATAAACAGGAAGTGACAACCACAATTGCAATTTAGTTGAGTGCGTGTTATTATAGAGGGACGAGTATCTACTGAAACGCTATGGGCGGTGGAAGGAGTTTCAATCGGTGCAAAACTATACAAATGAAATATTAACAGACTAAATCGGGTTTAGCACCCCATTGCTGAAAGAACAGTATTTAGGCATATAAGTCAGTGCTTCCTCTGGTAAGGCCGTTGTTGAGATGCGCACTAGTCTTGGTCGCCCAAAATGCGGCAATGAGCCAGACTTTCTTACGCATGCCTCTATACCCATACCTTGAACGCATTTTGCGAATATATACTCAGCTGCGACCTGGGTACTGTCGTTTACTTTGCTTTTTCGCCATTTATTGGCATTTTAAATGCGTCGGAGTGTAAGAATTTTATGATATGAGATAGTGTTTCGGTTCCTGTATATGTTTTGCTAAAACACGACTGTCGGAAAGAGCCCTGGTCGATTAAATTCGAATCCAGTGGGAGAAGAAGGCATAATAATTAGGTGAAAAAGTAGGCCAGTGGAATAGAAGACCTCGGTATGTCAATTAAAGTGAGAGTGCGTGAGGGACAAAGGTGGCTTAATCCGCTAATAAGTGGATCTCCAATATTTCCAGGTAAATTACGCTTCCACTGGACCTTCATCCCTAACAAACCACTTTAACCACCACATATTTCTTTTCAGTCTATTCTTGACGGAGCAGCGCTCAAAACCTGGTTCATATTTGACCGGTCCGAATGTACGTCTCGACTTACTTCACTAATGGTCTGTTGCAGCTGACGTATTCGAAGCCAGACCTCCTCAATCTGACTTAAAGAGGGTGCCTTTAGCAGACCCCCTGTTGAACCATTCGTCTTGTCGCCAAAGGTCGCTACCTTCTGCAAGACCTTATCCTCTTGCGAAGCGAGATCAGACTGGCAGGGTAATTTGGAGGCGGAGGAAGAGGATGCCAAGGTTGCTGTGGGCTGCGGAAAGGCCTCAAAGTTCTCAGTGAGATGGAAGACCACGGGTTGGTGGGTGTCGGCAGTTGGAAAGACCCGTCCTATACTGACCAGTGGGATTCCATGATGATAAGTGTTGGAGGGCTGTTCCAGGCGACGGCCGGGTCGCGCGGCGAACTCTGTAGCTGCAGTAGTGCTAGTGTTGAGGCCAGTTGCGGTGAGTTCCTTCGAAGATGACTGTGTCGCAGTGCCGAAGCCTCCCGGACACTTATCTTAAAGAGAAGGATGAAGGTTAGAAGTTTGTTGGAAAAGCGTTCTTAAAACAGTAGACCCTGTAACTCAGACCGGAATCCTTTTCGCCCAATCCTATTTAGATGATATTACACCTCACAACTAATGGCATATGCTCTGCTCCGGATGGCTAGCATTCTCGGGCGTCTCCTTAGGACAATGGGTTCGATTTCTAGGATTTAGCGGCAAAGAAATAAAAGGCTATGTAGAAACGTCTGCCCGCACCATACTACCGGGAGATTTTTATGGACTCGACTTCCCAGAACCAGCATTAACTGAATCTGCACTTCTTAATATTACAAATCCCAACACTCAAACCGCTATTCCTGCACGAAACAGGAGAGGAGTTCACCGGGAAGGATGTACTTGCGGGGGCGCGATCAAGCACCTACGGGGGCTCTTCAGACTAGGCAGGTATCCACGAACATCCACTGAGGGGAGCCAAATAAACCGGAACGACGAGTCAGACTGACCCCGATAGTGGCAGGGTATCCTGTAGGTTGAGAAGATGACTTCAAGACCATGAGCAAAGTTCTAGTGTCACTCAGAATGAGCTGCATATTCATTGGCCTGACTTGACGCCGCCAACAGCTGATGCGGCGACGAGGTCACTCGTTGTCTACAAACTGCAGCACAGCTGTGGAGGGCATCCACGTCGCACAAACCACCCGGTCGCTCCGAAAGCGCATGCACGTCAGCTGGCCGTTATTCGGAGGGGGGAACTCATGCCACGCAGAAGGGACATGTCCTCAACTTTGATGCTGTTTGGGACTGAGGGACGAGATAGCGGTTGCATGTCAAGACAGATGCAGGAAACCGGGCTGCCGACCGACAGGTCCGGTCAACCCCCACATAAACTTGTCAGCGTCTTGCCCGGCCTTGTGAACCTGCGAGACAGTTACGGGGGCGGGAGCGTGAGGACTGTCAATTATCGCTATGATCTGCGAGGACGGAGGCGGCATGAAGCATGGCGAAACGGGGATTGGTTTCGTAGAAAGACTTGAGTAGTGATTAGCATAGGGGACGATCGTGCGCTACTTCGTTCACACCCGCTAGAAGAAGAATCCTCCAAGCGAGCTCGTTAGCCCATACTCAGCCATTGCACTCACAGTTGTGTCAGGTAGTTGCCCTTGTTGTAGGAAAACAATAATAGGTAAACATTTAAGACTCACCCCACCCCCCGGCGTGCGTTTATTTCTGTACAAAAGACTGTGCCGCTTCAAAGGCCAATTGGGGAAACAACTCTGTCTGGCCTGGGATATTAATGCAACAGATACCACCGAACAGCATAAGTAATATTATTAGAACAGCATAACTAAAGGTGGCACGATTAGAAAATCGAAATCTTAGAAGACGACAGATCGGCAAATGTGCCGACAAGACTACCTTTACAGAGACGAATTCGGGCCAACTCTCCAATTATCCGGTGTTCGCTTAACTTAAAGCCGTAAACGTAATGCCAAAAGTGTGTAAATCGCTATAGTTAGGTGGGATTCAGGCAGATTTCGTCAAGCTTTCTTTGCTGTTGACCTATCTTACCAAGCCTTACCAACACGAAATTGCAGATTTTGGATTACCCACATACAATAAATAGGTAGCTCTTCCAGGCATTGTTAGGTATGAAATCCGCCAACTAAAAAAAAACTTATAATAGTGCTAGAGTGAAGGTGTGGTACCTCCAAGAACTACTACTATTGCCTTCTTTCACTTTGGGCAAGACCCTTTTAATCCATTTGTAATGCGAGAGTGACAGAAATTCCATATGATCATTCAAATCAATCATTAAAAAGATGTCTAACTAGCTCACTTGATAATAATATGGTGATAAACCAAAGGTAGCAAGCGGGACATGCTCGCTTTTGTGAATGGAGAAAATCATTATCTTTCATTCGCACACTGAAAATATTAAGTGTTCGTCTCATTGAAGAAAATCTGGTTAATCCAATGACTTTTTACGGCCGAATACATCGACCGTTTGAGCTCTAGCACCTTCATCCGCCTACGCTGATCTGAATATGTTACTGTTAGGTAAACAATGGCGCGAACATTTCGCGTATTCAATGGCACATGACACCCGTCGACCGTCGAACAATGTTGTCAAATTTCTATATCACCTAAATAACAACCAGTCCACGCATGAATTCCGTAGTCCGATTTCCTGCGGTGGTCAGTTCAATTTCATGTTCGCTTGCAAAGGAACCCGATGATGCGTCTTGTTACTTTTGTTTCCATAATTCATAATTCTAAATTCCCTTCCGCATCGTCGAATGCCTGTTGAATACATGCAGATTTTTCTATTTTCCCTCAATTTCTATACTAATGTTGGAAAATGGATACGCCATATTCGATGACGTCTTGTTGGCCATAAACATCTTCGCCTGGGATCAGGATCTCGCCTGTTCCAGAAATGAGGATACCCCCTTCCTGAGGGTAATCGTGAATGACTTCCTTTCAATTCCAAACAAACAAATCCAAAAAATGATAACCTCCCTCCTATAATGATGAGTTTGCAGGTCCAATTAACGAAGCAAATGGAAGCAAACTAAGTTAGTGAAGCCGATCAACGAAATCCCTAGAATGGTTTATAGATGCGCCCGCTCACCTACTGAAATGAACAAATAGTCTGCTCGTTACACGCAGCGAGGTCCACCCCAGCCCCGCGAGGTGGGTGAAATCGTGATTTGTGCGCGAATCTTTTATGGCGAAGCAAACTCTCGTTGAATCTATCTCACCTCCTCTTCCCATGCCAAACGCGTTCCGGTGGCAAGAGAAAAACAGGGCGGTGGGGGATGGGCTTGGACGCAGCGGCTGACGGCCCGTCTACGCGCGCCACACACGTGCCATCCCAACCTGGAGGCCCGTCTACGCGCGCCATACACGTGCCATCCCAGCCTGACGGCACGGTCCTGAGTCAGCTGACACCCAGACCATGACTTTTAGTTTATATGATAAACTACAGCGGGGAACATGGCTGGTTTGCCATGACGACAGATACTCCCAGGATCAGCTTAACGAACCCTTCGCTCTCCTATGCACCAGTGATTTGTTCTTGCCTGTCAGCCGACTGTAAATGTGGTAAGGCGTAGTGGCTGGCGTGGCACACACACAGCCGCTGCCTGTTGCGTAGCATGCGCGTGTGCACACAAGCGGAAGAATTTGTCTGTCACCACTGAAGGTGAAAAAATAACCGTAGGTTTGGCACGTGAGAAATGGATAGTCCTAATGTGAGCGCACATGACCCGAAGAAAAGTCAATGCATTGGCTGCATGTGTTGGAACGGTGTGAGTTTGAGCAACGGTTGATATTTTGGAAATACCGCTGTCGCGCACGCAGAGATGGCCGGATAGGCTCACACAGTGGCTGAACGCGCGGGTACAGTGGGGGTGTGAGTGAGTTGGCCGGAGCTCCAGGGACCGGTTCTTCAGTAGCACTGCGATGGGTCGCAGGCATTCGATCGGGCCGTTGCGTGACCGGAAGGCGCATGCGCAATGTAATCCGAGTGACAATGCGTCTACAGCGGTAGTACTTGCGCCAGCGGCGGCAGTACTGATAGCTATGAGAGCTCGAGTAGTGGCGGTGTCCTCCACGTGGTGCCTACAATCATGTTCAACGGAATCAAACCAGTAGAGGAACACCATGGTATAGCGAGGACAGGTGGGAAGTAGACTCTGGTGACGGCGGCGGCGGCGGCGGCGGCGGTGGTGGT
>CACRXP010000059.1:668166-731372 GCA_902702965.1 Spirometra erinaceieuropaei
TGGTGGTGGTGGTGGTGGTGGTGGTGGTGGTGGTGGTAATGATGACTAGGTGTGATGAAGTTGGAATTCGAGAGAACGCTATGTTCGACTGTTCGCGGTGTCCGGACGTGGAACACCAAATGCACAACGATAGTTGAGAGTGTGGACAACGATTGTAGCACAAGGTCTGTGCTGGTCCGCTATGCCCTGGACTCCGGAGCCGACTAAACCGGCATTGCTTTGTTGACTGCTCGGTTTAGTTATTTTTTTGACAGCAAAGGAAGATTTTATACATTTTTTCCGCTAGATTCTGCAAACAAATATCGGAGTGTGAGAACGGAGGACTACAGTATGAACTCACTGCCCTGGGAGACTGGACAACAAGCAGTGATCGTCAAAGGACCCAACGTTTGGGAGCGCTGCGCAATCTTTTCTCGAAGTCACGTAATTTCACATAACTGCAGGCTCCGTGCGGAATTTTAAAAAAACAGCCTTTAAAAAAGCAGTGATGATTTCTCAATACAACGGTCTCAAAAAATTAGAAAATACAGTGTAGATCTAAAAAAAGTAGAGCAAAAAATCCGACGAGCCTTTCTGCTCACCGAGTGAATAAACAATTGCTTGTCTGGTGCCACGTTGGTAGGACATTTTACAGCGAGTGCGAATTGATAGTTGGAGATCAAAGGCGGTTGGCAGTTGGCAAGCAGTCTATGGTTAATGGCGGTTTTTTAACAAACTAAGGTTCACCACCACACCCCGGGGAGAATGGGCGGTTGAAGATTGTGTATTAAGCAGACTGCAGTGAAGACGACAACACCCTCCTTTCCTATATCAGCCATGCTCCAGACTATGGCAAGACGAATTGAGACAATTTTTGGCGAAATGGCCGACCTGATATGAGGCCCCTGGTACGACAGGGTTGACCCCTACCTAATGAAAAAAACAGGCTACTAACACAAATTTACAGTGTGTGGGACGCCCCGACTAACCGTCATCCGATTTCGCTCAATAATCCAGGCCATTACCCATATGTGGCCACTGCACTGAGCACAGCCCACTGGAGTGTCAAATGAAAGTCAAGCGTTGGACGTCCAGTTCGAGCGGCTAGGCACCAGTTAGTCGACCCGCGTATAATATTGGTAGCTAGCACTCAGTCAAAAGGCCTGAAGACCGATTTGGAGAAAAGCTCAAGAAAAACAACACTCGGTCACTGGTCCCACAAATCCTATGCAAGAGACAGTCTTAACATAGCAGGTGGTGCTATGAACTGACGCGTGACACGCCTACTGTTGTGGCATAAAGCGGCGCAAGGAGTTTCTATCTGCTTGGCTGCCATAAGTATTGTGTAACGCCTGCAAGGCAACGAAAGGCAGAGATAGGGACAGAATCGATATGAAGGCGCCTACAGCAATACCAAAACATAGGATGGACTTTGTGCGTGATCACAAACGTGTGATCTCACGTGGGGCACAGGTGGACTGCGTGCGCCCTCTGTCAGAGGTCATAAGGGTGACGGTTGGGGCTGCGTACCAAACGGAGAAGGGGACAAAAAGGCCTACAAGCAGTGTGAGCGCGACAGCGCCTCCCGTCGCCTCGCAGAAGCCAAGGTGCTGGTTGTGATTACTACGGCGAAGTAGATGCGCCGAGAAAGGCAGTGAGACTTGGACGACAGCTTCTGAATTATGTGTCGATGTCAAGCACACGGTCTTCTGTTACGGGAAAACGGAGATTATAACCCGGTTGTGCTGCTTTGAAATGCAACATCTATGGTAAGTGACCTACCTGATGAAACGTTAACGGAAATTCGATTACAAAGGACTACCTAGGTGGGGTTGTAATATTGCTCATCGCGTAGCGTAATCCCAAGATATTTCGGTCAGTTCTACCCGGTCGCCTGCAAAACCACACTCAGTTAAAAGTACCCACTTAAGTTGTACATATTTTTTCTACCAATGTTAGGCGTCCTCATAAATTCAGACATATTTTGGGGAAGACGTGCACAGGATATCCCTTCTCGTACTCATTTGGCAAAAAGCATGTGTTCTTCGAACTTTGCGCCCGAAAAAAGAGCTACATTTGACTTTCGTGCGCGCTTCCTATAAAATATGATTGAATTTAAAGTGGCATCCTAAACAGGTGGGGAAGAATCATACCACCGCGGCAGCAACTTTTTATTAAGTGTAGTTATTGCTGGCGACCGGAAAGAAACTCATTGGAAAGCCGGTATTCTAGCCTGAATGAAATATCCTGGGATTATGTAGCGCGATAATCAGCACTACGACCCCACTTAGGTAGTCCTTTCTAGTCAAAAACGCACCTCAGAAGTTCTTTTAGCATTTCATGGGGCGTGCCACGCGACGAGCATGCCCCGTTATCTGACCAGTGAACGACCTCCCATTAGCGTGTAATACACTAAGTAATTAGCCATATTCGCAGCACGGATAGCGGCTAAAATCAAAGACATGCGCCCCTGTATGACACAGCGCAGATATCCATTCGCATTTCTGGGCTGACCCTGAAAAGCAGCCTTTTTAAAACTGGGCTCCGACTCGAATTGTTAACTTGGCATTTAACGCTGGAGTTGTGTAGTGTGACTTACCTGTACAACGCTAGTGGACCTTCGCGAATGCAAGGGACAGCGGAAACATCGACAAAACATGTATCAGAGGTTCTACCTAGTGTGCGTGTTTGAATTGTGATAGAACCGCTGTCGTGAGAATGCCGTTCACCAGACAAGCCACGGGACATGCGCATGCCAGGCCGGAATCAGCTAAGTTATGATAACACAGGGAAGACGAAAGAGTCTGGAGGGTAGATTGATGCAGAACTATTTTGTGCCTGTTTGCCTTCATTCAGCCAACCATAACCCTGATCACCAGCCAAGACTAGAAACACAGACATGCACACCTGGCGCCGCTGGTCCACGACTGGGGTCTACCAGATGCATCAGAGGCACTTTATCGAATCGAAGTTCATCAGTGCCTCGTCATCTGCCATTCTCTGTGGCTGCAGATAGGGTATTTATCCACTCAGGAATCAGTCTGTGCCAATCTACCCCAGCCTCCCCGTTGTCTCTCTTCTGCAGGTAGTTGCCTGTTCGTAACCCTTGTCACCCATACGAAACTCATTTGCTACGGGAAGCCAACTGATCGGTGTGCGCCCATCCCTGAGGGAGGTTCGTCAATCGCGCTACGGGACAAACTTGACTCGTTGTGCACTGTGACTCAGTCTCGAACCCCGTCAGCAGCCGCTCAGCTGTTAGTCTTATAGGAAGAATAACACGGCCAACAGAAACAAGGGCTACCGGAAGGGTCATTTATGATGCGGCTTTTCAAGGTCGACCCAGAAATGTCAATGAACGTCAGCATTGAATACAGTCGACATTTGCGTTTAATGGCCAGACAATACCCGCGCCTGATGATCTGCGGGGTGGCAAGCCTTGCGTTTGTGTCGGTGTTACAACCTGTAGATTTTACGTCCTAGTGCGCGCGCAATGTCGGGGGTCTGCACAGCCTCAAACAGTCTGGCCCAAAACTTTGCGGCCTCGTCCTACCGTCGAGCATATCTCACTGCTTACTTTGTGGGCGGCTTGCAAACCCTTAGCACTACAAAAACCGTCATACTCGGTGCGTGTGCTCGCACGAGCGTGCAAGAGAACAAGGGGGAAGGCGAATTGTTCGTGGCGCCAGCCACGCATTTCTGACTGTCAGCCCCAAGGCACACACACACACGTAACGTTTGGCAAAGTAGAAGCCTGTGCGTTCTACACTTATTCTAAGTCAAAGGAGGCACAAAGTCGCTGGACGCACCCCACCCATCCACTCATTCAAAATGGCACCAGAAACTGTAAGATGAAAAAAAAACAGTGTTTTTAGACAACCGAAATTGTTTATTCTTGTCTTATGACAACGCACAACAGCGGGCTGTCCAAGCACAGCCTAAGATCGGCCGATCGGAGTATGAGACAAGACGTTATTCGTCACAGTCGCCAAACCTGTCCCCACCCCAGGTGCCACTTTTGAATCATCTCTGTCACTTTTTATAGAAAGCAGACAATGCAACAGTCAGGCCGTTACACTAAATGTCTCCATGGGACTATGGTGTTCCGAAGAGCTGACGTGGACTCTAAAGGTGTCAGTAAGCATGCAGGCGAAACATGTGTACCCCAACGGGCTACACCACAAAGGCGTTGGACCAAAACGGGGGTCAGATTGCCACGTTAATCAGGCAACACGGGGTCCGCGCGAACCCAAATAACCACTGCCGTGCGTGAGAGGGGTGTGGCAACACGCCGCGTCAACCACTCTGGCCAATCCAATCACTAGTTGGCTGAGAGACAGCCGGCTGGTGCATGGGAGAGAGTGGGGGGATTGAGATGGACACGGGGAATCCATCCCCACGGCACGCCAGTGCATTCCTCATTATAGTGGATCTGATGCGCTTAAACAACAGCGCGCTGAGTCGTAGCTAGGATTGTTGCCAACTAAAGATATAAGTCGGTCATAACTGGGAGTCTGAAAGTGTGGTGCACTGTGGGGGTCAGGTCACGGCGCGCAAGAAACTGCGCCGGAGCCCACCTCCGGTCGCCTTGACATTGCCCTGCTATAGAAGTCAGCTGGGTGAGAGAGGAGTGCGGTGAATGCTGTGCAGGTCTGTTCATCTGACCCAACTGTGGAAAACTCGGCGTCTCGGTGGGATTCGAACCCACGACAGTAAGGGGGAGGCTTAAGTACACCCAACTCTCTAACCACCTGAACTACGAGGCCCCGCCGGACGACGCGAGTTTAACCACATTTGGGTCGAGTTACCCGCCCAACCTACTGCAACGTTTGGAATCCACCAAATCTGATACAGTAAGTTGATTGCGCAGGCAGGATTGCCCAAGTAAAAAGTGCAAATATAAAATATTTCACATGCATGTCGTCATCCTGCGCCCAGCCCGTGGAGCACACGGCAGACGCCATCGCTCCGGACGGTCGAACTTTCCGGTGGGACATAATCGGGTCCACCAAACCAGATGCACTGCTGCTGCGCTAAACAGGGGATCATATCATCTCACGCCATTAAAATACACGGGCTTTACAAAGCCTATGTGCTTCTAACTGCTGGCGTAGAGGCGTAGAAGACTTTAGGCCATGCCCGCCATTGCAACTTTATCCAGTCGTTTGGCAGGTTTGAATAGACTGCTGGTACATGAGAGGAGCAAGTGAGGACGATTGTGGCCTATCCTTCCTCACGGCAATTTGGTCCAACCTTCCCGCTACAATCAATCAGATGCGCCGGAAGCGTTCACGAACAGTGTGAACAGTCGTGACTTGGACGGTTGCCATCTGAGGGGATAGCTTGGTGATGTACCGAACTGAAGGCATGGCAACAATGACGCCCTGATATGGTCCCTCTGGCAATTCTCTTTGACAAGAGACCAGGGAATCGCAGCTGGTCAGCGGACTTTATCTCCTCGATCTACTATGCAGGGAGTCAGTAGAACACTTCCAGAAAAGAAAAAGTAGGTTGAGCAGCCAATGGCGGGAACGATAAAAGATTCCGACAGGGAGGAGGGTGGTTTTTCCAGACCGACGGCTTTCTTTTCTCAGGAACCGAAAGGTGCAAACAAATGGTAATTTCTACTTCCCCCAAGTATGCAAGGTTTCAGGCGTTCTCAGTTGCTTGCACAGGCCCCAGGCCAGCTTGCTAACCGTGTGAGCCTTACAAGTGTTCGCAGGCGTGCATGCGCTGTTCTCCTTTACGACGACAGTCGCAGATCCTGAAAGTTGGCGTTTTGTTTTTGACACAAAGGTCTACTGTCGTGAAAACCAAAAAGCCACATCGCTATAGGCTGTTTCAAAGGCGCAGTTACCGCCGGGACTATTCAAATTAGCAGCATTGGCAAACACACATATTAGCCTCTTGGATGTTTTGATGACTTTTCAATCTATCCTGCATGAACGTAGGACGCAAAGTCACGTGCATTGGGATAACCTTTCCCTCCCTCCCTCGTCCTCTTTCTCTCTCTCTCCCACTGTAAGTCTACTTAGCGATTGCGTACAACATACTGGAAGGGACATGGAAGCACTGACCATCAAATTTCTCGTAGGAAGATGGGATAAGAAAAGAGATGTTGGTATGAAATTTCAAAAAGGTTGATGCTTGTAAACAGCGTTTGCAAAACCCTAGGCATTGACTTTCTCCTGAAAGTGATTTAGTAGACAGGTTATGTGCCAGGCTTCTAAGTAGGCACTTAACACGTTACGAAGATCCTGGACGTGTCGAGAACCAATGATGTTGAAGCAAAGCGTTACCAAGTTCACCGTGGGCGGTGAATAAGCAAAGGGGGGACATTGAGGGGCAAAGAAGAGTACTCTGGGAGCGGGCGGTGATTTGAGAGTTTACTGTTTTGCTGCCGCTAAGAGAGTTTTAAGCTAGGATCAAGAAGGGGCGGATTCCAGGACCAGGTCAGATTCCAAAAGTAGTCGTTTGTGACTGAGCAGATAAAAGCACAGTCCGCCTGTTGCATGATCATACTGTACAGCAGGTATACGTTATGTTATAAAGAAAGGCATTGCCTGCAATTGGTTTTTTATTTTTAAAACTCTTTTATTAGTGGAAAAGTTGATTTAATGAGAACAAATTCTCGTTCTGTCATGAGTTTCTGGCCTAACTCTGAACATGTACTCCCTGGTATCATGCACTCAACAAGTAAACCAAGCGTCTAAAGCCCTACAGTCCTGAGACTTGTTGCGCTACTCGCTCAGTAATACACAGTGGATGTGCCATCTCGCAAAAAGTTAAATGAAATTCTGAAATGCGTTTTCGACTTGAGAAGATGCTGCGTCCGAGAAAAGTCCCCCAAGATTCGAAGGATGCGACCACCGTCCATCTCTGCATGCGGAAATGGAGCCGGTAACTATGTGATACTCGCAAATGAATCTCGCTGCTCAAAATTTCCGGGAAGATCTTCATGTGTGTCCTTCTTAACCGTCTCAACGACCATCTGGAACATGGACTTCTCCCGGAGAGCCAGTGAGGATTCCAACAACACCGCGAAACAACCGCCGCCCGTCAAGTGAAGGCGAATTGCCAGGAAATGTACGCCAACATCCACTCTACCTTCGTGGACCTTACGTGAGTCTTCAACGCGGTGAATTGTAGTGGACTCCGGAAAATCATGCAGGAATTCGGCTGACCTGGATATGGTACGTCTGCTCCATGACGGCATGATGATGCGGAAGCTGACACAGTGACAAATGTAGTGAAGCAGGGCTGCGTACTCGCTCTCACCCTCTTCAGTTCAATGTTCTTCGCCATGGTCCATCGATCCAACAGGGAAACGCACTGCTGCAGAAATATTCACTGCCTACTTAATTCTACTTAGTAGACTAACTCTTATCTTGGAGTTATAAAAAACTTGCCAGACAATACAATGAATCAGGCGGCCAAAATGAGCACAGCAAGCGCATCAAATGTGCAGCCAAATTATTGCATTACAACACAGCAGAACTTATAATCACAACGGTACTTTCGACATTTATATGATTAGAGGTCTGGACAAGCTGGGCAAAACTTAAGCATCGGAAATGCTCTGCAATCGAAATTCGAATTTCTGTGCGCCTATAGAGCCCTTGAGTATACCCGCTTTAAGGTGTGCATGATGATGTGGCATCTTGGACTTGTACAAATAACCTAAACCTAAACTCTATCGATTTTATTCAGACATCGCATGACCTGAGGGGATTCTGTTTTCAGACTACGTAAACGAGCGTAAGTCGAGCTAAACATCGAGTTTTTGCACATTTTATTCAATAAATAATCTGAACATCTGAGGAAGGGAATGACACTGGCTGACGACGGCTAATAAGCCCGAAATAACCATTTCAGTCTCCCTTGTATTTGTCGGTAATGACATTCTATATCATGCACCGCTGTGCGGCTGCTAGTTGGCTCGAGAGAGCCCGTACGGTACAACGAAACGAGTGAGTTCCGTAAGAACGATCGGTGAGCGCCCCTCCGCCATCGTTTCAAGCTACTTCAGGGGTTGTAAAATGAGGTATTTGGTTAAGGGTACCGACTTTGAACAAAAATGGTCTGCTTCTCATGGTGACTGAAGTATGCAAGCGGCGCCATACACGAAAAATGCACGGCGTGAGGTCGAGTTACTTTTGCATAGTGGTAGCTTCTAAAAGGCTACGGAATTTTAATATCAGTTAGATAGGAATGGAGTGTACTCTTTCAACCCATAAAAGCTCCAATAAATTACTGAACGGAGTTTTAGGTCGATTTGCATGCATGAACCTTCCCCTTGACGCAAAAATACTTCGTGTTTTGATAAGTTATAAAAAAATTAGAGATAACACGTTAGTCTTCACGATAATCAACTGTAGAAAACCTGGAATCCTGAGATCAACGATTTTTTTCACTACGCCTGAAAAAGATGACAAACGGTTGCTTCGACAAAATGACTAAAGGACAATTGCACTAACGGTAAGTCCTTGAAACAAATGAGTATAAATGGGTCGGTAATGCGTTCAATTACCTACGAAGCTGCTCGCCTGACGATGAACGAAGTAAAGACTCTCGACGATCTTAAGGATGATATGCTTCGCAAAACGTCGCCTGCTGAACAATCACTGTCAATCCTTCGAACCTCCGTTCGGAGCCAAAAATTCACCCTGGCTGATGACAGCATGATTAGGCCTTCGTTGCAGTCTAGAGTTCCTTATCTTTACGAAATCAAATGATCGATTTTGGGCAAAATAAATATGGAAAAGCAGAATCAGTCCAGACGGTGGATGATTAAATGCGTCCTTGCTGGTAGGCTATTCGGTCCTGTTGCAAGGTAATTTGCTCTCAAAAAGAAACCCGTCTTTCGCGTTGGCTAAGCACGCTTACTTCCGATTCAGTATGAGTAAAAGCACCCCATTCAAAGTATCCCTGGTCAATAATTATGAACGTTTAACACGTGCCGCCATTTTTGTAGTTTTAAAATGGACTCCGTTGACTGCGCCACAGGCCAAAACATTTGAGAGACACGAAACTGTCTCACATTATGCGTGTCTACCCAACAGTCTACGTCTTGCGCCTCATCTCACGTAATTCGAAAACGATCATCAATCACTTAAAAGTTTTGGTGATCGGTACATGACTACGAAAAAAGGTATCTAAGCCCATTTTTGATTGAAAATGGTCCTCTTCAGAAAAAGTTCAATGTTGTAGTTGCCGGCTGAAGATTCGCGACGCCACATTCTTTTCCACAAAAATCACGAGACGGTAAAAATTCAGGGTATAAGAATGACCAGCACCTCAGGATTTCCCATTTGACGTACTGGGCAAACACGCAAACCATCAACCAAAAGGTAATGACTCAGACACACTGGGTTTAGGTGCATTTTCTGCAGAAAGTGATAGAATACGACCCAGGACGGCGTTTGCCGCGGGCACGCGGACGGAACGTTAGGAATCAATGGCAAAAAGGGGCCAACCTCTCTAAAGAAGCTAAACAACCTCGAAAAAAAATGGAGTTGGTGAGTGTAATGGGACTCGCCTCCGGCTGTTGAACTTTAAACGAAAAATTCGATTCACTGCTGGATTTGGACTACTCTATACCAACGCTGTGGCGGATGGCGGGTGTCGGAAAGGCTCAAATAAATAACAGTAACTTAAATCAATGCTCAGCTATTAGTATGTCATGACTGAAAGTCGCTTCCTTTGCAGTTTATTATTTCTTTATATGCGATATGAATGAGACATTGTTGCTGCTGTTGTCCCCGGGGTATTTCTCACCCACAGAAATTCGACGAAGCGCGAACAAATTTTCGCGCTAAAAATGAGGCTCGGAAAATCGGAAATAACTGCTCTAGGACGTCCCGCAAACCTCCAATCTCTCTTCTGCGTGTCCTTCTCGTCATTTTCTCGCACTTATCAAGAAAATTATAGAAATGGTAGCTCTAGGCACAGAGCTTCAGGCGCTACGCAGACCTCAAAATAACTATGCGGATAACCTGCTCGTTGACAAGGATGAATTCCTTCCCAAGGTCAGTAATGCCAAACTTATCAGCAAAAGACATTTTACGGCATAAAGTTTTGCCTCCACTTTTGAAGAAACTGGGCTGCATCGGTGTAACCACATCCAGAAAAAGAAGGCTATTCCTCTCCGAAGGCAGGACTAGGGATCTAAAACGACGCCGTCTCCGACTTCGTTTCCAAGTACTTTGATCCTACTTTCTGGTTCCCAAACGTTATTCGCCTCCCAGATGTGGATCAACTGCACTTATTCCAGTCATCCGACTTTGCACCCCTGTTGCAAGACGCATGCTGAAGTTACGCGTCACCACACTTTTATGGACGCATATTTTTGGAAGATGCTACTGAAAAGGATTGGGAAACTCGGTTCTGATCCCTTTGTCACCGTAAGATGGCTATAACACGACTCCGGGCTCGAGATTCAAACCAGGGTTCAGTTAGTCATTGAGTTTAAATCCCCGCCCGTTAGACCACGGGTTTACGTTTTGGCGGCTGAAATCAGAAATATTCCAATGGGAATGTGAGCGGTGTTCATCGGTTTAGCCAGGACGAGATGTAGGCGTTACGGTTTGAATGGCAGCTCCGATCTAAAACCCTCGCAGGTTGTCGTATTGCGAAAAGCAATCAATAAGTACTTGCAGAAAAGATAGAAGAGACTTTAATGGCCAGTTTGGATGTGTTTGCCATTGTCGATCCAGAGAGATATGACATTTGAACTAGCATCTGATTGGTTCAGCGTCTACTACAGACTACCATGCCTGCGACTCCGATACTGTCAGGGTTCCAGAAAATTACTGGCCCGACCTCACCCTGTGGTGCCAACCTCTTACAAACCATCCGCCTTCAAGGTCGGTCTGATGTTAGTGACATTACTTAGACTCTTCTCCATGGAACACTAGCCTATATAAGTGCACTGTCTTCTGTGTGGCTCAGATATCCTCAGTCTCGTCAATCATTGTGAGCAGTCCCCAACACCATCTTACGTCGCATTAACGGACGTCTTTAATCTAAGTAATCACTTATAAGTGCTTTCTAAGCAGTCTAAGCCCCAAAATTAAGACTTACCATTTGATCTCCCCAAGGATACGGAGGGCGCTGATGATGCAAACCGCAACGACAAAGACGTTGGCGGTGGCGGGGGTGGTGGCGGCGGCGGTGGTGGTGGCGGTGGAAGCGCGGATGGAGAGATCACAGCTGGGCTGGTATTCGACAGCACAAAGGCACTACTGGTGGCTGTTTTGAGAGGACTTGTGTGGACAAATGGTGGGAGAACCGCCTGTTCCTTGCTCACCGAAATTGCAGTCGTACCAGATGGGCTCGCTGACGTTGAGGGTAGTCCTCCAGACGCTTCAGTAGGCTGCGTTACCGTACCGGAGTCCTCCCAAGTTAGGAAGGCTGCGGTACTTGGTGCACAAACGGCTGATTGTAGAGCCGCTAAGTCCTGACTATTGATGTTCACGGTCTGCAGTCCGGGGGAATCGACCTCGACTTCTGCATGCGTCTGCGGCTGCGAAGCATACCCATTTGAGAAAACTCCAGATTGCCGCAGGATAACAGCACCAGGCATCTGGAAGGTAGTGGCTGAGACGTCTGCTGGAATAACTGCTACCTGGAAAGAGTTTGCTGCTGGCACCGCCGTAATGAAGGGTTTCGTTGGCAAAATAGAGGCGGAGGGGGTAGTTGTGACAGTGGCTGCAGCTGCAACCGCAGTAGCAGGTATCAGAGGACTCAGATTAGGAGAGGGAGCTGGGGCGTTGGCATCGAGAGGAACACAAAAGGATTGTGAAGGTTCAGTTTGCACGGATGCGGAAAGCCAGGAAACGCAATCACTGGAGGAGGGGAGGGGGGAGAAAGAGGGGGGTTTCATATGTCGCAGAACCGCTGGACGCTGGCCGTTTAGTTGACATATTTCCTGCCCAATCCGCCGTCGTGCCTGGTCAGTGTCCTGTAGCTGCAGCAATTCAGCTTGTTGGGCTTCCCGAGCACGTTGCTTCCGCACCTCAGAGGGCAAGGTGGAGTTGGAGGCAGAGGTGGTAGTGGCCGAACCAGAGGAGGAGTTTGGGCGATAGTTGTGAAAGACAAGTGAGCCATATCGGTAGATAACTGTCTCGTCCTTAAGTGATCGACTCGGGGCCTTTGTGGCGGAACGAGACTGGGAGGACCGTACCGTTGCCTGAGCGCGAGGACCGCTCTGATCGGAGTCGCTTGGACTACGAGTTGTGGGTGGCCTCGGCGGACTTGGCACTGAGGTGGTGGTAATGGTAAGGAGGGCCTCCTCTGGAATATCGCACTTGGAAATGGTTGAGGATGCCACCCGTGGATAGGGTATAGAGCCCCGTCTTATGAGGGTCGCCAGACCAGGATGAACCTAGAAATTCGGAATAGATTAGACGAAATAATGAAGGATGCTTTGTCCCCATTGTCGAAGGCAAGTCAGTCAAGAAGCTCTCCGGCCCCAGAGTTAGGCTAAGCCAGTGGGTAGGTTTTCTGCCAAGGATGATTAGCATCCTGAGTTCCATAGCAGCGCATATTTATGCATCCCATCCTTAGTTATTGGCATAGTAACCTCCTACATTCTTCTTCACGAAATGCTTGCACCTAATGTCAACTAACAGAAGAAAGGGATTTATTTGCTGAGCAGAAGCGCTGCGTATATGTGATCGCTTATCCTCAAATAGGTTACTTTTGAAACGCGTTCACGGTTCAGAGTGAAGTCAAAAAAATAGGAATCTAGCCTTACAGACGACATACAACATTCTTTACACTTAGGAACGATGCCACAAACAGATTTAAGGGGTTCTGGCAGGTTCTCCGGCCTCTAAATTAATCACATGACTAGTGGTATTGGAGGAGGCAAATCGAGTTTTCCAGGAATGAGTGTCAGCGCCTACGCCTGTGTGTGTGATGCTGGTGTGTGCGTTTGGGGTGTCAGGTTGTGTAGTTGGCTCGCATGAACGAGCTTTCTTCCTCTGTCAGTCACTGCGCCCACTTCCGGCATCAGATACCCGACCGGCCCGGACAGTGGACTGGTGCCTGGAAGTGGGAAGTGAGAGAGTGACGTCGACGTCTCAGCGCACATTCTTCCCTATAAACAATCTAAGGTGCTTGAAGCTATCATAGTGCGGTAGATGTCGCCCAAGTCTACTGTTACTATAAACGAATTTACGAGCAAGTTACCGTTCCTGTTCTCCATCCTGCTGTACAGCACACGGTGGACATCGTTGGAAACCACTTTCAACCTGTTCCAGGAGCCTACGACCTCAATAGTAACATGCAATGGGTGGCAGTGGCACGCAGTATATTACAACGAGACGTCCTCTAGACCGTCGAACGGATCGCCTGAGACCTTAATGTCGCTCATGCACTAACCGGTGGCTATAATGCACAACTAGAGCATGCGCATCCAGGAGCGACTGAACTCATGTAGAAAATCGACTGCTACCTCCCGTTTCCTATCCCTACAATTATACCTATCAATATGAGCGAAGACCGGTGATTAGCTTGCGCAATCACAAAAAGGCAGCTCGACAGGGAGACCAAGGACCAATCGTGGTTACCCACCGTCTCGAGAAAAATCACACCTTTGTGGGAATCGGGTCGTAAATCTTTTAAAAAGTGTTTAGAACTCGCTCCTGCATACCACATGATATGGGGTTAAACAAAAAGATGTAACGCAGTCACATGATTAGTGGCTGCTACAAAGACTGACATAGCTACCTACAGCAACACAAAGTTGAGTTGATCGGCTAGTTCACAATTTAAATAACTTGCCTTGTTGCCTTTTATATATGTCCGACGGGCGGAATTGGGAGCCAGTTTCACAGTTTAGACGAATCAACTGCTCTCCGCGATCGACCAACCCTCAGCAACTTTATCAGATCACATTACGTGAGACATACCAGAAATGTTCCATTATTTTAATAATTCTAGCTTTTCTTAAGGCGGACTGCAAAGAATAGCAGACCCAAACAGCCAAAAACGCAGGCTCCCAGTCGGAATCCAGCCGCTCTAAGAGCTCCGCTAACTGAACTATGGAACGCAGGCCTAACAGCCACTCGTATAAGCAATATCCTTTTATTTTTTGTTTCTTATGGTTGGTCACAGGACAGGGTCCATTATTCATCACACATGTACAAGAATTTACCCCGCAATCCCAGCAGAAACGTCGCCCTGACCACAAAAAACACAAACTTTAGACATTAAGGGCGGGCTCCTCCGTCGGCAGAACTCTTGACATAAAATCAGGCAGTTAGATGCTTAATCCCGTCTGGGGACTTGTGCTTATTGGGTGTTAATCTTTTTGGTTTTTACAGTCCGTTTTCATTCAATTTACAAATACCAGGGATTATATCAACGACCGGGCACCGTAGCGAATAAATCCGTTTGGATAGCTAGCAGGCACTGTATTTCGGAATATTAATATATTTGAGAGCATCAGGTTACGCCTGTGAATAAGCGACTTGAGCAAGCGCGGCCAAGTGCTGCAAACAATCTCAGCAGCATGCGTAATGTACATGCTTGTCGTTCACATAGTTGTGAATGCTAATTAGCCTAAAGACAGATCGGTTGTATGACCTATGTGTCTAAAGACGGAAACAGCAGGAAAAACGGCGATGTTTGCGTTTTGTCTCCAGAGATATAAACAGCACAGTGAGTGGTAGCGACATAGATACAAACCGAGGCAGGATTGTTGCGCTCTTTACCTGCAGGGAACTGTGGCTAAGTAGGTCAAAAGCATACCGGTGGGTTTACGTCAGGCACAACTGTGCACCAGTGAAAATGTAAATGGCTAAGAGAGGAGGCCAAACGAGAGTGCTGAAGTAATCCGGTGAAGAATATTGGCAGCTGAATCCGGTGCTTGCAGATTCAATGCAAGTCACAGGACGTGGGGTACTGACCTTAAAAGTGCCTGTTCCATAATATGCCTTGAAAAGCGCCTGCCCAGAAGCACGTTTACTTTAGCACATGCAGGTGGCTGGAAAGACTACTTGTTAAGACCAGCCTGTCAGGCCTCATCACCACGAGTCCGCCATTTGTTTTGCTTTACGTTATTCCACATGGAACCCGGCAGTTTCCCAGGATGTTGGATGCTACATACCTGACGCTTTCAGCATGTCTCTGGTAACAGGAAAAGTACGAGGACGAGCATTTATCCAACGCACGTGTTGGCAGTACAATTTAAAAAATTGCTGGTTAGACCAAATACTGCGGTTCAATCTGGACATGTGGATGGTACGTATTCATTCAACTGTCGATAGTAGTATTCAGTTCAACTCCTACATGACATGGGATAGAATCCGACAAGTCATCCTTCCGTACCTTTACTCCAAATGCGCCCAGTTTCATAGAACTAGATTGCAGAAGACCATTTTTGACAGAAGTTAAACTAAAAATCACATGGCGGAGTCTGGGTGACCAATGGTAAGCAAAACTCATAGACGAATCACGAGAAAGTCTATAAAATAGATGGCTGAGCGTTCACTTAGTACCTGGGCTGATTTTGCCCGTGGCGGCACCAACAGGTACTGATCCAATCAACTTCATCATATAAATCCATTGCAGCCAGTCTGCGGAAGACTCACGGACGACGATAGGTCTTTTGACACGTTAAGACAGCAGACCAAACGTCGTAAAGTCGAAGATTCTTTCGAAGTCTACTTTCGGCACCCCAACTCACGTATTTAACCGACCACCTCAACGGCGGCTAAGGTAGGATCCAGCTGAGATGACATTCCGGTCGATATCAAAATCAGGTCAGCGCAAAATGCGAGTCATCTAATTCAGAGCTTAGGGAGAGAGAAGTTGGCAGTCTACATGTGTGTCTGGTAAAAACATGATCAGGGCGGCGAATTTGGAGAATGGAGCTTAGCTAACACCGACTGAAAACCCCCAAGCGATGAATATAGTCCGGGCACACAATTCATGCTCCAAACCCGTATGCAGAACGTCGTAACAGAAGCACAGTGTACTCAGCCTGATCTTCTCATTGATCTCATGTCCATTCCAGAGGCATCGACGGGGCAGGATGAATGCCGCTAGCGTCCAGTTAGTCCAATACTCAATTTTTTCTGTGATTCGCCTGTTCGGTAGAAAGTTCAATTCAAGTTTGTAATGGTTGTCCATTAATCCAAGATCATAATGTACTGCGACCGCGCAGGTGGTTCTCACAGTAAAGTCCGCTAAGATCATCTCCGCCAGGATGGAGCTTATTTTCAGGCCCGCTCTGGCTATTTTGCGCATATTTGGGACAACGAACGACGAATGTTTTTGAGGGGACTTGTCAACGCCGTACAGTCATCAGTGTAGCCGAAATCCATAATGCACGCAATATGACACTAGCATGGTCTACAAATGTGTTTTAAGTGTCTCAGTTTGTTGCGTATTTGGATGAAATTAGTGGGCGAACACAGTACTGACGGACGCCGCAGGTAGCATCGACGAAACCACACCACCGACAAGTGGAAAGGCAGGAGCCACGAAAATAGACGAGAGTCTTGGCGTTTAAAGTTACGGTGAAGAGAGAAACCTTAATCCACATATCCGCGCCTGCGCAGAGGGTCACGCCTCTTTTTCACAGGTGTCCCGATTCAAACGGAGGAGATTGGTGAGGACAGCCACAGGCTGGCGGAAACATTAAAGGGGCTTATGCTATGGTAACTACTATATAGTAGTTTGTCCACTTAGCCGAAGATGAGCAAAATTAGACCATTTCAATTTGAGTATGTTCTCTGCATCTCAAACTTGGATCAGAAAGCCGTGTAACCGGTCAGAGAGACCTACCGAACAGCAGTTATATATTACCCTTAAAGGAAATTCCTAGCCTGATGCTCACTTCTTCACTGCTAAATGCATTCAAGGTCACCGGCAGATGATTGGTCGCGGTCGCAATTATACTTGTCGGCACACCTTTAACTAGAATATGATATAACGATTTCCTGCCTACAATGATCAATATTTTCAGCCCTAACGATCATCACGGCAACCACCGATAAAGGTGTACAATGTATAAGGGAGTAGACCAAGATCGGGGGGCAGTCCTCGGTTGCACAAAAAGATGACATGACGGTTTACTGGAAGAAGTAGATGCACTAAAAATGGTACTCATGTAGCGACGTCTACGAGAAAAACAGCAGCTTACGCAATGCTATTCACTGCAGCTGAGCTAGGCTTTCCGGCCAATATCGCGAGAGGGACTTCCTCAATGGAAATGTCATCTCGCGTCACTCAATTAATCATATGCATTCGTACGTTTCGTACTAGTTTGACCGCTACCGTTTCTCACGGGATTTTGCCTTAAACTAACAAATTTTTGAGCAAGAAAATATCATTCTGGTCTTTGGCTAAGTGGCCCAAACAGAGTCACGAGGCTTCGACAAGTCAGATTTTAATAAACTTCGTTACGTGTAGAAATTGGCAGAGCAAACCAAAGTAGCTTGACTTGGGAATTCTGTTGACTTCAATCAGATTCAACACAAAGAGTTGTGCTTTCTCAGGTCATCCAGAATCTTGCCTCATTCTTCTCTTCAGCCATCCAACAGCCAGGAGTTCTGTACAAATTTATAGCATAATTTGGACCGACCAAATGATCAAAGTAAGTCTAAAAACAAATATTTGTCTGCAACATCTTACTCCTAACTGTTTAATCATGTGGGCATTTTAAAACATTGAGTGACAGAGGTCTCTGCCTTTAATGGAGCATATTTCCAGGGCTTTGGAGGCACCGACGATTGATGTCAAAGAAGCAGAACGCAGTCAAATGCTTTTCACTTTGCTAGTCGTCATGTTCATAAGCGATACCGCATCGTGAAAAAACATTTCGACCTAATCTTACTTCTACTGCTTACTGAACAATATAGCTGAGTCGCGGGTAAAAAGTACACCGGTACGACAAAGAGCTTAAAGTAAAGAGCTCGAAGATGCAACGAAACCTTCGAAAAAGCCTGGCGTGGGACTATACGGCTGGACACTGTCAACTTACTATGCCAGCATACATTTGGCATGTTTGTTCATTGTCTCATTGCTATTTCTGGATTTAGTCAAAAGCAGCTAACCACACTGTTGTGCTCGAAAACACAACTTCTCTAATTAGACAACAGCAGCAGTCTTACACGGCTCGTGATCAAGGTTGTTCCTAGTTTTAAGAGCAAGGCAAAATATCTTCCACAATCGGTGACAAATAGACAATATTTCGCTCATTGTGAAGGCAACGTATGGTGGAAATAGGCGGTAAGCTGATTTAATAAGTAAGAATAAAAGTTTTGACTGTCGACCGATGGAGTTGGACGGTGTTGCATGGGTAGATAATGTCAAAATCGAATCGGCTGTTTTTGGTGACACATCACACGCAATCTTCCAAGGAAACGGTGCCGAGTGCAGAGATCAAACATTCACCAGAAAATTACGTTTGCAAAGCCTCGGGGGGGGGATAAAACGGCTGAACAACATAAATTTAGGAAAACCAATATGGGTTGGTCGTTTAATAAAGGGCTTTTGGACGATAAAAATTATTATCTACGAATTCGCAGTTCGTTTTAAAGACAGGTCTGCAGCCAAATGAATGAAACTTAATTATTTTATGAAGACGTGATGTCCAGAAAGGAGTACTGGCGCTAGTTATATGGTTTTATATTGGACTGTAACTTAAAAACGTAAATATTGTTCAGCATACCTGGAGAACCCCTTTCTCAACAAGCTCCAAGCTCCCGGGTCGCTGTTCAAGTTTGCTGTTCAAAGTCTCACGTAATTGGTTCTTCTTCAAAGCATGGCATTTTTCTTGTATGAAGGGCGATGCCCCACTCTTGTTTTCTGGGCAACAATAGTTAGCAACGAAAAAACTACCTCGGAGTATTCGACGATTAATTAGTACCTGTTTATCCGGTCTCCGTTCAATTTTTCGCTTCAGGAGGTCCACAGTCTGCTGAATAGGTAGATTTAAAAAAATGCAGAATACTTTGGCACGCTGTTGATCCATTCCGCGACTAATCCTCTTAGTGCGTCTCCGAGAGGACCTTATTTCCTACAAATCCGACAAAGCTGCAAAGTAGCGTATCCCTATCAGATATTCTTGAAAGGAGATAATGCATACAAAAATTTCGAATCCCTTTTGGGCCCGTCTTATGACCGAGCGCGCTGAACAACACGAATACACGAAGGCACCCCCATAAAGACTAGGAAAGGTGCAAAAAAAGAAGCCACCGTACCAACTCTTAGCTGCGTGCACCAATTACCAACCAATGATAAGTAAAGCCAAAAGGCGTAAAATATTGTCCAATTTTGAGTTTGACACTGACAAGTCGAAAGTACTGGAATATCATTACAACACGGTTAATTTTTTCATATGTCTTGGTAATAAGAAGTGTTTCGACAACGTTATCTGAGAGGCCAAACCTATGGAGCCTCCTCGTTGCACCGAAGATTTGAAAGAAGCAATTTTCAGTCAAGTTGGCAAAGCGGCTAGCATACAGCGTGCAAAGTCCACTTGAAGGATATTGTGGGCTTCGGGATAAATTGTGGTAGTACTTCCAACCTTTCTGAGTTTTCTTGTCATTGTGAAGGAAAACTGATGAATAGTAACGTTTTTATGATAATAAAGTTACGTGACCGCATAAACAACAAAAAGAAACAGTGGTGGCCGGACGTAGGAGACAAATTAACTGAAAATTTCGGACCGAATAACGTGACGCGGCAAATACATTAGATAATAAGAGGAAGCAAACAAATCTGCTCACATCACTACGCTATATAATGAGGCCAGCAGTGCTTTGACAAACTATAACAGATCAGTTAACCTCTGCTTCATCTTTGTAAAATAAGGAAAAATAGAGCTGTGGTATCTTTTGCGTTCCCCAGGGCAGTATAATCTACTCTCTAATGCCCAGCCTTGGTCCGACTGAGGCACGCTAGCCCGAGCACCTGATAGAGGAGATTCGGAAGACGCAGTCTGCATCGACATTAGGAAGTCCTTCGCCAGTTTATCACTTTAATGCTCTCGGTACAAAATCAGCCAAGCGAGTAATCTCCTGGGGCAGATTCTTAGGCATATCCTTGGTCGCTCTCAAGTTGTCCATGTCGATTTAGGTAGCTATCAAGCATCATGCTCCCTGATTTGTTCATGATATACGTCAACGACTCTCTCCGCAAGCTGGGATGTTATATCCAAAGGTTTGTTTGTGATATCAAACTCTGGAGCATCGTCCTCGATGAAGTCGACGAAGAACATTTGCAAACAAACCCAAAGCAATTCGACGAATACATCTTGCGGTTCTCCATGAGCAACTGCAATATGCGGAGAGTTAGTTGGACTGATTTGCGAACCTCAAATTTGGCCGCCTGAATTGTGTATTATTGCAAGAATTGGACATTGAGAAGGATTTTCGCGAGTAGGTCACGAGTTATTTTAAGCCATTATTACATTCTCAAAATCAGTCAAGTCCACAGTGTCAGCTGTTTGCCTAGTTAGACAGGCTATCACAACCTTTGATAAAGACTGCTTCTTTAATGTCCTCCGAACGTTTGTGCGGTTGCAATTTGATTTTGCATCCAAGTCTGGAGGCCCTGGACTGCTTTAGATGGTTGAAATGTGCGCAAGTAACAGCATAGGGGCACACTGCTCCGTTAAGCGTGGTTCTTAAATCTGGATCTTTTCCCTTGGGACCAGTGTAGCATTGCGCATTTAAATGCAGTCAAAATATGGGAAATACTGACTTTCTTCTCGACCGCTGTTGCATTGATACCCTGTTTTGAGAATTTATTACTGCCTGGCATATTATTGTACGGGCTTCGCTAAAGTTTATTTTTTGGAATTTATTTACTACTACTGACTCATTTTGCATAATTACTAGCATTTGCATTGGAGCATGATGGAGAATGATATCGTACCACGGGGTGGAGGGGGCGAACGACAGGGTTAGTGGCTGGGCTTTCAACAGATGTCCTAACCTGCTGAAGTCCTCGGAAAACTAATGACGCCAGTAGTTTGCTCCTAACATTGTTTCTACTGGATAGTTTATGTAAGAAACGCATAGATACCATCATTATTGACAAAACTTACAATATTGCCAACCATTTGCATGAAAAATAAGAGAAAAATGTCCCCTCAAACAGAACTATATCCCCTTCTAGCCCACTTTGGTCCAGACCTTAGAACGGGTACAGATTCCATTAGGGGATGATTGGATTCGTGTTTCCCTTTTTTCCTTTATATCTTACATGCGTTAAAAATACATATTACTTCATTGGCTGGCAACGAATTGGCATATATTTAACCCATAAGTCTGTATTTCAAGTTGCTCGTCCTTACGATGATAACGCATACTCTTTCGCTGCTCAATAAGCATCACTGGTTTGGCATCTAATGCAAGTGGCCAACTTCTTCTGATATTCTGTAACTCGGTTGGTCAAAGTCAAGTCGCTGGTTTTAAATTTGAAGAAAAGTGGAAGATACTAGTTAAAGTGGTTTTTCTGTGAGACCTAACGATTTTAGCCCCTGTTTTGGTTAAACTTCTTTAAATACAAGCCTATTCACTCAGAACTGCCTGTTGTCATCTCCTTTTGAGTTCTGCTAGTCTATGCCTACTGATGTATACATGTATGTATGTATTGAAGGGTTAGAGGCAGAGCCCTTGATGACCCTATTTATGTACAGTGCTTTCGCAGATTCATACTCAAAAATAAAATTTAATTGCAGGCATTTAAAATGTGATTGGGTCACAGTTCAATCGTAATCATAAGGTAATGCATAGGGTCACTGAAAATTAGTGCGGAAGATTGAATGTGACAGATTTTACAAAACTGGCTGTGCATAGTCATGCTGTACAAGTCGATTTTTGTCGAAAACAAGACGAGCAAGTTTTCTTTTAAACACACAAACTGTGTCAGCCGTCACCACCTCGCTTGGAAGCGAGTTCCACGGCCTGACAACCCTCTGGCTGAATGAAAATTTTCGTCGGTCTAAACGCGTGTGCTCATTCCCGACTTTGTTTGCATGGCCGCGTAGTTGGCTTGTACGGGCGAACTCAAAGAAGTTCTCTGCTCTTAATGAGCAACCCTGGCCGCGAACACTCCGGGAGGTCCAGAGTAGCCTACAGTTTATTTGTCTATAAGAAAGAGGGAAAAGGCCAAGAAGATTCAGCCCCTCCTGATAAGACAAATGCTTTAGACCGTCGACCATCTTTGTCGCTCTGCGTTGCACCTGTTCGAGTAAGGTTAATTTAATTTATTATTAAACGCCAGTTTACAGGCATTGTCAAGGGAAGCGATTAAACACAAATCCGACAAGCAGTGAAAAAAAAACTCCTGAGGAATAAAAATATAGTTGTTGGTGGTTTTTATGGTTTGGAGGGTTCAGGAGAAAAATAACTGCTGGCGGTAGATTTTCGACCGTCAAGAAGGGGGGGAGGGGGTTGCACGATATCGGAGATTATCGGACGTCAATTGCTTTCATGAAGTTGGGGATAGTCAAAGTAGAGGCGTTGAGGAACAGCTGGTGAGACCGGCCATAGTGTTCAGAGACCACAAACGCCATCGCTACGGTAGCGTCAATCAGTGGATTCAGAACCCAAAATTTGAGGAAGCTTTTCTGAATGCAAAAATCGAGTAATAGTTCTCTTAAATAAAGAATAATTTTGCAGAGTTTTCACACTCATTGGTAGTTTATTCCAAATAGCAATTGCACTTACAGAATAGAACCGACGATATTAAACAGCAAGTGCCAGAGGCAGAAATAAGAAGACCTCACGGTGACTGTTACGTCGTGGGTGGATATGATGTCTTAAAAAAGTGAGTGGGTTAAATGTGTGATTATATAAGAGTTTAAATAGCAAAAACAGTCCCTTTTGTAATCTACGGAACCATAAAGGATCAAGGCCCGTAAGCCGGCAACGTTCTTGGTAAGACAAATGTCAGTGTTCTGGGGTTAAAACTCTCTTGGTAAAAAAGATTGTTGAGCGGATTCTATTTTCTTCCGCTCAGTAGCACGCATGAGGATAAATAAAAACGAACAGTATTCCAGGCAGGTCTAAGATCATCGGCATACATGAAAGGCTTACCATTCTGAAAATAAATCGGGTACATCATTAACGAAAAGGCAAAATAAAAGCGGGCCGAGTACACTACCCTGAATGACGCCACTCCTCGCACGTGTGGGGTTGGAGATGGTATTGGAAATCTTAACTCGTTGTGTACGAGTGCCCAAATAAGAGGATATAAAATTCAAATTTTGTCACCTATTCCGAAAGAGGACAGTTTCAAGAGAAGAAGTGCATGGTCAACACGATCAAAAGCCTTAGTGAGATCGGAATATACTGTGTAAAGTGCAAAACCATTGTCCCTAGATTGGAGAACGCAGTCAAAGAAAGAGAGTTGATAGGTGTCACAAGATCGAGCTTTGAGGAATCCATGCTGAGAAGCACTCAGTAGGTTATTCACTGTTAAGTGTCACATCATCTTATCCTTGATCAATGTCTCTAAGATCTTCGAAACTGCTGGGAGGGTGTTTATTGGCCGAAAGTCATCAAATGATGTAGATTTGCCGTGCTTAGGAATGGGCAAAATGAGTGATTCCTTCCACAAGGTAGGATAAATTTCACTTCCAAGAGCAAGATTAAATATCTTGAATAAGAGGGACTGTAAAATCGTGTTTGCATCGACTTTTAAAATGCTTACTGGGACACCATCAGGGCCTGGACTATAAGATTGACGAAAACGCCGAATCGCAACAGTCACATCCCACAGAGTGAAAGTTAGTTTCTAGAACTGCCCCGGTCAATGGCTAGATGGTCGGAAACGGAGTGGTCGAGTCTTCAATGAACGTTTTGGACAGGAAATCATTGAAGCTATCAGCGGTTAACTGGGCATCAACTATGGGATTTCCGAGAGCATCTCGGAGGATGGGATGCTGCGTCTTTCTATGAGTTCGTATTTTTCTACAGAAAAGTTTCGAGACATTTAACGAATGGATTTCGGTAAACTGAACATCTTCGACTAGCTGTTTTTCTTCAGACAATCTCTAAGCTCGATCAAAAATATCACTAATCAAGGGCAGGACAGAAACATCGTTCTGAAGATGGAAACGACGATAAAGCCTGCGCAATCTGCGACGAAAGGGTTAGGGTAGGAAAACCTCATCCCCAACATTAATAATTTTCTTACGGGGAACAAAACGAGAAATAAGCGGATCCAAAATTTCGTACAGATTTGCAGTGCAAACATTTACATCCGAACTAAGGAAGAAATCAGTCCAGTCGTAGGAATTAAGGTGTGTTAATAATTCGGTTGAGCGAGTTGATCGGAAATTGCGGAAAAAGCTATACTTTGGAGAAGACGTTTTTTCAGCCTCGAATTCCAACGTTGAAACAACTATGTCATGGTCTGAGCCCCCGAGTGAGCCTAGAGATGACACTGACGATGGAATGCAGCCTCTACAGAAAATTAGGTCAAGTATGCTTGAGCCTCGGGTGGGAAAATCGACAACCTGATTCCACATCCCAACATCTACAGCCTCAAGAAAGTCTTCGAACCTTCTTGGGCCTGAAGGCGGAGACCAGCGGACTTCGGGAAGATTAAATTAATCCACAACCAATTGACACTTAAAGCTTGAGTCGGCCGCAGCATGAAATGCCTGCGAGAGTAAACGATCAAAATTGTCGTTTGCGTTGGGAGGACGATAGACGCAGCCAACGAGTAAGGAGAACTTATTTTTTAGGCAACTTGGAGCCAGCAGCTGCCTTCTACTGCGGAAAATAGCGGGAGGTCCAACGACAAAAATGTAAGTGTTTGCTTAACGTAGACGCAACTGTCCCCACCACGGCTAACTTGGCGATCATTTCTGATAAAATTATAGCCTAGAAGAGAGAGTTCGGAGTCAGCTACTGAGGCTGATGCCCACGTCTCAGTTACTAAAACAATATCTGGACAATGGACGAACAGCAGAGTCTGAAGCAAAGGCATCTTATTAAGCAAGGATCTGGCATTTAAAACAAAAAGTTTGAAGGGAAAGGCTGTTAGTTTTTGAGGGAGGTGGGCTACATCGTCCAGTTCTGGGCTGCCCACGGAGCAAATGGTCCGGATGCAACCATCCGGTTTTGCAAAAAATGTTGATATACTTCCTCATCCATATTGAAGCTGCTGGCATTCCATACTCTAGATGAGGTCTTACAAAGACACCAAAGAGTCTTTCGAAGAGTTCGTAGGAAATATTTTAAATGCACGTCTGATCCAGTGTAGAGTACTAGTTACCTTCTGGACCATCTTTCTGCAGTGTTCTGATGGCGATAGATTTGTGGTCGTCCATACACCCAGATCTCTGTCTTTCCACAGTTTCTAACCTCGTCCCGTCAATATAGTACGGGTGTTTGGGAGAGGCATTGCGGCCGGTTTTCAGGTGCAAGACGACGCATTTGGATGCGTTAAACTTCAGAAACCATCTGTTCTGCCAAGCACACAGTTTGTCGATGTTCGACTGCAACTTCTTTGTGTCATCATCGCACTTGACTTCACTCCATATTTTTATGTCATCCGCGAACATGAGAGCCTCGCAATTAACTTTGCTGATGCAGCCGCTAGCTAAAATTCAGTCACCTTGTTTGTCAGAAGTTTTCTTAATTACAACTTGCCCCGAGACAAGATGAGAGTAAAAGTCACAGGTCGGCGTAAGCTCTGGGCCTCTGTAAGTAAGCATGGCTTAACTAAACCTAAGTCAGAAGGCTTACCTTAATACAATTCCGATGGTATTACGCGTTGTAACTAGTAGGCAGCTTAATCTGTCTGCACGTGACAGCTGCAATGGTTTTGTGCTAAAGTTTAACATTCTGCTGTCATTTCTTGGAGAATTATGAGACGTGAACATCACCGATATTCCCTCTCAAGAACATAGGCGTCTTGACTCACATGCTCACCTGATCGCCAGTAAATCTAGTGATGGACAAAGGCGTGCTTACAGCTTTTGTTAAAACATTTGCCTTGATCTGCTCGGCTAATTGATGTTGCTACTAATTTCCTGCATTCTTGTGGTTTTAACTACAAAATAGCCGATGCTAAACGCTTGTCCTCCCGCAGCAAAAGCGCACCCATCTTAGTCAAATTATTTTTATCAGTCGAGGTTGACACAATATTTGTCCATCAAGATTGTGCCACTGCGTACCTTGAAAATGAAAAATTTGTCCTTTGTCATGATCTTACTCCTATGGGGCGTAGAAGCGGCTCCTTTTTTCACGTTAACACACTGCTTCTCAATCTAATGCTCACCAACTCGGTCATAATACAAATGGCCGTGAGGATCCAGCTGGTCCTACTCATGCGATATCTGACTCCCTCCTTCCCCTTACTCATACACCTCCATCTCATTTAGGCCACTTGACGCATTTGTCTGCCCCTAAACTAGAAGCAGCAGCCCCATCTGTCGTTTTCGTCCTCCCGATACCCCTCACAGAAGCATGAAAATCTGTCTACATCAGCTGGACCAGTAATTTCCCCAGTGCAGCGGGGTGCTGCAAGCTCTACAGTTAAGTAACCTTTGGTTTGGCGTCAGAACGGTAAGACTCCAAAACTGAATCAGACTCCGACCCAAAAGAAAGGAAGTACAGTTCCATTTAGGCATATACTGCCTGCTTTTAAATCTACCAGGCCTTTACACTCTATCACGTCTACAAACCAAGCCGCTCCAATTGTATCCCCAAATAATTCTCTGCCCTGCGTACCGGTTACTTATTAAAGCCGTCCTATATATCCAGCAAATAATTCATACGTGAATTGCCCTAAGTCATTTATCTCCTAACCTAGTTCAGGCTTCCCACCACTTAAGGTCAACTGCTCTCAGGAAAGTCAACCTGACACCTTTGACTTCGAACCTGACCTGGTCTCCCACCCTTTTATCTTTATAGCTGTCAACGCACCCCCACCAGCCTCTACCTTCTTTCTAGGTTCGCTCCTCCTCCTCCTCCTCCTCCTCCTCCTCATCCTCCTCCTCATCATCATCATCAATTTAACTACCAAAAAGCCTACCTCTGCTCCAACTCCCCTAGCATTCCAATGTTCGAAAAATATATCCCCACGTCCTTTATGTCTCATGTTCAGCCTTCTCTTGCTGACTCTCCGAACGTCAATAACTATAGATTAACTGGTACTTATTCTCCAACCATCATTAATTCGCAGCTTACATATCCGCCCCCAATTTTTTTAAATACCGTCGAAAAAGCACTGCTGTTCGAAACGCAGTAGGTATAATATTATTGAATGCCATGCCTGTTATAAACAAGATGGCCCAAATCAGAGCCAGTGCCCTAGAAATTATGCCTGATATTATATGTGTAACGGAATCTTGGATTCATTCTCTAATTCCTGACTCTGCCCTTCTCACAGATGACTTAGATTTTTAGGGAAACTTCTGCGTTCGTCTGTTATTCTCCCGCCGCAAAGAACGGCAATTATTGCCTGTATCTACATTCCCCAAAATTCTTCAACCAGTGATGGTCCATAACTATGTGAAATCTTTAAATTAAGTTCGGAAGCTGCTTTCGATGCCAAAATAATCACTGGGGATTTTAACCTTCCTGAAATAGACTGGGTTCTCAATGTCTGTCCACCTGGATTCTAGCCCTTCCAAGGTATTATCACTTTTTCTAACTGGTTCCAACTGGCGCGCTCTCCAACAAGAGATAAACACATTTTAGATCTAATCTTTACCAATGACAGTGCTCCTCTTTTTGTTGCTTTCAAAAGTGACCTCTTTGACAGTGACCACGTATTAATTCTTTGTTGTTTACCGCTTCCTTTTCAAAAAAACTAGCATGGTTCGGACTTACCTAAACTACGATTGCGTAGATAACAACTTAATAACTAACTATATTAGATCTTTGGATTGGTGTGGCTTCCTCTCCTGTAACGATGTAATATTCTTCGTGACGTCATGTCCAATGTTTCCAAGGACATCCTGGAGTTTGTGCCGCGTAGATATCTCAAGCCTTATTCTTCAGATTTCCTTGTTCCTCATTTTCTTCACAACAGACTAAAAATGTTGAGACGGAAGCTGCGTAACCTATCCACAAGTTCCTTATCAGTTCATCTTAGAATCACAGAGATTTTTGAAATGGCCTTAAGTGTGCGTCAAGCGCGCGAAAGCCAAAGAGAATCACTTGTCCTCAGTGATTCGAACCCTGGAAAATCCGTCGTTAACATCTTCCGTCATCGGTCCTCCTCTAAGCATAGTCGCGAACTTCAACTCCTGCTAAGTGATAACAAAGTCTTCCTCACCGATGACACTGACAAGGCGGAGTTGTTTAGTGCTTTCTTTGCAAAACACCTTAATACCGAGTCCGAACCGGTCCATTTCTTTCGCTCATTTTCAGATAGGACACTGAGTACAATCGATGTCTCCTCAGATCTCATTAAGAAACACATAAGCCGTTTGAAATACTCACACTGCTCTGGAACGGACGGGATTCCGAATTCGATTATTAAACAAGCGTCCGACCTTCCCATATTTCTCAGTCATTTATTCTCGGTTTATATTTCAAAAGGATTCTTTCCTGAAACATGGAAAAAGTCAATTATCATTCCCGTCTTCAAGTCTGGATCTCGGTCCGATGTTAATAACTATCGGGGTGCGCACAAAACGCCGTCTCTGGCAAAACTTCTTGAAAGGATTATTTTCAATGAAATTCTTGACTTCTGTCTAGCTAATCAACTTCTCAGCTCTAGTCAGCATGGATTTCTACCTGCACGATCCTGCGAAACATGTCGCTAGGCTTTTTCTTAATCTAATCACTTCTCTTCGTAATGAGCGGCAGTCAGTGGTAGTTATTTACTTTGATTTTAGCAAAGCCTTTGACAAGGTTACCATAGACGACGTTTAGTGCAGTTGAACGCCCTCGGCGTCCGGCAGCCTCTACTCGACTTCATCAGATCTTATCTGTCCAACCGATATCAGAAAGTCATGGTCGGTAATAGCTCCTCGACACCTCACTCGATCACGAGTGGCTTACTTCAAGGCACGGTTCTGGGTCCGCTACTCTTCCTTCTGTACATCAATGCTATTTCGGCTGAACTCGGAAATTCGCAAACTTTTACTTATGCCGATGACCTCAAATGTGTTTAGTCATACTCTAAGGACACCGCAAATGTTGGTGTTGAAAAAATTAATGTCGATTTACTACGCTTAAGCAGATGGGGTTCGACATGGCAGCTGGAGTTTTCATCATCCAGGTGTAGTTTCATGTCTTTTGGTCCTACCAAACTTCCTGGTCCCATAATTTTTCAGAATAACCCACTCTCAGAATGCCTCACCATAAAGGACCTAGGTCTCAGTTATACAAATAAACCTGCTTTATCACCTCATGCAGATAGAATCTCTGCCAAAGCCGTACAGATATGTGGATTCATATCGCCTAATTTTTTCCTTCCGGAAATGAAGCTAAGACTTTATCAAATGTATGTTCTTCCAATCCTCGAATACTGCTGTCCTTTCTTTGGTTTACTGAACAACTGTGACCGTAATAAAATCGAAAATGTTCAGAGGGTTTTCACCCGGAAACTGTCCTCTCAAGTCACATCCGGTATTTCTTATACTCAGAGATGTCAGCTGGCGAACATGAAGTTTTTGTGGGTTAGAAGACTCGAAGCTGACCTTTGCTTCCTTTTTCCCATGAACTCTAGCTGCAATCCTCCGCTCATTGACACTCACTCCGACAGATCGGTCTTATGCCACGCGCAACTCCTCCATGCTGATTTCGCCGCCGCCTCTTTGCAGTACATCTAAACACTCCCCCCTTTTTTGCTTCCAAATATACCTTCCTCTGGAATAATCTTCAGCCAGAAATTAGATCATCGCCAAAGTTACTGGTATTCAAGTCAAAATTACGCAAACGTCTTGCACCGGAAAGTGTAAAGGTTTTTTAATCGTCTCAATCCCGAACACTCAGCTTTTTGACATCATGAAGTGGTCCTCCTGGGATCTAGTGGAAGATCAAATGGAAACCCTCCTTTATATCTTTAGAAACCCTGTTTTGAATTGGTTTCTAAATCCACTGCTATCTCATCTCCCCCATAGCGACGATTTTCGCGGTTTTTGATGTCATTTACCGCATTTCGACCTCAAGCGGTCTGTCGATGCTCACAGCGGAACCCTCAATATCCGTCTACTAGTAGTTTGGTCCTACCTCCCTTCCCCACTCCTCGTCTGGGCTCGAAGAGTACTGTGGCCGATCGCGTCTGGGTTCTTCTCGTCTGGCCTCTTTGACGCGAATAGTCTCATTTGCCATATTAATTCGGTCCTGACGATGTCCGATCTGAATCCCGCATACAACATCACGTGCAGGCCAGTCCTGTCCGACCCGTATACGTACCCCTAAAGGCTGACATTTGTCTCTGCCCTGACGATTTCCGATTATACTCAAGGCTGACATTTATTTCTGCCTTGACGATGTCCGATTATAATCCGTTATGTAACACCACATGAAAACCAGCCCTGCCCGCATTTTTGTGTTATTATTATCGAGGGTTTTTTTCTTCTGTCAAATTAATCCAATCATTTTCAAATTCTTAAGTGGAGTTTTTTCATCGCTCCCTCATCATTTTTCTTAACAGACTACAAATTCAGAAACTGTGAATTGAATTTCGTACAAATTCCGCCTACCCCGTCTAAAATTCTTATGTAAATTTATTTTTACTTGCTTTGATGGAACCCCGATGGGTCTTTAATAAAAAATTATTTATTTACTTATTCTATCGTATTCCGATATATTTTCGACGCTATATCACTTTTGATTCATTGTCTATTTCGCCGCCTATCGACCCATTCCCAAGTTTTTTTTTTCAGGCGAAATTAATTTTCGTCTTATTGACCCCCAATTTTTTCTACAAAACGTTCCTCTCTTTCTCATCTTCCGATCTTCCAGTCACCATGCTCCAAACCACCTTTTTCAGGGTATCTACCGAGCATCCCAGTGTTTATCTCAAGCTTTAAACCCAGGCTAATTTTGCCTGAGAATTAATAAGATATTCAGCAATCCCTAATGGGTAAACTCTGTTTTTTATCTTTAGATAGCGACTCTGTTGCGCTCCTCGGCGCGTCGGACCACTTGTTGACTAGAAATAAGAACTAACTTCAAATCATTTGCCCACCTGCGTACTTTTTCTTCCCTTATTTTTCGTTTTGTCAGTTTTCCCCACGCCCTATTCATTCTTTCAATTTGCCCTTTTTCTCCTTAAAATAAAAACTTCTTGAGAATGGATACTGGAGAATGAGAGCACGACGAAGTCGCCATTATAGTCAGTTCAAGTCAGTTTATTAAGGGAATGAGACTTTCGCCCTTGAGCTCCCTATTCATATCGATAAACATAAATAAAGTCATCAATTACATCAGCAAATGCGAAAAGTTAAGAAGTTAGCGGTAAGTGTGAGCTAGGCGCAAACTGCCGCCGCTAAAACAATCATTATTGTATGTACAGTAGGTTCTCAACAAGTGAGCGTCTAGTCTACACTTAAAGGATTTGACACTTTCGGAGAGAACGACGACATGAAGGAGTCCATTCCATGCCCCGATGACCCTGTGAGAGAAGGCGTTCCGTCGGACGTCCGAATGAGCCCGCTTCCTTTGCAGTTTGAACGGATGACCACGCAGACGGTCAGTCCGGGCCAATTCAAAAAATTCATCAAAGTCTAGGGCACACTCACGGCTTCTGACAATCCTGTAGGTTTGAATGAGATCGCCGCGCAGTTTATGATACGGATTATTTATAACAAAAAGGAAACATGGCAAAATCAGTTCACGATAAAGATAATTGATAAGTGGGCGCTGGCGCACTATTTATTGCGCTTGAAGTCAAGGACGTACAAGCATTCAGCCCTTAATGTGTCCATTATGTGCTCGGAATGTGGGCAGTTTTCGCCGACTGAGGTGAATCAGAGCAACGAGCAAATCAAAGACATCAGAACAGATTCACGCGCGGATTTCGGGCCGCAGGAGACCCTGAGCGGAACCGCCAATGTGGTGAGACCACAGAACCCTAAAGACCAGCACAGAATTCCGCTGAAGCAGACTTGATGCAGCATAGCAAGGGAGCATCCGAAATCCTGACTGTGTCACAGGGGTTCAGGGACGGTGGTGCGGCTTGTACGGCAAAAAACTGATAATGAGTGACGGTGTCGGTCGAAATTGTAGACAAAGTAAGAATGAGGTCGTGGAGCCAGACTGCACACTGTGGACTGAAGATACAAAGCCATCGTAAAGTGAAATAAACCAGTAGTGGTATCAATAGCATTAAGAACATTACGTCCAAATCCTGGGTATTCCGTTTTCATATCTAAGGGAATTTGCTCAGAAAGTAGAGGGGAAATAAAGAGTCGATCGTGTCGATGGTCAGAAGAAGGTGCAACTTACCTTTAAATTCTGGCACTCAGCATGAAGACCTTGTATCGACAGGTGCGTTTTCCCATAGGAATGTATGCCTGGAAGCAAAGAAGCGGGTATCGTTTAAATGTGGAGGTGGCGAAAGTGGAAAAAATAAGGAAGGGCTTACCAATGTTGGAGGGATGGATTACGAGAGAATGACTGCAGTCCTGGAAAGATATGAAATATCAATAGTGCAAAAAAGGGGATAGAGTTTAGTTTCTAGTATCTTATCCCACAAACTGCAAAGTTGGCGTGTTGGAATAGATGAAAAAGGAAGTATTTTGATGTGTCAGCGAACTGTGGATTCGACGAATGATTATGTGCATTTAGGGTGATCAGTTCTGACAAGATGCTCAGCGCCTCTGACCGTCCACGAAATATAGGTCAGTATATTTTAAGGGTAATAGACAATGCCATTGAAAACACTGGTGAAAATGGTACATGCAATATCCACCTTTAAATAAGCATGGTACTAAAATGTCGTCAGTAATACATACACTTAACAGAACATTTTTCTTTTAGAATGCAAAACTGAAACTCGAGGACATTCAGTTGTAGATGATATCGGTACAATGAAATGACGATCATCCGCATTGGCGGTAGGTGTATACAAGGCGTTTGTTTGGCACCACAGAGCTGTTCTGTCCAGACAAGCGGTAGTTTCCAAGCAAATATACATCTAGTCTTTGCTTGAATGTCTCCGTGATATCATTAAGGTAAGGTTACAGCAGTGAAGATATAGTACGAGACGTTGCAAAACATTGCCTATAATAGAGTTATCTCGAAGCCACGCAGCTAATAAAGTGTCCGAGTACTTCGACTGTCTTCCTCGTTGAATTTCATTTGTAGTACAACTCACATTCTAATTACTCACTTTTAGAATTGGTTCATTCTCTGCCTTGCCCGAAACAAGATATGCTAGATAGTACATCACCTTCCATCACAAGCACTCAACAACTAGCCAGTCCAGTGAGAAAAAATGTCAATTTGTCAAACATTTTGTTCGTGTAACGTATTAATAAATCTTTTCAATTATACCCCAATATAGACATATTCCACGCAAATTTTCGATGATGGTCACGGTTGCAGATCGAATTGGTGGGACCAGTAATTGCCGCCATAGTCGGAAGACCTTTCTTGAGATTATAACAAAGAAAAATTGCAACACACACCCTGGCTTTGCGACCGACCAAACCAAAACTCCCATCCATTTTAACAAAGTCCAGTCCTCGGTTTTGTTTACTATAGTAAACAAAACCGAGGACTAGACTTTGTTAAAATATTTGAAAATATTTGCTAAAATATTTGAACAGCTTAATCAATGAACTACTGACTTCCTTGGATCAAATTATATCGAAGTTATAATTTGATCCAAGGAAGTCAGTAGTTCATTGAGTAAGCTGTTCAAATATTTCGGCGCGCACCAACTTTTGAAAGAAGCTTAGTCTTTACGTTTTTTGGTTAGCTAATATCTAAGAAAAGGCATTCCCCACAACCACCCATACGAGCACGTATCTTTCTGGTGCATTTAGCCGAAAACTACCGTGTCGCCTGCTTATGTAGTGGAATAGTGGAGGAAATAGCCGAAGTAACTAGTTTTGTCCCAGCTTGATATTCACATGAAGTAGTGCATTGTTGTGCCTGCTGCTGCTGCTGGAATCACCTTGGACGGCCTATCTGGGGCCGGTTTGAACAAGGATGCGTGCAAACTGATAAGGAACTGTTTGGAAAGACCCAAGGGACAATCGCTCGGTTTCATTTAGACTATGTCGTCCAGGCCTGACGCCTGTAGTCTTAGAACGATTATTAGCGGCTGAAACGTGTGCGGGAGAGGGTTACGAAGATGACCATGAATCTTGATCATTTATCTTACCAAGCCGGAGTGTCCGAACTTAGTTTGTCTCCTCTCTATTGCGGGTGACCTCATCCAAACCTACTGGACTGTCAGAGGCTGAAAGTGTCCTCTAGCGTTAAACGACCCTTAAAATTGACTGAGACGAACCATCTGCTTCCTCATCCCTTTCAACCGCAGGAGAAGTTACTCCATGCGGACGTCCGGTGAAATGTCTACTTGCAGCGGATCGTTGAAACATGGAACTGACACCCTGACGCCATGACCCTTTCAGAAATTGTTGACACAAATTTCAATCAGATGCTCATTTAATGAGAAGCTGCTGTAAATACAATGACGATGGTGTCTGTAGAGGAATGTTACGCCTGACTCGGGATTATTGTACTAAAATTGGCTGTTTTCTATTTTGGACTTGAATATAAAGCTTAAGGACGAAAATCTTATTTCCTTAATAAAGTGACTTAAAGTACCTCTTTCTCACGGAAGGTGCAAAATTCTGAATCAGGTATAAACGCATAGTTTTAGTTAGTCGGCCATACTTCCCCGTAGTGCTTGGATTGACCAACAAGTTCACTCACCAAATATGTACAAGTAAAGTTTCTTGTAGGTGCCTTTTATCGTAGCTTAGAATTGCATCTATAAACGGTCACAGGCTACTAGGTCCTTCGGCATTCTGCACGTCTGAGAACGCAAATATGACAAATTTCGAACAATTAGCCAACGCTTCTGTGCTACTGGGTAGAAACACAAAGAGCCCTACTTCCAAATACCCTAACCACCAAAAACTCCGTAGTTTCTCAAACCTCTCGTTCGCTCGACGCTTATGTATTCTTTGCATGTGTGGTACGTGTAGCTCCCTCATGAGATGTACGCATGCGAAGATTTTCGCTGTTGCGCATCAAGATTTGCTCGCTTACTTAGGAAAGAAAGTCGAAGGTCCATTTCTTAAGATGGCTGAAGTCCCCATCGTGGTCTATAAGTACTCGCGTGCCGACCACACCAAAACTTGCAAGTCGTTAGACGGAGCTGAACTCGTGTACACTGATGTGTCTTTCTAGTAAACTCAAAATCCTAATCCCTGTAAGCGTTTTTTCAAGTTCATAAAGTTCCTTGCATACCCACAATTCAAGCATGTGACTGTCGCGCAGCAGGTTAACGGCAGAATGAAAGTGATAACAGCACCTACCTCTGGGATACTTAAGAAATGTTACGATCCAATTTGGAAATCGAACTAGTCAGATGAGGAAAGGCAAGCCGATTATGATTAACCTCGTGCCTTTGATCAGTTGGTTTTAAGGTTGTTCACCAGCTTCCGGGCAGGTCTGTCGCATTTGAACTGCCAACCTACACTTTCAGTAAAAAAAAAAAAGCCAAGAATTTCATTGTTATCGGCATAATAATAGCAAAGATGAGATCTTCAGGAGTTTACAGGCTTGAAAGTTTCCTTCCCAAATTAGGTCGAAAACTGGAAAACGTTCATGTTCATGTTACCTTCGAAAAACGCGGCTTATCCTTTTGTCCCTTTGGGTTGGCCGATTTACAGGGGAGGCGTTGTCACGTGATGGTCAGAGATTTTTCGAGTGATATCCTACTGTTTCAATATAAATATGGATCTCATGACAGCGAATTTTTCATCCTCTTGAAGCAAGTGGCAAATCGATTGAACTTGCTGTTTAACTTAAAAATCTCATTTCAGTCGAATGGGATGGTTTATTTGGTTAAACTGAGCGGTTCAGGAAGGAAACGGGAGGTAGGGAATTACTGGAAACAGTGAAATGACCTTGCCGATTACTGCTAAGCTCTGTAACTGCGCACGTGGCAAGAGCATATGTAGGACCCCACTTTCCCGTTTATTCAGGCGATCTGCTCTACTTTCTCAGCGGATGCGGAAAACCTCACGTGTTTGGACCGTGTCACATGGCCATTTCTTTGTACTGAGAGTGGTGAAGACGAAAATTTTCATAGGTACTGTTAATTGCAGTCAAATACCGTGTAAGTTATGCATCTGGAAGATCAGACACGCAATAATCTTCCTTGCAAATACCTGCACTTTGTTTACTGGTGTGAGAGATATTAGCAGACATTCTCTGGGTAAGGCGCGGGAATGCGGTCCTCCCATATAACGTAATTTTCCGCTTAATTCCAGGGGAGTACTTATTTCAGCGTCGTAACCCTAACCCTACCCCAAACATTAACTAACCCAAACTTTGACCCTAGCCCAAACCATAACCTCATCACCAGTCGTAACTCTAGCCCGCACCTTAACCCTAACATCCCAGGATTCAAATCAAGACAACTTGAAATACGGGTGTATCTATTTCCGTGTCCTATCACTCTGCCCTCCGAAAGCAAAATCTTTGTGCGCCAGACGGGAAAACGGGCCGGGCCAATCCAACGAGGACGCCCGGTAAATGAGTGTGTGCTTGTCCGAGGGGCTAAGGCGGTGTTACCTGAAAATGCTCAAAGTGGATTATTCACGGTACCGTATTCATACGTTCTGTTTTGCGGTCAGATGAAATAAATAGAAGCCCCACATCCTCAGGGAAATTCAGCCTTTTCATCTATCACATCGACGCCAAGTTTTCCTCTCAACAGTATGGCTGCATCTATTCTATGTCAAGGGGAATATTGCGTTCCCCTACTGACTTTTAGGGAATTCTGCCCCGCGGATGAATTTCTCGGTACCTTTTTTTCTATCACCAATTCCCGTGCTTCGGTTTTTCTTACGTTTATGTCGGTCATACATGCGGACGTCGTGGGACTTGTCTCAGAGGACCTAAGCAGTCGGTTCGGTTACAGGGTCCCCCATCGGTCGTTTTCTCCCACTCACGTGAGAGCAATCATCTTTTCGGACGGTTATCTAAAAGCTCGCCAGATTACCTCAAGATCCGCCACTCCAGTGGAAAGCTCACATACCTGTCGAGGTGCGATGGATCAATAGCGAGAAGTTTCCCCAATCAAAGGTCAGGAAGATAGAGTAAGAGAACATTTTTTTGTGGCCTGGAAAGTACAGGAGGTTTACAAGTCACCGTTAGCGACCGTCCGATTAAGCCGAGAGTCAGCAGTTGTTGTGCTGTCTGCGCTAGGTTTGTGTGTGTGCGACTGCAGCCAGTCCTCGGTACGTAAAATGTCTATCGGCACGACATTGTCGGCATGTCGAGGGCAGAATCACACGCATCAGAAGCGATCAACTGGTAAGAGAGTTCGGTCACCGTCGTCATCCCAAGCATAACCCTCCATATTCCCCAGACGCATGACAAAAGTCTGGGAGTCCATTTCATCCATCTTCACTGCTCCTACTCAGTCATCTCGTGACAGTGGGGCGTAATCTGCTGTTTTGTCAACCAAAATGTTCGTTGCGGGCCTCAGCCTTCCATACTTCCCTCTCCCTCCCCCCCCCTGCGTCGCACAAACAGAGTGGAGGCACTGACCGTAGCCCTTTTACCCTTTACCATCAGGTAGAAATCACGCTACTGCCTGAATATTTTGCTTGACAACGGGGTTGATGTTGACGACAAACGAACAAGACAGGAGAAAAGGAACTCTAGCCCGCGTAATACAGGTGGTCTCGTGCTGCATTCTAGGAGGGGTACTTGTCCTTGTGACCTATGAACACTAGCTCCGAATTAAATTTTCGGAGAGCCTCACGACCATTTAGCACAATCTTCGAACAGTTATTATAGCCAGATTATAGCATCAAGGACTCTTACTGAAATTTTACATGGCATCTGGAAGTTTGACGTTTGTGGGCCTCCCGAATGTGTGATCACTTGCTACTCTCTGTATTGTGTACTGAGTGTTCGGTGGTCTGTGAAATGTGCAGCAAATACAGCGTACATATACATTAAGTGCTTTTTTTAAGATATCCATTGTCCTGCATATTCCTCCAGCCTCCTTCTTAGACATATTGCCTCCAGCAGATAATAAGTGTTTTGACAGATTTTGAATAATTTTTTCGACCCAACTGTAAAAAAGTCGGCGACATCGGTGGGATTCGAACCCACGACAGTAAGGGGAAGGCTCAAGTGCAGCCAATGCTCTAGCCACCTGAGCTACTGGGCTCTACCGGGAGTCGTGGGTTTAATCCCATTTGAGTCAAGTTACACGCCCAGTCCACCGCAAACTATAGAATCCACCGACCCCTATGGTAACTCGTAAGGGAGGCGTGGCAGAGAATGTGCTAAAGGACAGGGTCAAACTAAGCCTACCCAAATGACGTAAGTAGGTATTTCATAGGAGTAAAGACTAGGTGCAGTCACATACCCGATCGTCACCCGAAAAACACCTGTGCATGCACCCGACGACAGTTCGATCGGCGTTGAGACGATGCCCTACCGTTTGCTCCATAGCATGGTGAGCCTAGCGACGGTGACTTGCGCGTAAGTTAGTTTAAAGTGATATTAGACTTGCTGAGGATCTGTTGCACCCTGTCCTCCTCCCCATCTTGATCCGGTGTCAAAACTGAGTCTAGAAGATGGGAGACGGGAGAGGGTACAGGTGGCTGACAGCGAAAACCCGAAACTAAACACACCACCACACCCCCTGGCGCACAAAGTGAAGTGGATCTGCTATCACATGAAATGGCAACCGAAATTCTTAAATGCGTTTCGTCTCGAAAAGACTGCTTAGGTAGGGTTGTAATATTAATTAGCGTGTAGCATGGTCCTAAAATATTTCAGTTAAGTCGTGATTTCGGCTTCCGAACGAGTTTTTCTCTGACCGTCTGAAAAGACTGCACTCCTTAACAAATGGCTACTTAAACAACATGCACTTTTCTCATTGGTTTCCACTTGCCTTATAAATTCGAATATGCGTCATGGAAAACTTGCACAATAATATTCGTTTTTTATTCATTCGGTTGCATATTACGTCTTCTTAAAATGTTATACTTAAATACAGAGTATGTTCCGGCTTTAAAAAAGTTTCTTACTATGGCATTTTTGAAGACCGTGAAATGTTTATTCACAAAATATCGTATCTCTAAATTTATTAGTGTTACTTGTAAAGTATATGGTATGGCTCAAGTTTACTGCAAAATTTATAAACCCCCCACAGTATCTTCTTAGAAGCGTATAGAAATGCGTTATTTTCTTTGTCCGGAAAATATGCAGCTTGTGGTTTGGGAGTCCGGATGCAAATTTAGCGGCAGGTCAGGTCCAACTTATTCGGAATTCAAAATGGGACAAGATCCTATTTCATAGCCGTACTTATTAGGGGTTAGGGATCAGAGTTAGGGGTTACGATTAAGATAGATAGATAGATAATTTTTTTATTAAAGACCTGTCGGGGTCCCATCAAATGTCAAGGTCAAGCCGCTGGTTTTAAATTTGAAGATTAAGGGTTGGGGTTTGGGGTTATGGTCAGGGGTTAGAGAATGGAATGAGGAATTAGGCTGGGGCTTGCCTACTGCAGGGACGGCTACAAAATAAGATCTGACTTAAAAAGCTTAGGTCGGGGCTTAGCTTTAGGACTAGAATTAGGGTCAGGTTTAGGGGTTAGGGTTAGGCGTTAGTACTAGGAGTTAGAATTAGGTTTAGGGTTAGGGGTTATTGGTAACCCCCTTTTACCACCGGTCCCGTATTACAGGCGGCTGGAACTCGTCTACTGCAGGTGCGGCTACGAAATAAGACCTAATTATTTTTTAAATTGAGTTGTACTCTCCTTTCAAGTGTGAACCTTAAAGAAAACGTAATTTTCTGCCGAAATGGGTAGAAGAACGAATGTTTTGCGTATGTTTTCTATAAAATCCATCCAAATTTACAAATGTATCGGAAAGCAAGTAGAACGATTCACACTACATAAGCAGCCACTTTTACAGAGTATTTCTTGTAGATGGCTGGAATGAAACCTGTTCAAAGCCGGCTTCTTGATATGGCTGTCATACCCTGGGAATCTGCTGCAAGATCATTAATATTACAGTCCTACGTAAGTTATTTTTTCGAATCTAAAACACATTTGAGAATTTCGACTAACATTTCATGAGATAGCATACCTGCTCTATACTGACCATGAGTACACAAAACAGTTCGTGAAAATGACTTCTTTCCTGGCCTTGTTTAATTTCCGAGAAAATTAATGTGCGAACTTGGAGTAAATTCTTCGGATCAGACATTTTCGGGCACGGTTCGAAAGCTGATGCGAATACTTGAACTTAAATCCATTAGCTGCCGCGGAATAACCGCATAGTATTTACAACCTGCCAACAGCCAGTCAGTAGTATAAAATTGCGCAGTTATTTGCCATAGTGACAACACAGGTACTGCTAAAAGCCCAGACACGCGTGTTTCGCCGATCTTGTGCCGCTGTCTGGCGCAGCTGCGAGGGGTTTAGCTCATCAGTGGGTCCCCCAGCCCTCCCCTGACGGCGGATTTTCAGATTCTCAAGCGCTGGACTGAACACTTTAAAACGATCCTCAACAGCCCATCCACGATCTCCGATGCCGCCACCGATTGGCTGCCTCAAGTGGAAACGAACAACGACATGGACCTCGCCCTAAACTCCCAGAAACCATCTGAGACGTACGCCAACTCCCAAGCGGGGAAGCGCCGGAATCCGACGAAATTCCGACCGAAGTTTACGAGCACAACGACTCTAGGCTTATGGATCGCCTTAAGGCGCTCTTCTATGAGATGTAACGCAAAGGACGTATTCTTCCAAGACGCGCCAGTCGTCCATCCCTACAAACAAAAAGGAAACCGGTTAGTCTCTAATGGCCACAGAGGCACACATACACTCGCCGCTGCAATATCGACACACCTTGCACACCCAACAACGCTCCCATATCCAACCCCACCAACTTCCCATTCACCAGCTCGGCATAACAACCCCGACCGACGCAGTATCTCCCAACCTATCCTGTCCTCAGTGCCACCGCACATCCACACCACGCATCGGCCTAGAGGATCATTTGATAATATGCCGTACAGAGACTAGCAAACCGGTGCTTAGAGCACCAGCACACACACCTGTCATCATCGTCTCAACTGCCCGCATTGTCCTCGAATAGCCAGTCATCACATGGGTCTAATCGGTAAAATGTGCCTCCACGAAAATCAGCTAACTAGTCAATATTGCCACACATTTCTCCACCAGCATATATATCACACATAAATACTTCAACATCACACAACGCAGACACCTCTCGTGCCAGTGACAAGTGCATACTTCGACTCCTTCTCCATGTGACTCCCCTATCACATGTGAAATCTGAACAGTCGCCTCCCTGTGTGGAATCCTGGTGGGTGCGGATGGCAGCCAGGTCGTGTGTGTTTGGCATGCGCAGATAGCCTATTCTTAGCTCTGTCAGTCATCTCTCCCAATCTCAGAATCAGTTGGTTGATCGGCTCGGACAGTCGACTTGCGCACACACAGGGTAGAGCGAGTGAAGTCCATTCTCAGCCCACACTTCCTCATTATAAACAATCTGACGCACCTGAAAATATCACGGTATGCTAAACGCCGTGGCTTGAAAGGTTGGTAACTGACGATTCAACTCTGATCACGCTGTCAGTCCAAGGTGTGTTTGTGTGATGAGTCGCCTACTGATGTATTAAGAGTTAGGCTGCGATGGCTCCTTTTTATGGCACACTCACACACACGGCAGATGTTAGCCACCTACCCCCTTTTGTGTATAATTCATGTGTGTGTGTGTGTGTGTTTGGGGAGCCGGATGGCGTAGGTGGCGCGCGCAAACAAGTTGATTTTAGTTCTGTCGGTCACTGCAACCACTCCCCGCGTTAGACAGCTGATCGGCTTCGACAGTGGAATGGTGCCAGGGAGTGGGAAGGGAGGATACGATCGGCGGTCTCAGCGCATATTCCCCACTATAAGCAATCTGACACGCTTGAATCTATCCCGAGGGACTGAAATTCGTGGCCTAGGGGGTTGCTAACTGACAGGAATAATTCGATCCTCCTCGCAGAACGGAGCGTCGGGCTGCAATGTTTCCTTCTTACTGTGATCTTTATGGCACTCCCACTTAGTAGGGATCCGAGTTGCCTCCCTCTCCACTTTCTTGTTGTGTTAAGTTCTAGTCCTTTGCGTGTAAACCAGGAGGAGTGGTGATACACCTAGGTGCGGACTCACACCGCACCAGCAACCCACGTTCTATCCCGCCTCCAGTCTTCTTGCTTCTGTCTCAACACTGGGCCCAGGTGGGGAAGGATGAAACAGCGTCGTAGATGTTGCGCCAGCCTACTATCACTGTAAACGAATTTACGCGCAAGTCACCGTCTAAGCTTCCACCCTGGAGGACGTCGACGGAAACTACGGTCGAACTCTCACAATAGTAGCAATGGCAATAGTAGTAGTAGTAGTAGTAGTAGTAGTAGTAGTAGTAGTAGTAGTAGTAGTAGTAGTAGTAGTAGTAGTAGTAGTAGTAGTAGTAGTAGTAGTAGTAGTGGTAGTGGTAGTGGTAGTGGTAGTAGTAGTAGTAGTAGTAGTAGTAGTAGTAGTAGTAGTAGTAGTAGTAGTAGTAGTAGTAGTAGTAGTAGTAGTAGTAGTAGTAGTAGTAGTAGTAGTAGTAGTAGTAGTAGTAGTAGTAGTAGTAGTAGTAGTAGTAGTAGTAGTAGTAGTAGTAATCAACGCGTATTTCTGAACTTTGTCTAAGGAGAGGGCCTGGATAGAGGTAACAAGGGGTGTGAAATTGCAAAGTCTGCGGGCGTGCAAACCCAATAGAAAAAGCTGTCCCCACTGGATGAGAATTAACGATGGAGGAATCGATCTTCCCTTATTTTCTTATCAAGTACTGAAGTTATTTTGGTAGAACGGGACCAAGCACTAACCGGAGCGTGTAGAAGGTGACGAACAGGTCTTTGCCGACCGGTTAATCCACCTACTATAATCCTCTGAGGCTGACCTTTGTATGAGACTGAAGTAGAGTCTGTAAGTTTCGCCAAGAAGTAAAATAAATGAACAATGCTCCGTAGCTGATCGTTAAATCCATTGACTGACCGACAAACAGCGGAGATAACCGCGGTCTCTCTGAGGGCGAGATGAGTTAGGCAGGGTCAAATGCACGATTGTCGTTGATGCGGAAAGCGAATCTGTAGGATTCAGCATCCAAGAAGAAATACAGCGGATCTGAAGCTAATATAAGGGTAGTGATCCCCTTGGACAAAGAGTGATTCTACATAATCTTAACATTCCTAGATGGCTATTTCCATATAGTGATTATAGTCATGAAAGAGAGCATATGATTTCGGATAAAGTTGTTTTGGTAGGGTTGGACGACTACTTTAAACCCGCCCTTATGTCCACCCCAGCTGCAGCTGCCTCGGCTACATGCAGACTTCCACGTCACTGCTATAACCTGGCACAAACGTGGGCGAAACGTAGGCCTCACCACACTAGGAGCTTCTAACAGAAGCACTCCCCTGACATTTGGGACGAATGCGAGATGTGAGAAACCACGAGCGTGATGACGCACTATGCCATGCCCGTTTGGTGGTGCGTCCGTGTTCATGCTTGTCTCCTATTGGTTAGTGCAAGGGTCTATTTTTAGAGCCTATTGGCCGGCCGACGGACGCCGCGTGCATACGCACTGGCCAGACTAACGCAGAGCCGGTAGGCGTTGAGCTACAATCTCTTGGTCATTTTACTCCATTCACTAGTTGAAAGTCGTTTGGTTCACACACAGATGGCATCCACGGAGCAGGCGAGCATTCCGTGGAAGGAGGAGGCTCAACGACGGCGCATCGAAAATGAACGTGCGCGGGATGTGGAACGCAAGTGGGAGCACCTAATCAATACGGAAGGAGAGGGTGCGCCGGAGTGGATGCGCGAAACAGCGCTGAAGAAGAAGGCGGCGAGAGACAAGCTGACTGCCAGTGGTATACCCCCGTGGATGCAAGAAGTCCAGCGCAGAAATACCGGTCTAACCAAGAAAATGCACGAAGCCCAAGCAATCGGAGACATCAGTCCGTCGGAACGAGCTCCTCAGCCAGAACCAACGACGACGGCTGAGTACACAAAAGAAGAGGAGGGTGTAGAAGCCATCTCCTACACAGAGGCGCAAGAGCCAAATAGAGGCGAGGAGGACGAGGGGAATTAACCTTTGTGGGTGTGGAAATTCCTTGTAAACGTGAGTTCCGCCATCCCCGTGCCTACCATGGAAACAGGCAAACTGCTCCCGCTATCCCGTCCGCCTTTCATTGGACCATGATGTGAAATGCAACATCAACAAACATGCTCTCCCTCGCACACGGGTCTGCATTGTTGATTATTTTTGACCATTTTATTCTCTCTATCCTACACAATTTGCCATCATTATCTGGTTGCTCCCACAACTTCCATGACCCTTATTTTTTTAAATATATTTCTCTCAAGCACTATTGCCCAGGTGTTCGGTTGTTGGCCCACAAAATAGTGTCTTTGCCGGCGGACGCATGTGTGTTCGGAAGTTGGGCAGATTAAATGACAGTTTGACCGTCGTTTTCGACCTCCACCGTGTGCTACACAACAGGGTGGGAGCAGAGGCAGTGACTTGAGCACGAATTCGTTCACAGTGATGGTAGACTTACGCAACACCTAGCACACTTCCTTCTCCGCCCTCACCTGGGCGCGCTGTCAATGCAGAGTCAAGAAGACTGGAGGCGGGGTAGAACGCAGGCAGCTGGTACGATGTGAACCCACCCCCAGGCGTGCCTCCACACCCCTGATCCACGCACAACGGAGTAGGTCTTCACAGAAGAAACGGAGGGATGATTCGGGTCCCAACTGAGTATTTAGTCTGGGGCCGAAAACGCTGTACCAAATCCTCTAGGATTACTTGCAGGATTTTCCCTCTACGACTTGCTCTTCCCCTATCAGTGAAGTGGGGGTCTGTTCTGCTTTATGAAGGGATGGGTGAGTATCGTGGTCCTCAAAGATCAAACATCCGAGATTTGCCTTTATGTTGGTCGACAGAGGATATAGTGGCTCGAGCAGGAGTGACCAAGAAAGTGGAAAAGTTCCCACTAGACACGCTCGCGAGCTCCAGACTGGCCTTCACGCCAGAGATATTCGGTTCGCGCCTGTGATAGACCGACTCTTACACTGTGCCGAACAGAGGCGCCGCATGAACTGCTGTGGCGGGGAAGAAGCAGGTGTTTATCGCAAGGTCTTGATTTCCCGAGGACCAAGATCTCGGATTAGATGTTCGAACAGTCAGTGGACATCTACTTCGCATTGCTTAGCACTGAACACTTCCCAACCCTGGGTGCCAAGATCAAAGAGACGTTTGTGCCTTTCTGTATTTTTCTCCAGACTCAACAGTCCGGCTCACTTACTATTCGATGCACCAATGAAATTGATTTGCGGAGTTCGTTCGTTACTGGGCACATTGTCACAGGAATCACAGTAATATGTTCGTAAATCTACTTAAAGATTTTCGGTATAGGTCGGTACCTAACTCCCGCGGCTTCAAACCTAGCTGCAAGGCAGTTCATGCCCGTCGCGTCACAATGGCGTCTTCAGACTCAGACGGATTTTACACGGTGGCTGGTTTTCCACACCTCGCACCTCCGCATTCTGGCAGAAAAGCCAACGTTCGTCTGCGACTACTCATCTAACAGACTCCGGAGTCTATTTGTTTTGCAGCTAGTCTTCGTCGAGAGTCACCCTTCTTTCACCTACCCGCTGCTCAACTAACAGGGAAGGTACATATTCACGACCCAGCGTACTGTTATTTACATCGTTGTTAAGTAGGCTTGCAGAGCAACTCGTTCCATTCTGCTTGAAATTCGGATCAAATTTTTCCATGAAATCCAACATCGGTTGGATTTGTAAAAGTTGGACCTGAGAAGTTACCTAATCCTCTTGGCTGTTCTTGCCTCTAAAAGTACTAACACATACGCATTTGTCTGCCCAGGTCTACTATCTACGTCCACAGTTCATTTGGGCTTCGTTTATAATTGCTACGCTTTTAATGATCTTCCGACTGAAAAGGGCTTCTAATCATAGGTCCAAGCGGAGTAATTTCTGCATCTCGGAGTAATCAATAATTGAGAACATCTTTCAACCGACATGATGACTATGAAGCCTTATGCGCCAGAGGTGAGTAACTGTTCAGAGTGGGTCCATAACTGACGAGTGTTATTGCTGCTGCTGCCGCCACTACAACTACTACTGTCAGTAGAAGTGTCAGTAGCGTAGACAGGACTTCTATTGCTGCAATCACGAATCCTCTACGAACAGCACTACTACGAATCATATTGGCCGCTTACTACCACCCTTACTGCAACTCTCATTCCCAACACTACCGTTGCTACAATTATTATTGCCACTACGACCATTGCCACTCCCCCGCCTACACTACTAATACTATTACTAGTAGTGCTTCGCTGGGAAGGCGACTTTCACCCGGGGTGCAAGCTGCCAATTAGGCAGGCTGCTGGCTCTGGCAAATAAGTAGTTGTGAACCAGCAGCGACAGTACTGTCGAGGTGCAGAGGACTGAGGTCTGCCGTTAGCCACGCCGCCTGCTTTGAGGCATAACTCGCGGCCCGATAACTGCGCCGTGAGATGGTGACTGAAACTCATCGTTAGATCCCACTCCGTGGGATCCGAGTCGCCCCTCCCCCTTTTCCCCTGCTGTATGCACAATCCTGTTCAGTGTACGTGGTCAACCAGTGGGTATGGCGGTACGCCTAGGTGCGTACTTTTTTTATCGTGCCAGGCACCTGCGCCCTCTCCCGCCTACGGTCTTATTAACTCTGTCTTGACACCAGGTACGGGCGCGGTGGGGAAGAGAGCGTGGTAGATGCTGCGCAAGTTTAGTAACACGTGCATGTCACCGTCCCTGCTTTTGCCCTGGTGTGGAGCACACGGTGGACATCGATGGTCAAACTTTCAGATGATTATGCTTGTCACCAAAAAACCATCCGGCGACTGCGGAGACTTCGCCTGTACTTAAAAGCCTCAAAAAACCTCTTGAAAATGTCCTATTGGATCACGCATCAAGATCGGCAATTTGATTTTTCTTTTGGAATTGTTTTGAGTCCTAGCTAAGGATTATATTTTTTGCCATCTTGTTACAAACTATCAGCAATTATGATAAGTTGGCAAACGCGCATCTCGGGGTATTTAAAGACATAACTTACATGACTACTGGGAGAGCAGGCTGTCAGGTATTTAACTCCAGGGATTAACGCCTCCCAAGTGCTGCCATTTTTGATGCGGGCTCCGCTCAAGATTTATTATATGAGCCTCGTGTCGTATTAGTCTTTGTAATCAAGTCAAGTGACAGATTCGAGTGTATACAGGGCAGTCGGTAACCAACCTCGTGAAACGTTAATCGAAATTCCGAAATGCGTTATCGATTAGGATGGATTACTTATGGGGGATTGTCATGTAGATCATCGTGAAACATAATCCCATGATATTTCAGTAACACTACGATGCGGGCTTTTGAATGCGTCCCTTTACGCCCGCTTGTGGAAATCACATTCATTGCCAAGCGACTACTTAGGTAGCATGTTTTTTTTATACTTACTCCAGGCTACCTTATAAATTCAAATATATTTTACGAAAAACTTGAAAAGTATTATTCTTTTGTACTCATTTAGTAGCCCATCACGTCTTCTCCGAATTTTATACCCGAAAAAGGATAGTTTTCGGTTTAAAATATGTACCCATTAAATAACCTCAACTCTGTTCGTCTTTCCATACCCTTGGCGAAAGTCTATGAGCCCTACATGGTATCTGCTTAATAGTATAGAGGAATGTATTATTTTTCTTCGATTTAAAATGTATCACTTGTAACTTGGAAGCCCTAAACGGAAGTGCAGCAGCAAGTCGGGTTCAGAATTAAACGGGAATGTAAAAACCCCTTTTAAGACCGATTGGTGGGCTTTTTGAGTTTAAATTTTAAGATGTGAGTTGCTACAAACTGAGTAAAATAGTCGGTATTTTTTCGAATGTCTTCCACAAAATATATGTGAATTTATGTAGGTATCTAAAAACAACGTTAAAATCGTACTGCACAAGTACTCACTTTTTATCGAGGGCGGTTTTCGCAGGCGATTGAAAAGAGGTACTATGCTGCACGGTAATCAATATTACAACCCCAATTACAGTGAGTGACCTATCTCATGAAATGTTGGCTGAAATTCTGAAATGCGTTTTCCATTAGGAAGAATTACTTGGTCGCGGTTGTGATACTGATTATCTTAAGGCCTACTCTTATAACATTTTGGACTCGGCAGGATGTCGGCTTTTAAATGCATTTCTTTTCAATCTCCTGTAGAAAGCGTGCTCGGCAAAAAAAATGACTACTTAAGTAGCATGAATTTTTCCCATTGATTCTCGATGGTCTTGGAAATTCAAATATATTTTATAGAAACCACAAACAAAAATGTGTTTTCTTTTAGTCAATCAATAGAGAATCACGTCTTCTTTATATTTTATACTTAAGAAAGGAGTATAATTAGGTTTTAAAAAAAGTTTTTAATTATGAGACTTTTTAAGACCGCGATATGTCCATTCACATAGCGTCGTACCTGGCCGTTTACCACTGCTCCTCATGAAATGTACAACATGATCCGCATCCATCGCGCAATTTTATGGACCCTGTATGATATCTCTTTAATGACATAGAAAAATATGGGATTTTCTTCACGCGGAACGCATGCACCTTGTAGAGTGTAGTCACTAAACGCTAATGCAACGAATGATCAGGCTCCAAATTTTTAGGCAGTTAGAAAACTTTTTTAAAACCTAATTATACTCCTTTCTTAAGTATAAAATATAAAGAAGACGGGATTCTCTATTGACTGACTAAAATAAAGCATATTTTTGTTTGTGTCCAAAATGTTATAAGAGTATGCCTTAAGATAATCAGTATCATAACCGCGACCAAGTAATCCTTCCTAATGGAAAACGCATTTCAGAATTTCAGCCAACATTTCTGTAAGTAACGCTTCCTAATCGAAACGCATTTCAGAGTTTTAGTCAACATCTCATGAGAGTCGTCATTGACTGTGCGCTCGAAACGACTGTTCCAGTCCCTATGGTCTCTGCGCGTAGCACTTCCCAGTTGACATTTGGTTTCTAATGGACCACCAGTTTTCACGAAGACCATCATTTATCAACTTTTAGTACAGGCAGCCTATCCTGTTTTAGTTCCTTATGACATTAATTCATGCTGCTTTCTCGTATTTTTGCATGAGATCAGGCATGTCATATCGGCGTCCTGGCTAAACATTTGCATAATCGAAATAATCGAGTTTAAAAGCTAGTCTTTTAACTGGGTAGGTGAGTAGAACAAAGTAAAGCGTAACTAAATGCGATACCAGGTTAGATTTACATAAGCCATTTGGACATGAATAAATTTCGCTGGTAGTCCGATATAGGCGGACGGAAAATGAACTCTGAAATGGTTGTCAAACCCATTCGCATCAAGGTGTTAAGAGGGGTATTTCAAAGTCATTCAACAATCGACGATTTGCCCCACCAAGACAACACAATTGAGACTACCTTTGACAAATATCGATAGTAAACAGTCCTTCCTTTTGTCTAAAATGTCCTGGAACTTGGAACACATTAAGGGCTGAACGTGAGTGCTATTTGAACAAGGAATGGGCCTTTTGATCCTCGTTCCTGTGCAGGCGAATGTTATCCCCCGGGGGGCTGTCACGTCTTCTAACAAATAGACTATGCGGGGTTTCTGAGGCTGAAATAGTTGGAGGAGGTGTACGCATCGACTGCGATACTGTTCTATTCCTGCTTTAGACCTACAAGTTGGTCCGAACTACCATTAGTGATCTTCTTGAACCTGCTAGAGTTTGATTTTGGAGTAATTCTTGCTGCTTCCACAGGCAATTTCATAATCTAGAAAAAGCAGAAGCGTTATTCCGTCTGCGCCGGAATTACGTGTTTACTGTATAATCACACCGGGTGACAGGTTCAATTATTTCTAGTACATGGTGTCCATCTTCCCGTATCTGCGTAATGTTCTGAAAAGACTGATGAAAATTACTCTTACAAAATTCGCTGGAGATACTCCGGATTCTGAATGGGGCGCCGCACTGATCTGAGTTCAGGACAAGCCATGTACGTCCCATCGGTTCTAGAGTTCTAATCTAGTGACCCTGTAGGCGGTAGCATAACGCCCATTCCAGTCGCTATTTCGTCTGTCCTCCAACTTACTCGAACTCCCCACTGACCAGAAATGTAAAAAGTGCCAGTGGGACGCTTGTCCTAGCTCGTAAGCCTTTGTCAAAAGGCCACTGGGAGCGGCTTCTCCCCTGAAACTTGGTCGCCTGACAAAACATATATGGAGACAAGCGCCTGGGGACGCAAACCGAAAATGCTAAACGCCAGCAAGCAATAATGACCACAATTTTGGAAACTGGTTCAACTTCCGGCCGGCGTTTGCCATAAACATTCGGAAAGCCATGGCTGGACAACCGGCCTCCAAGGAGTTATTGCTCGTGTCGAACCCACTGGTTCGTAAGACTATGGTTCCCGCAAATGGCTACGCTGTAGCAAAACGGGGGTCAGATTGGCTAACGGCACGTGTAAATAAGGCTTGGCATATTTCGCGCATCCTATGTCTGCTGTGCACATAAGGGGTGTTAGCACACCTACACGTAGGCTTCAAGTCGCGCCAATCACCTGCGCCCAATCCTAACACAGCATTTGGCTGAAAGGTTCGGACAGTGGACTGGTGCATGGGAGGGGTAGGGAAGAGTGAGGAGGACGCTGGGGAGTTCGTCCCCACATCAGCCTTTGACGCGCTTAAATTTATCACAGTGCCCTAAAAGCGGCGGCCTAGAGGACTGCCAAATACTACTTAAATGGCCATTTTTTACCAAGTTCATTTTTTGCAGCCGACTGAAAATAAGTTCGTTCAAAGGTCGATATCCTGGCGTGGCCGAAATATCCTCAGATCATGCTTAACAACAATCAGTACTGCATCCCTCCTCCCACCCTAGAATAATCCTACCCAATCGAAAACGCATTTCGGAATTTCGGTTAAGATTTCATAAGACTGGCCACTGATTGTACGTAAGCGATTGAAAATAATGCTAACTTTTACAATGGGATTGTCTTAAGATGCTGTGAGAAGGCCAAACTAAAAGTTACCGTGGTAGAGGGGCGCTCATCGATCCCGTTGTGCCTTACGGGCTCTCTCTCTTGAGCCCAACCAACAGGCGTACAGCGGCATTGGACTTATAATTGACAGGTTGAGGGATCGAGCCCAGGTGTTCCACATTTTGGGATTGGGTATGAATGGCTGACGACGGCTAATAAGTCAGAAATGGTCATTCCAGTCTCCCTTGTCTTTGTCGGTAATACCATCCAGCCCAAAAGCTACCGTGTTCCAGTGAGATTATTTCCCATAGCATTTACTATTGTCGACGCAAGTCAGTAATCTTGTCTGTCTAATGATGTGCTTAGGTAAATCGATCAGCATTTCAGGAACCTACGAATATACAGCCTGTCCACACATTGCATTTATACCATGTAAATGCTAGCCGTTCACTCCTAGTTGGCTAAACCAGATAATGCTTTGGTAAAGCTTCTGCCTTAACTGAGGGAGTTGTGGCCAATCGCACTCCATAACAACATTTTCGGTGCAGTTTTTCGCCTTCTGGACAGAAACTTTTCTATTGAATAGCACGCCAGAAAGTTTTACTCGAGAGTTTATCCGTTGTTCTTCGAAACATAATAAAATCTCTTCATCCTGTTGCATATGACTCTGGTCTCCATTAAGGCAGTGCTTCTCTATTATAAGTAAATTTTTACCGCTTTTACCAACAGCAGGTCGAAAAAGCTTGGTTCTGGAGAGTACTACTTTCATAAATTGGGTTTTCACAAATCCTTTGGCGCTGGTAATCGTCTCATTCATGCGGTCTTACCCAAAGGCGGATAGTAGGTGGTTAAGGGGAATGCCGTACCTCTCTCTCACGTCCTTAAACTTCTGCTAACCGCTTCAAATACAGTGCGTGATCGATCTCATGAAATGTTGGCCAAAATTCTGGAATGCGTTTCCGATTAGGAAGGGTTGCCTAACAGCGGTTGTTATATTGATTATCATATTGCATACTCCTATAGCATTTCGGACTCACCAGGATGTCGGCTTTTGAATGCACTTCTGTTTGACCTCCTGCATAAACCACACTCGGCAAAAATCGACTACTTAGTTAACATGCATTTTTCCCATTGATTTTCAGTGGTCTTATAAATTCAAATAGATTTTGTAGAAAACATGCATAAAATATGCTGTGTTTCGCTCCTTTGGAAGGAAATAAGATTGTCTTCATATTTTATAGCCGAAGTAAGTGTATATTTTGGTTTTAAAAAAGTTTCCAAATTCCCGAATAATTTTAAGCCTGATCTGACATTGCATCTTCGTTTAGCACTCTCAGTCTACAAGGTGCATACTTTCTGCCTAAAGAAAATCGTGTATTCCTCTATGTCTTTAAGAAGATACCATATAGAGTTCATGGAAGTTTTCGATGGATTCGGACCGTGTTGTACATTTCACGAGGAGCATTAGTAAACGGACATGTGCGGTCTTGCATGCTTAGACATCGCACGGTCTTTAAAATCTCATAATTAGAAACATTTTTAAACCTAAATGTACACTTTCTTCAGGTATAAGATATGAAGACAACCTGATTTCCTTCCAAATGAGCAAAGAAAAGAATATTTTGTGCATGTTTTCTATAAAATATATTTGAATTTATGAGACCATCGAAAATCGATGAGAAAAAATGCGTGCTACTTAAGTAGTCATTTTTTACCGAGTGTGGTTTCTGCAAGAAGTCAAAAAGACGTACATTCAAAAGCCGACATCCTGGCGAGTCTGAAATGTTATAGGGTTATGCTGCATGATAATCAGTGTAACAATCCCGCTTAAGAAATCATCCCTAATCGGAAACGCATTCCAGAATTTTGGCCAACATTTCATGAGATCGGTCACACACTGTAAATAAACTACTTTCTCCTTGCTATTTGGAAGATTCGAGGTCTTGGGCTTATTTGCTGTCCGCTAACATCCTAGATCTGCCGTTTCAAATTAATCACTGTTTCGCAGAAAATCTCCGTCTAGCTAGTTTGTTCTGTACTGACAAAATGTTGGTAGGCCGCACATGTAGTCCAGGAGCACATGCATTAACTTTGCTCATTTTCTGCACTGTGACTTTTCACTCTAGCAGACACCCCTATCCTGCCTTCTGAATAAATTTCAAACGCGGTCACCATGAGCCCGCCCTGTGTTCACACCCCAGCGCGAGTAAGTTCCACAGGATGCTGCTCATATTTCGTGTGTCAGAGAGTTGATTTAGAGGACCTGGTGTCATGAGTCGAGGTGCTTTGGTGTGCGCAGCGGTTGATGCTGGATTTTTTCCGTGCCGGAGGCCTTCTGTAAGGTTTCGTGGACCAGCAGCTTGCTCGATATTCAGGCATCTGCCACCCCCCCCCCGATGTCGGTGCCTGACCTTTGTCGCACCCGCGCCGCCCCCCCCCCTCCTCCCCCTCGATGAACGTGACTCGATCCAGACCACGTGGTCTACCACAAGCACGTGTGACCCCTAGGGTTGCAAAAGCGCACAGTTTCGAGGTGCACTGATGGCCAAGTAGGTGACCGGTTACCTCAACCACAACAGTATGCTTTAGCGACCATTGATAGATGGTTGAAATTAAATTGGATGTCATTGCTGCTGGAACACAAATTAAACTCAAAACACTTGTAGGAATTTTGGTAGAAGTAAACAAGTCTGGGTAAGACGGAAGGTTTTGGACGTGTAGAGTAAGTATTTTCATGGTATTAGGCATGCGAGATAACACATTTTTCGAAGTTTTGTTCCAAACAGAACACTCGGAATGTCCCCATTACTTTCGAAGTCAGGTGTGGTTACATAGCCCCACTTGAAGAAAACAAACCCCAGCCACCTATAATACGGAACCGCTGGTAATAGGGGTTTTTACACGTGGGGCCGGGGAACGCACAAGCGACGAGGTAAAGTAATTGTGTACAAGAACAAAGCCGTTTGGAATGCGCGGTTGTACTTTAAGTGGTTGAGAAGTAGTTGCCCCAATCCCTAACCCTAACGTCTAACCCTAGCCCTTCTAATTCTAACACCTAACCATAACCCTTAACCCTAACCCCAGCAGTATTGTATCTATCAGATGGGGCTACATAACCACATCTTATCGAAAACCGCACTGTTAGGCGCGTAACCGGGACTCTTGGTGGGCATGCGAGGCAATCTTACAAAGGAATTTAGGACGACGATGTACTCCTAGCAACTCCAGCAATGTTGACAGCCTCCCCTAGGAGGACTGACTAGTTTGGTGAATCAAATAAATGCATTGCCATCCAACCCAGTCAGCCACGGTGGGCCCATGGTGAATCGACGACTTTAAGCACCCGAAGAGTTGGCGCAGGGTCCTTGAATTTGGTGATAAGCGTAAGTTGCGGCCGCTTACGTCCGACTTATTCCATTAAATAACCAGACAGGGAAGAAAATCTAACCACAAAAATTCTCTTGTTCTTATTAACCTATGGTAGAGCTTGAGATCTGCCAATCCATCTGCTGCGGAACTGAGCTCCTCCTAGTTAGTTTCCGCGAACTCACACTACATTCTGGTGCATTCAGCAGGCATTATGGATTTCTCCTAGGCCCGGGTGGAGTGAAGGCTTGGCACCAAAACGAAAGGGTGGGCGGGGGACGACGGTATACAGGGGAATCCACCGGAAGGTGGGTGGCCAAAGGAATGGGTGGATTTCAAGTTGATGACTTTGGAGGGCGACCCACCGCGATAGAATTTCAAAATGTCGCCACCTTGTCAAGTCGAGGGACTTGAAAGTAGTAAGTCAGAATGGGGGACGTTCAATGAGTCGATTCCGGCGCAGTAGTAAGTTCAGCCTTTCTGAGTCCTACTGGCAACTTTTTGACCTCAGGTCAGGTCTGCTAGGTATGCCATCAAAAATATCCTTCAACTCGCAGTCGCACGTACCAACTTTCTAAAGGAAACAGCTGAAGAATATAAGGAGCTCCGTCTGTGAAACCCATCGCCGTCGCTTTTTGAGCAACGCATCTTGTCATTAACGCCTCAGGATAAAGGCGGAGAAAGAGCAAATCAGTAAACCTGGCGGCTAAACACTCAGTTGTGCTGGCAGCTCGAGAAACCGCTTTGATTGAAGACCACGCTTTATTTCTTACCGTATAAAGTAGAAAGACTACCCAAATAGAACCCAGCGAGGTGCGCCATTGAACCATTTACTTCAGTGCGATTCAACTACAAGGTTATCTAGCAAAGTTTGAACACGCACAGTCTGACAGAGTCGTAACCACTAACACGTCATGTGGTGGTCCCACAGTCTTTATTTTGACAGATCAATTTCCAAAAATGTGCTTTAGAAATTATGTATTGGCAAGGCGGTACGTCTGCCGGAGCTATTACGCGTTCGCGCGTGTGTGTGTGTGCTTGCTTCTAAGCTCTGAAATAACACGGAAGCTAGTTATTCAGTGAAAATCATCCACCCTGTCTGTCCGTTTCGACTTTTTGATTGTCCTATTTTCAATAGTCATTTTTATCTTTTGACCGTGGCTGACGTGTTCCTTCACAGACCTCCGATCAATGTGAACTGCCACACTACGCACACTGTGCGATCACGCGCAAACACGCCAGCAGGGCATGGCACTGCAGGCGATGACCTGCAAATACCGATGGCTTCGTGGCCCGCCGCATAAACAAAACCGATAGGACCATCAACTGAACAAAAACAAGCTTTTCGACTTATTTGACTCACTCTCCCTCCACCTATTCGCAAGGAGTGTGTCACATGGTGTGCGTAGTCAGGCGGAAACTAATCTGTTCACATCAGTCAGGTGTGATGCGTGATCTCGAACCCTCTCTTTTGCACAAACTATAACTTGAGGGATGGCGAATGCTTAAGATTCTAAGGGCAAATACAGGGGCAACCTTATTAAAATAGATGTCTGTGGCAACAATCATGTATATATATGGTAGATGGTCGCTCTCCGATCAGATTACGGTACATGCTTGATCCAGAATCGTAGCAGTACCTAAGAAGCCCTCAGAAATACGATACGCCTCATAAATTTGGACGTTTTGTTTGGGAAATTTAAGGCTGTTAACAACTCATCCTCGAACCAAATGGCTGCTCGCGTTTTGGACTTATTGCCGTGGAGTGAGACTCAGGACATACACGACCAATGTTCCAATGTAAGAGAGAATGGAAAGGTGTGCTACATAACAATCCGTATTACAGTCTATTCCAGGTAGTCCTCTTTAATCTAAAACTTATTTCAGAATCGGAATTAACATTTCGTAGGATTGGCCACTGATCGTAGTCGTATGCGACAACGATAATAGGAGATGGGCACTCTTGTCGCAACCCGTGTTCTTCTGTTTCGAACGAGCCCATTGACTCGACTGCCTGTGCAAGTGCGCATAAGGAATTTAAGCTCAACTGACTCATTCGTATTTATACCGTTCGTACCGTTGAACTTTCTCTCTTCCGGAAGGGGGTTTACTTTGGCATCGGGTAGGTTCTCGTGAAGAGGAGTTAAAAACTTTGTATTGATGCTTTGCCAGTTGGTGTGTCTGGTGAGCAATCGAGGTTTCCCCATGGAGTAATTCATCGCTTCATTCCTTTGTTCTTCAGACTAGCGTTTATTCCCTGTCGTAGGTTGGTACACAGGTCGGCTGGTTGTGATGACACAAACTAACTTCCAGGGTTGGAAATGCCAGTTCCCCATCGGCGTAAGTGCAGGCCTATTTTTGTAGTCATTTTTAGGAATGCCTTGCTTCGTTAAAAAGCATAGTTTAGAAATTTGCTGATGTTGGGTTTTTAAAATATCGCCAAGTTAGACACGTTGTGTTGCTTAAACACGCTGCGTATAATACTTAATTTTGTTGAGTCTGTTAGCGCCGGATGCCAGCTAGTCCAAGGATAATGCAATTGTTCAGCGCTTCTAGCTGTTCCTCCACAGAAACCGGAAAATGTTCGTAGGCGGAGGTTAATGGGCTGCATATAGGAAGTAGTTTATAGACTTTAAAACCAAAGTAGAGGGTGTGCTGATGAAAACTTCTAATTACTAAGCTCTACTCAAATGAGCATATTTAACGACTTACTTCGTTAAAATTCAAAAAGACTCAATTTTCCGCAAAACTGACCACAAAAGGTAGATCTTCTTATCCTTAGGAAGAATGAACTGAATATTAGTTGAGAAAAACAATTTAAATGGCATATATTATGTACACGGCATATCGGGCTGATGTCATCACAAGTGAGTAGAAAGTCTGTAAATGAACGGCAAACACGGCTGTGTGTTAGGACCTGAGAGTCTAGCCACATTTAACGGGCAGACGTTTAATCTCATCCCTTCGAAAGCAAGCATGTGGACTGATGGGGTATATTTCCTTGTTTTTGTTTTGTGCCACAAACATTTGGCACATATCTGCTTTTAACTGCCCGACTTCTACAATCTATACTTACCCATCCCTTCGGGTTTTTTTCACGTTGAAATCGGTTTTGGTAATGAATATTTGTAGTTTTTGCCAACCTAATGTCTAGGGTGAAAATCATGGCGTCCGGCCAGCGGCATTCGAAGTCCCAGCGTGACCCAAAATAAGGACAGTTGGACCGGTCATACGAAACATTTGCCAGTTGACCTGCATGCAGCTTAGTGCTGCCAGAGCCTCTACAAAGCTTGCGTAAGATAAGTTGGGTAAAACAAAATCTGTTTAAATTTCAGCCGTAGAAATCAGGATCATCTGTCCGATGGAATATTTGCTTACAGAATTTCCCTATGCTTACATACTTTGAAGGTAATCGGAATATATAATCATAGGAAGTCCTTTATAATTCCTGAAATTTACGGTCTCCAGAAATTAAGACTCTCATTGCCCGGGAGGAAATATAGTCGCTCATTCAACTTTTTCCTTAAACGAAACCTTATTTATAAGACATGTCAACTGTTTGTCAGAATTTTTAGTCTCCTAAGTTTCCAAATTGATTTTCCTTATAAGAAAGGCTATGGGTAAGTTATTTAAGGAGGAGTCATATGTTCACCGTCATACACAGGAGGAAACCTCGCAGTTATCTGCCGGCAATATTCTACATAACAGTTCGTGATCATAGAAATATTGAAGTACTCGCCATCGTTGACCTCTCGTTAGTTGCCAGGGCAATTCGCCTAGGACTATCAGAAGTAGTTGCCAAACAGAAAGTCTGCACGGATGGAACTTCTGAAGTTAAGTGCATCCCGAAGTCCGTATAAGCAGTTTTGCAGAAAACCCATTTATATTCACAAATAACCCATTTATTCCCTTTCATTGCATTCGAACGCAAATTATAGTTATGGCATAAACTCTTTGAACAGTCCGATTCAAGCAGTGTCAGGAATCATCACGTCACTTCGTCAGCCGTGTAATACACGGATTTCCGGCAGAGACAAGACACTGCCCCTGCACTTTTTGCATTTTGAAGTTGCTGGTGAAAGCGGTAAGAACAACGTCAGAATCAAAATCTGGGAGGTCCGAAAAGTGAACTAATAGCGTTTCGGATCAACTGGTGGTCTAAAATAAGAAGGGAACAGTACTACGGTCACTGTTTAGACCTTCTCTAGCTACTTCAGTCTCAGGTACTCCTCCCCCTATAGTCTATTTGTTAGAAGTTTTGATAAATTTCGCCTGCACAGGAATGAGGATCACAAGACTCCTTTTTTGCTCAAATAGCCCTTAGTGCGCTCCAAGTTGTAAGACACTTAAGGCAAAAGGACTGCTTGATATGAATATTCGCAAAATTTAGTCTTAGTTATCCTCTCTCGGTAGAGACGATCGTCCACTGTCAGTATTACCTTGAAATACTGCTCTTAAAAATTTGACACGAATGGGTTTGACAAACATTTACCGTCCGCCCACGTCGGACAACTACCAAATTTTATTCGAATCAAAATAGTTTATGAAAATCCGACCCGCGCACGGCAACTATTTACGCTCTAATTTTTCAACCATTTACCTCATTGACAGACGAATTTTTAAACTCGATTTTTTGCTTATTCTAATGTCTCGCCAGGACGCCGATACAGAATGCTGATCTCTCTATTAGTGACATCGTGCGAAACTCTGTCTGCCTTGATCGGCCGCATCTCTAACAGTACGAAATTGGAAAATCCCACCGATCTTTCGCAATAAGATCTCGAAACATATGACGGGGCATTGTATACTGGGCTTTGTGTCAGCCTTCATATAGCATTGACTCTTAGATATTCGCACAGAAGAGCATTATGCACTTCTAAAATTTGAGCCTACTCATGTGACACGATTTTTCGCGTTTTGGAAATTTCCGTTTATAAGAAAATAAAACACTACTTATAATACTTATTTTATGTTTTCATTTAACTGTGATCGTCCATTATTAATTTTGGTGCTTTGGTGGATGGGTTTTGGCTGGTTTCGGATCGACGGGAGATTTTTCGCCAATTTTGGTCAATTTCATGAGATAGTTCACCTACTGTAGATGTGCCTGGGTGTGTGGTTACCGGCATCAGCAAGTTGCACCAAAATCTTGGACCGGAGAGACCTTAAACTGGAGCCCAGATGAGTTGCAAATCTAGCCAGAGGCGCCTATAACTTATGCGACGCGTTTGTGTTCTGCTGGTCAAGATCGTGAACATGAAAACGTGACGAGAGACTGGCATCCAATGGCCTACTCGGATTTCGGAGATGAGATAGGTTGATGAAAAGTCAAACGTAAGGCGGAAAAGTCAACGTCACTTCTGCTTGACTATGTTGTGGTGAACTGTCAGTCAGAGCGTATTTACCATATCGTTGCAGAAATCAATATACAAAAAGAGACTGGATGAAGCTATTGTTACGGATTATATCGAAAATAGCAGCAGTCTCTGAGGGAATATGAATCCTTGGTTTCCAATTTTAAGCTATGCCAATAATCGCCTGTGCAGCAATGAACCTTACCTGGCCATTGCACCCTTTCTATAGACCCGACCATCAATTTTAGCAAACGTTTTACTGGACGCGGATATTATGCGTAAACTGAAAAGACTTGGATTGCTAACACAGATATTTGAAGTCAGCATGATGTGATTTACGGAAGGTAGCAAGGTTGAATTGCTGAAATGGCCATTTCTGGTCTGTTAGCCGGCATCAACCAGTCGTGCCCAACCTCGAGGTATGCAACCCCCGAGGCACGAACTCGCGACCTTTTGTTTAGAAGCCCAACTCACTAACAACTGAGCCACGGACTCGTTGTCCTGTCCGTTTCGATCAGGCTGGACCTTTAACCAACAGGTCGTGAGTTCGAGCCTCGTGGTTTGTATACTTCGGGCTTGTGTACGGCTAGTGGATGACGGCTAACAAGCCAGAATTGGCCAGTCCAGTCTCCCTTGCCTTTGTCAGTAATGTCATAATGCTTACTACGACAGGCGGAGGCTTTTCCCAGTCAGATATCACCGATAAAATGATGTGACAAATGAAATGCGCTCCCTCTTGGTCCGAAGTAGAATCGTTGAGTAGCAATTCTTGTTTATTTATTCGTTTGCCTGGCCAAAGTTTCAACGGAATCCTCGATGTCATGGCTTTGACATTGAAGGACCTCCTGAAAGCGCTAAAGGGGTTGGTTGTCATGTCTGCTCCCCTAGAAGCTATGGTGGCCTCTCTATTTAGCAACCAAGTGCCTGCATTATGGGCCAACACGGCCCATATTAGTATTAATATTACCAACAATGGCCACTTCTGGCTTGTTAGCCGTCATCAACCAGTCGTGCTCAAACCTCAGGTTTGCAACCCCCGAGGCTTGAACTGGCTACCTGCTGGTTAGAGGTCCAACGTCCTTACGAGCCTAATGATTTGCATAACGGGATCGGTGAGTGCCTCTCTACCATTGTCAACATTTCCGATCGCAACCGTAAGGCGATGGACTCCTAACCAACAAGTCGCGAGTTCGAGCCTGACGAGTTGCATGTCTCGGGGTTGGGGAAGGCTGGCTGATGACGGCCAGCAAGCCAGAAATGACCATTCTAGCCTCCATTGTCCTTGTGCGTAATGTTATTCCGCCTATATTACGCGCTGCTGTGCGGTCGCTGGCGGGACTCGAGGGAGAGCCCGTAAGGCACGACGTGACGAGTTTCGCAAAGCGATCACTGCGCGCCCCCTATTATGGTAGAAAGGTTATGTGCATAGGGTGTCATCCAGGGTGGTTGAAATTTGGGCTAAGTTCTGCATACTCCCATTTGACGTTTCTGGTATTCTCCTGTCGATATAAAATCTCAAGAGAGATTTTCTTATACATCCCAACAAGACGTCTGATTGCTGATGTGGCCAACTCCGCGGCCTGAAAACGTTTTAGGCGGGAGTTTTAAATGATCTAAAGGAAGGAGCTTAGCTTTGCATACGGTGGTCTACTTTAAGTTTTTACAGCAGATGATTGAATAGTTGGTCAGTCAAATCCGAAGTTTTAACTTCATTCAGAACCCGTAAAGAGTTATTCATATTCTTTTAAGATATGCTGTACATGTAACTGGACCTCTGGTCCGGATGCGGCCCCAACGATGCTGCCTAACAGCTTTTCTCTTGATCAGAAGAAGAAGCGATCGCTGGAACAAGGTCTTTATTCGCCTGAAGTTTTGGATTCTCACTTGAATCCATCATCAGAGACAGTAGCAGAAAAGGGTGACTCGTGCACAGGAAGCCGCAGTATTTATAGGATGCAGTCGCTATGCTACCGCATACCTATAGCAATTAACCGCGCTCCCCTTCATGAAGGATCGTTGCCCGATGGTGCGCTAATGGCTTGCTGACCGGCATGCTAGTTGTTAATTACTGAAATATCATCACCCGTGTTGGATGCGGGCGAGATGACTGCTCGGCCGTCTGGCTCTCCGGCTTGCGCGCGCCCCGAGTGGTCAATTACCTTGGCCAGCCTATGCCTCAGCACGGAATATGGAGTGGGCATGTCGTTGCACTTGTTGGTTGATTGAGGTCCCGTGAACCATGACTCAAGCAACTCGCGGCTCACACGATTATCCCCTCTCGCGAGAATTTCGGCCTCATCGAACCTGAATGTGTGGCAGGGTCTCGTCGAATGGGCCGCGACCTGAGAGTTGGCGTCATTCCTCCGTACCGCTGCCGCGTGTTCGGCAATTCGCGTTCGAAGCAGTCTTCCAGTTTCGCCGACGTAGTTGTTTTGTTCGTAACTGCACCAGATCCGGTAAACGACTCCAGATGTTTCATGCCGTTGCAGTGGGTCTTTTGGTCTCATCACCTGACGCCTCATGGTGGCCTCCGGTCTGTGTGTAACTCCAACCCCAAGAGGTGCAAGAAGGCGGCTAACGGCCTCGGAGACGTTCTTGATTTACGGGATCGCTCGCCAGAATTTGCGGTCGGTACGGTTTTGTCGCTCGTCTCGTTTGCACATACACCGGTTGACGAAGTTGCACGAGTTACCATTTTCTCTGAAAACCCGTCGAAGATATTGGAATTCGGCAACCTTGTCTTCCGGTTCACTGCAGTGCGTCTCAACACGCCGATATAGCGTTCTTACGCAACTGCGTTTGTGGCTGATTGGGTGGTTATTGTTGAAGTTCAGTATTTGCGTCGTGTTCGTCGCTTTTCTCTTGAAATATCACAGAAAATACATGCCCATATACGCATTTTTTGATTACCTTCATCCTTCTATAAATTATTTTGAAGAATATCGGGTTAAACTGTACAAATGACAGCAACAGACGGCTCTCGCATATCAGTTCCCTCAGTTATCGGTCAAAATCGTCATCTCACGCTATGGAAAAAGAGTGGTCATTCGTTCTGGCGCCAACTTCCTTGGGCTCTCTGAAAATGTTTCGCCCGTCTTTATAGGGGTGTAGGGGTGTCAGCGGTGGGTTCACGTGAAGGTCGTAGTGGTCGCTCACTTGCTTGCAGGTGAGACTACGCCTAGCGTCCACTTGCTGGCACTCAACTCTCACCTGTGGCTCCACGTAGCTGGGCTCTGCTCAG